>OZ030390.1:67276605-67638167 GCA_964023965.1 Melinopterus prodromus
CTAGCAGGTAGGTTCGCTACAGTAGACAGTAGACATACAGTTTGAAAAGACGACACATGCCCAAAGGTCATGTGTCTACTTCCGAATGACCAAGGGCCTTTCTTGTCTGTCAACAAGTACGGTCGATACTTCCTCCAACACGTTATGAGTTTTATTCTAGAAATAGCTTGATTTATTGTGACATCAAACACGAGAATTAATTCTTTGTGTTATAGCAAGAGCGATTTTATCGTCAGTCATGATCGAAACCAAAAATGTACTTGACAAATCCGTGCCATTATCTCCTGCAACCGATTTTAATGAGAAAAAAACGCAAAAGCTCGCTATACATCCCGATCCTTAACAGACCATTAGCAAGATTCGAGAAATATCAGAGCACTAAGGACGAAAGCTCGCGCTCTGAAAATTTCGCACCGAAAAAAGACCGACATCTCCATAAAAATAAACACAAAAGGGACTTCTTACGGCGACTGAGGTCCGGGACGATTTAGACTAATTAAAAGCAAACATGCCCATGGAAAATGTATTTCCATTTAGACTTATTGACGTAATTTTTCAGTGTAATGAGTTAAGCCGGTCCCCGCTATCTCCGGCCATCTTCAGCCGCTACTGGTTTGCTGCTACCAACTATGCGAAGAGCCACTGGTGCTGGTTTGCTGCCGACATCTGCAATTTTAACTTGATCGCTTTGTAAACGTCACAGTGGACATCGCGGGCCACATTACACTGAATTATCTACAGATAAATATAAATATATTTATGTGGTCGCTGATGTGCACCGAGCGACGAGGTATTTCATTTTACCTTGGGAATCTATTAAACCAGATCTTTGCGTGTCTCTTTTTGCCTCTTTTGTTTTTATCCTGCGAAACAGATAGAGCGGGATGCTACTAGCGATGTAAATTGGTTACCAGTTTCACTATCATGCGCTAGATTATTTGCTTTTTCTTTTAATCTGCCAACTAAAGAATTATATGAATACGTAATTTAATGATTAAAGGTATTACACACAGTATTATACAGTTCTAGGACACCCCTAGCCATAAACTGTTTTATACTGACCTGACCTATTTATAACTGATCACTGTTTTTTGCTGATACGTGAAAGGCAATGTATAATACTCCAGAATAGTCGGTATTTAGTAAGCAAACCGGCCAAGTCGGACCAGACCCGGTCGGTATTTTTACGTATAGGATATTGAGATTCGTCTGTTTTTACCACTAACCTAATTACATTTTCTGTTGTTTTTTAAGTAACAAGCAATCAGTCCAAAAAGGCTTTGTACACCACAAGAAAAAAAAAGAAATTTAAGAAAATTAAAGCGACAAATAAATGTATTTATTTTATCCATCTGTTTACCAATGATATCTACTTACAAAAGAATTTCAACTAAAATATTACCAAATTTGTTGGAAAACTGGTCTATCGACGGTAAGCTATTCAAGGAGAAAGGTAGTTTGTCGGGCAATTCCGTCATACGAAGAAGCAACCGTAGACACGTGTTTCGGACTATTAGTCCTCATCAGTACGGTATAGCCAAGGAGTAAGATGGACCCTCAATGGAAAAAACAGTCAAATGGAGACGATAAGGGGGGTGCCCAATGTCGCCAATTTGGTGCTTCAGTCACAACATCTTCAGGATTCGATGACAAGATGTGACGTCGCGCCGGAGGTAACGGACACCCCAGGCCCACCATACCCCATGGAGGTATAGATGGAAAACTGGTTTATCGACGGTAAGATATTCAAGGAGAAAGGTAGTTTTTCGGGCAATTCCGTCATACGAAGAAGCAACCGTAGACACGTGTTTCGGACTATTAGTCCTCACCAGTACGGTATAGCTAAGGAGTAAGATAGACACTCAATGGAAAAAACACTCAAATGGAGACCATAAGGGGGGTGCCCAATGTCGCCAATTTGGTGCTTTTTTCCATTGAGTGTCCATCTTACTCCTTGGCTATACCCTACTCATGAGGACTAATAGTCCGAAACACGTGTCTACGGTTGCTTCTTCGTATGACGGAATTGCCCGACAAACTACATTTCTCCTTGATTACCACATTTGTTATAACTCCCCGAATAATCTCACAAAAATATTCCTACAGTAACCGAAATATGTTGTTACAAAAATATCTTCTTCTTCTTTTTTAAAGATTTATTTCGATCTACCTTGGTACTACTTGTAAGCGGCGTTACATTCACTTTTCTGATAAGGCCCGGTCAGCGTTTATTTGTTACCACTTGCCTGTCTCATTTCCTAGTCCAATAGTGCAAACATTTCAGTAGAGTTGTCATCTTCCTGTGGTGACAGAAGCGGGAAACCTTGGAATCGTCTTCGACCGTGGCCTTACCTTTGATGGACACGTGGATAGGCTTTGTCAGGCTGCGTATGCCAAATTGAAGCTATTGCATCAATTTAAATCGGTTTTACCGACTGATACTAAGCTTATGGTTTTAGATACGTTGATGCTTTCAGCTGTAGCTTATGGTGACATCGTTTATGGTCCGTTCCTCTCCCAGGCAAACAAGAGACGTGTTCAAGGAATACAATACAGTTGCATTTCCTATGCAACTGGATGTCCCCGTCGACAATACATGGGTCATGTTTTTAGGGAGCACCGACAGCGTCGGTTGACTGAGAGGCGATTCACCCACTACGCAGAGATGGTTCGTTCAGCGGTGTATGAGGGTCAACCCTCCTATCTGGCGGCCAAGATCGAGCTAAGAGGGGAAGCTAATACGAGAAGACTTCGCTATGTCACCTCCACGGCGACAGTACCAGTGCACACGGGCCGCTGGCAGACCTCACGAGGCGGTACCATAAAACTGTTAAAACTGAAACCTTGGAATCGTCTTCGACCGTGGCCTTACCTTTGATGGACACGTGAATAGGCTTTGTCAGGCTGCGTATGCCAAATTGAAGCTATTGCATCAATTTAAATCGGTTTTACCGACTGATACTAAGCTTATGGTTTCAGATTCGTTGGTGCTTTCAGCTGTAGCTTATGGTGACATCGTTTATGGTCCGTTCCTCTCCCAGGCAAACAAGAGACGTCTTCAAGGAATACAATACAGTTGCATTTCCTATGCAACTGGATGTCCCCGTCGACAATACATGGGTCATCTTTTTCGGGAGCACCGACAGCTTCGGTTGACTGAGAGGCGATTCACCCACTACGCAGAGATGGTTCGTTCAGCGGTGTATGAGGGTCAACCCTCCTATCTGGCGGCCAAGATCCAGCTAAGAGGGGAAGCTAATACGAGAAGACTTCGCTATGTCACCTCCACGGCGACAGTACCAGTGCACACGGGCCGCTGGCAGACCTCACGAGGCGGTACCATAAAACTGTCTTGTTTCAAGTCCAACCGATTCCAGGTTTCTGGTCAGTAAAGGCGACCAAGGCAGTAATAGACGTGAGAAAGGGATACCAGGCATCTGGTGCTCGACCGGTGACTCATCAACGGGGCCTTCGGAAGTTGTGCCAATATGAGTACTTAACGATCTGATATCTAGTATATCCGAATAGGGATTAACGCAATTGCGGATAGACGCTATAGACCACATGACGTTTATACCCTTCTTGATGTGGAGCTACCCTATCCCACATTTGTAGGGATTGAGGAGCCGCTGAGGCAGATGACATGTGGTAGAGTTCTGGGCTTGAACGTGCTCGACGGTGCACCCGTCCTCCCATGAAAGGGTAACCTTTCTAACCTCGATGGGTACGGAACACGTGTTAGCTGGCCTCGCCGGCGACTCGTCCAACGGTGTCGGGGAAGCCCGACTAACACGAGTACCTAGGGGAAGGAGGGCCCCCATGGCTGGTCTGTTTTGAGCGAGGCCTTAATTGTGTCTTGGGAGCCTGCGAGTGATGGTACCATAGGTGCAGACAAACAACTTAGTTAGTGGATTTATAAATGTCAGCCATGGCCTCTTTCAACTGGAGACGGACTCTCGGGAGCAGCATGTTTCCTAGGTGGTGGAAATGGATGCTGTGTGGCGAAAGCTGGGTCAGCGAGCCGACCGTATGGGGCGGCGCGGCGGGGCGGTCCTAATTCAAGTACCAGTGCACAGGTCAGCATCCTTCAGAAAGACTTTTTCGTACCTTGCGTCAAGAATCTTAAATACGACTCTCATTGAATTCGGTGCTTATAGCAAAAGCACAACCAAAGCTATTTTGAACGAAGAGATTCTTGAGGGAGGCTTAGCGGTTGAGGATGATATGTATTAGTTTCATTTTTTTATCTGTATCTATTTTTGAATGGTGCCATTTTAAATCACCTTGGTGTTATTTATTGGTACCTTTTGTAGTTATTTAAATAAATCATTTTATTATTATTATCTGGTGATCGAAGCTGGTTGGGTACGCAATAAAGTAACCACTCACGTTAATTTTGTTGAAATCCGCTGTTTTGGCGAGATGGAAAATTAGTTGCAAAGAAACGCCGACCGGCCCTTATAAAAGGGGATAAATGAATTCGCAAGGAATCTACCCAAAACGTGAAAATGTGAGATTATCCATAGGAAAAAAGTATTTCTTTTGTAAGTAGATATCATTTGTAAACAGATGGGTACAATAAACATAATTTCTTGAAGTTAATTCGGTGTTTTCTTGAACTTCTCATTTTCGTGTGGTATACGAAGAATTTTGGGACTGACTGTTCTTTTATTTTGTTGCAATTTGATATTATTTTTGTTTTTGTTTAATAAATGTTCTGTTTACTTCCGCTTCCGCTTTCACTTCCGCAGAAGTCGACCTAATGGCTTACACATCCGCATCCGCTTCCGCAAAAGTCACTTACGTTATAACCCTAAATCTGATAACTGGAAGAACCAATAATTTACTTTACCCTAGATTCACAATACTAATTCTCGAATAGATCTACTAATCTCCATACACGCTTTGAACGTTTGGAACTGGACAGTCTCGACAGGCGAATCCAATTGTCTAACAAAAGAAATCATATTAGGATTTTTTTAAATCAAGTTTTATATCCTAATAATTGCATTGTGATTTCGAGATTATAAATTGTCTAGCAATTATTTTACATACAATGTGAACTATGAAAGTGGCCAGTTAGTAAGTTACTTTGTTTAATTAGTCTATTGTGAAAAATTGCAATATATTTTTTGGTAATTCTGAACAACTATTAAGGGGGTTTACGATATGTTGCTATTTGGGTCGCTTTGCTTTTCGTCCTTCCGAATAACGTCAACCAGGCTTAACGTTTGTAATTTGCACTTTTTATGAAGTCTATGATGCTTCGAGGAAGCAGTTCTACAAATTCTATACTAGTGTCCCTACGACCACGTATGTGTATGTGCTCCGCAGTTTCAAAAGCTCTATAGCAGAATCTGCAGGCTTTAAATAGAGTGTGTGATGCGTCAGTGGACCACATGGATTCTCTGAGTAGTGCAAAACTTTTGCCCTAACGCCTTTGCGATTGCTTGGCTGTTGAAGTCGTTGCCATCATACAGAAGCTTATCGAGCCTGCAAACAGGTCGAGGGGTCGGTAATACACATTATTAGTTACCTTTGCTTTGTGCTGCTCTACTCAGACGTTTCACCGTGAAATTGAGAGGGTGGTACTGTACTGTAATACTTACTAAAATCTTTCAAGAGCCAGGATGGATTGTTTGTTTCTATTTGATTTATCAGATTTGATGATTATATCAGTGGCATTCATTGTGGTGTGTAAGTGAAAAACTACGTGTCTTCAGCTAAACGCGAACGCACAAACCCATGTGAGAAGTGTAAAAATTAGCTGGAGGCCAGACCCGGCCAGGCCAGACGATGATTAATTTAAACAGGGTATCCGTGACAGGAAGGAGGCGTTCTTCCTTCAACCACAGTAGCCGTAGCGGCGCTGCTGTCCGCCGATTATTAAAATTTATTTAAATTACCGCCAATTATTGCACCGTTGCGCGGCAAATTGGGGGCCTTATTGGACACTAATGAAGTCCTTACATTAGGTCAGGAGTGGAGGATGTAGGAACGCACAGCACAGTGCTATTCTCATCGCTATCTTGGCTGGCATAGATTCTACCACAAACGCCTCACGGGCACCACTCTCGACTAATGAATAATCACCTTTCGCATACATACTACTTAATTGTTAATTTGTTAAAGGCGTTACTCGCTATTTGTTACACATATGTGTGCTCCAAGGTTTAGGGAATACAATTTCCATTTGTTTTCGAATGTTACTAATTAAATGAATGATGAGTAATCTAGTTATATCTATTTATCAGCAACATTACTATTACTAGTAAACCGATGGTTTTGAACGATATAAAAATCATTGTTTTCTAGCAACTTCCTACTTTAAAGGTGCAGGGAGAGATGTGTCTCTAAATTTGTATTTGAATAGATTCGAACTTTTATAGCTGAAGAAGGCAAATGGCTGGTTTCGTAATAAAGCGAATTATTCATGTGAATTCGATTATTTTGCTAAAATCGTTGTTTCCTCGCAACCTCTTGAAATCTGCGGGCAGGGCCGGCCCTAGGCGGTAGGCAAGATAGGCAACTGCCTACGGCGGCAAAGAGTAGGGGCAGCAAAGCCAACTGAACTACAATAAAAAAATAAAATAAAAAGTTCTAAAATATTGCCTGAATCTAGAAAATAAAGGAATAGTAAAATACAATCAAATATACAATCGGAATAGACAGGCAGGCTTCAGGCCATTTCTATATTTTAAGATACATAGCAGCCAATAATAGACATACTTAAATAAAATAGCTCATTAACTTTTATAAAGAATTAAGATCGGATATATTTGACAACATTATAGAAGCTGAAAAGTTGCTAAGGAAATAAAAAAATAATAATATGAAAGTGTACTGTAGTGTAGTGATCCTATAGAAAAATCAAAAGAGAAATACAAAATAGTCCTAACGACTCCTTTTGAGTTTTTCTACGATATCCACAAACTTAAAGAAAACACTATAAGTAAAAATGAATTACTGGCACATTCAAAATATATAGAAACCGTTTTAAAAGTTGGCGATTCCTTCATCTCAACGGTTTAGAATTTGCTGCCGAAATGGTAATTTAGTTAATTTTTAGACACATAATTTGTCTGCCTATAAAAATAATATCAAAATGTTGGTGAGTCTTTGATGGTATTATTATTGAAATTAATGAAAAACTATCAGTGATTACAAAAATCGCCATGAACTGTGTGCATCAATATCTCCGAAAATATTACTCTTAGCAGAACAAATTATACATCATATTAAAGATAAAATTTTGATGAAGAAACATGATAAACAAAGAATTACTTAAAAATATTGAAAGATTCAGATTTGGGATAATGTAACGAACGGATCTCCGTTCGACGATATTGACATAATATCTATTATGTCAATATCTATTTTGTCAAAAACGACAGAAGTTTGCTGATGACAGATGACTTAACAGTGTAGATATTGACATAACATTTCGGTTCTGAAAACCCGTTTTTAACTTTCTCCCAAATCTACATCTTTCAATATTTTTAAGTAATTCTTTTCATCTTTAATATGGTGTACATTTTGTTCTGCTAAGCTTAATACTTTCAGAGATATTTGATGCAAGTATTTCATGATAAATTTCACTGATAATCACTGATAATTTTGATAAAATTTCAATAATAATCTCGTCATTCAGTAAACATTTTGACGGCATTATTGGTACTATTTTCATAGTCGGGCGAATTAATTATGAAGTTAAATGATTTTGCGTACATAGACCTTGTTTCCAGAAAGCCCAGTTCACGTTTTTAAATTCATTACCTCCCTTAACATTGGGCCAAATTTAAACATTGCTTACCAGATTTTTTCTAACCCTGCCTATAACTGTTGCTACCGGAGCGGGCGATAGAGAGTTTGTTAAACTAAAACTAATAAAAAAAGTACTTGAGAACCATGTCTGCTTAACATTGTCTTAATGGTTTAGCAATGAAAGCCACTGAATATGAATTGAGTAATACATTAGATCTGAAAGAAGTTATTTGCGATTTTGCAGAAAAAAACGTTCGAAAGAGGTTATTTTAATTTAGGGTTAAACTTATTGTACTATATTCTTTATTCTTTGCTGTTTTAAAAGTATTGTTTGTACTAGTATAATCTCCAAAGGTTGTGTTTTTAATGCAAATAAATTTCGTAAATATTGTGTGTGTTGACTCTATTTTTCTTGATCATGATTTTTGTATAAATCTGTTCTTTTGTATAAATCTTTTTGGAGTTAGGGGGCGGCACTATTGAGATTTGCCTACGGTGCTGGCGGCAAAAACGCTAGAGCCGGCCCTGCAGTGCGGGGAGATGTGTCTCTAAATTATTATGTGAATAATTTTCAATGTCTTAGGGTAGGTATTAAAAGAATCCAACGGCTGGTTCTGAAAACATCGCAACTACAAAATGATATAGGTACTTAGATACGTTTTTCTGTCGAGGGCCGTGTCTATGCCGTGGTTTACATCTCTGTTTAAGGTTGGGCAAGAATTGAGTAGGCAAACAACTATAGTTGATAATTTTGTAGTAAGATTGACACCGAAATTATTGCGTATTTTCATTCAAATTATTAAGTTAAGGTGAACTTGGAACCTATGCGGATATTATAAAATATATCCGACTCATTTCTATCGAGTCTAGGTGACGGTTTTTAAGATTAATGGTGGCTATGTTGTCTTATAGCAATAACCTAAAAAACACCGATATTCACAGAATTCGTCACCTACACGAGCCTAGTATTAATTATGGAGTCTGCGATGAGCTGACCACACGTACCATCAGAATTATGGTCATTGTTTTACATTTCTGACACGTCGCATTTTTCCGTTAGCGAAAGAGTTACGCTAAAAAAAAGTTTTACGCTGAAATTGTGTCTAGATAAAAAATCTATTGGTGTATTGTGAGTTGGGTTAGGGGTATTAAATTTAAAAAAAGAAAGATGACGAGGTAAAATTCATTTTTCTCTTGTCAAAACATATTTTTTTTGCCTAGCCCAACACCTTATTTGTTAAAGTTCTACTGGACACTGTGATTAATTAATAAAAATTCTTGACATTAACTAACATTCTGTTTTTATCAAGCTTTAATTTATATCATGTATTTTCATTAATTATTGCTTTCTGTGGGTAAATTATCTAACTACAGCCCAACAATTCGTGCTGAGAACCACGACACTTTATCTTGCCCAGAACACGACCGATATTCTCCATGAAACGCTAAAAAATCCACTAAATCACGAACGTGTCGTAGCGCTCCCGGATATTGTTTATCTAGCTAAAATCCAATAAACTACTAATTGCCATGTGAGACGCGTCCCTGTGGAACCTATAGTAACCATACTGTGGTCGCGCTAGAAACTGAGATAAAAAATCAAACACCTGCAAATATATAAAGTCTCGTGCATTTCATAAGTTCAATTGCTTATAACTTTTGTCTCAGAACGAGGCAAACACCAAATTTGCTCAGGATGGTTAAGCAAATAATGGTAGCAATGTTAGATGTTTGCCGTTTTATTTTGTCGATATATTAGTAGATAGAAATATAAGTTTGTTAGCTGTGAGGAAAAGTCAACTTGAGGGAAAATTCTTAGGAGAAGTAGGCAAACGAAGCTATTAAATGGCAATAGAGGGCAAAAGAGGGGCAAACGATGGTATTTTTTTCAAAATTTTTAGTGATCATGTGCAGCTAACTTCACATGGCTTACATGAATAAAAATCGCCTAGTCAATTCATATTTTCTTTTATTTTGTACACATTGAAACACTTAGTTTATTGCTAAACTGTGTAAAAAACAATAGAAATTATCAATCAAATTATTCCAGGATGCCCAATATTGGGAGAGTGTGAGGGGGACCAAAATGTATGAAAGAAAATCTACAGAGACGCATTACAATCAATGAAATTGATTCTAATTTTCAATTATAATTCACTAAGGCTCAACTGCACCGCTGAAACTTTAAATAACGCTTACCTAAGCTCGGCTTAAGCTAAGGGCAAGATAAGTATTTGATATCTGCTGCACAGTTCATTTTTAGGGATAGTTTAGTAAAGCCGTATTACTAAAGGGTGACAGAGATAGAGATAGTGACATTTCGTATTTTGCAGCAATTTACGTCTATAGGGTGCATGCAACAAGTTTTTACTGGTTAAAACTAAGCTGCATAAAGTTCAGCGGCTGAATAGACCCGGCGTGGTCACGTTCACGTTCAAAATAAGCTATTAGTTTAGCTATCACCTTGTTACTCTGTTTGCTAAGCCCTCGCGGCAATTTAATAATATGTCACCAGCCCAATATACAACATTTCTGATCACACCTCGATCACATTGCGTCACACCGGAAAATTCACCCTACCAAAATAAAATGTATGCAAATATGCATTTATCTAATTTATCTAAGACTTTTGTAGCAATTATCTGGAAATATAATGATAACATTAAAAAGCAATTTAAGACGTATAGTTTGGGCGCATTACAGGTTGCTTTAATTGCATTTTGAGGTTCTTACGCAACTGCGTCCACAAAGGATTTCAATATTTATGCACATTATATTTTTTACTGTTAACGTGTATTTTGGTCTTACTGTCGTATGACAATTGTGTACTGTAATATATTATAACAGTACATTAAATGTTACGTATTACGATGGGAGCTATTTTTTAGTGAACGTAACTAGAATAACATTCTGGGGGAGTTTTAGTCTGTTGGCATTGCAAAATAGTACAACGGTATGTGGATAGATGACGCTGTTTCAAATTAAAAATGTAAATACAACATATATTTATAATTTATTTAGATATGACGTACATTACATTAAAAATCGGTAATACTGAAAACAAGACGTACCATATAGAATGCCACTTTGGAGTTTTTGCGTTTGTGTCAAAAAATTATAAATCTTAGTTGTCGCCTATGTGCATTTGAAGGTCGTTTAAAATTGTTTGTTTTTCATATAAGCTGTTGGAATAATAGCTTAAAAATCTGTTATTGTAATCAGCGCAAAATGTCACAAAAAATCTTTAACTTTGACTCAAACTAAATTAAGACAAACGACCCTCAAATGCAGTTAAGATGCTTTGTTTTAAAAGGGCAGTATCCTACGAGTCTTTAGAAATCACAGATGAACTGTAAAATAAAGCTTCCGATCAAAATGTGTTCAAAACAACATCCTCGTTGATAATTTAGTCATTAAGCCCCCTTTTTTCGGAGCAAAGCTGCGTTCTACACCGGGTATCAATAAACAAATAATCGATCAATATACATTCTAAGACAAACGCTTATGTCAATATATCGCTCTCGAAAAGAATCTTCTTACAGTAACGAACCACTTCTTTGTATTTTCCGCAGTTGTCATGGTTACAAGAAATTGTATACGGTTAGATATTTCTGGTGGAGTGGATTCTTGCCGCAAATAAAAATTTATGGTATAATTAGAGATTTGGTAGTTGTGTCGCCATCTACATCTAGTAAATCTTTGTTTGGAAGCTCTGGTGAACACAGCGGTAACTCAACGTTTGAATGGGGTATACGGTAGCCTTAAGTTGGCCCGACTATAGGTAGACATGGGTTAGTTGGGGCCATGACATCTAGATGGCCGGGGCCTAAACAAGATTCTCGAGTGACAGCTTTTGGAAGTGGTTCGCACATGACATCAACTGATAGTCAATTTCTACGATTGATAATAAGAATTTTAACGGACTGAAATATTGTTGTTCAGTATGTTAGCTTATTAATGCTATCTTAATGTTACGACAACACTTGAGTTAAATAAATAAATATTAAATTCGAACATGGTTGAATATTGATTTATCGGTTTGAGTTTTGAAATAATTGAACTGCTGTCGTGTGTCTGTGGAACCCAACAATTTCAGCATCAGCAAAAATCATTGTCTGCTATTATCGCCGATTTGTTGATGGATATATTTAATTGATTGTATAAATTTTAATTTAAATCTATATGCAGTCCATTTTCTATTGAATTCAAAACAAACTATGCACACCTTTCTATTTTATAAATGCGCTATCGCCTAGATTTGCTAGATCATTGGATCTGCTGCAAACTTTTCTAGAAATAAACCGAACACAACTACTAGTTCAGCTCCAACTAAATCATTCTGTATTACATTATCATGCAACATAGTACTGACATTAATCAATTTTCGGATTTGTTGTCATATATAAGGTGACAGAATCGAAAAATGTGTAGAAGCATTACCTCGTACTTTAATAAGTGGCAGTTAAGCCGAACACTATGTTCGGCTTTAATATAAGGGAACTGTAGTGTATGCGACCAATGATAAGGGTCAATAGTGTATGTATTTTGTATGACGTACTAAGCCGGCGAAACTCCGAAACTAGTTTTTATGTATGTATATACTTGTCAGTCCATTTGTGGACATTCATTCGTGTATTACCTATTGAAATAAACAGTCAAACTAGGTATTGCTGTAGTTTCATTTACGAATCATTACAGGAACCTTAGCGGTTTTAAGCTTCGCTTTGTTGACGGTGCAGCTAAGTTCGCTGCACTTTGACGGGAACTATAAACTACGCTTAAAATTTAAGTGTCAGCGGTTATCAGATTTCTTTTTGTTCATTTTAGCCCCCGGAATAGACTCACCAAATATTGGGGATCCTCCCAATAACTCTGAATAATAAGTAAATATTCGTAGATAAACTAAACTCATAGCAGTCATGATAATTTGTTTTTGCTATTAGCGCATTCTTAGTTTGGCTGTTATCCGCTTGGGGGATGTGCGTGTTCGGTGGGACTCCTGGCGGTCGGCCATGTAATTAATTTGTCGTACATCAACGTCTCGGCATAAATCACGGGAATTAGCAAAATGGAAATGTTGCTTTATCTCTATCTTAATTAGAGGTTCGTAATTAGTGAATTTATTAGATCCGCTCGCTAGGAATCCGATGCGCTAAACGCGACGCAAAACAATAAATTGTATAATTACCTGACTTTGTTGCAGGTTGAAGTAGCTGCAAAAGTTATTTTTTGTGCAAACCAATGAGTAAGTATAATTTACCCGCTTTTATTTCTAAAATAGTAATCAACGCAAAAAAATATAGAAAACGTCACTTTCAAAGCAAATCATTTTCCATTCTGAAACCAAAATTTTGTATGCGTTTTTCTCGAAAATGTTATTCATGAAATGTGTATGATACACTTAAGAGAATTAACAAAATATGGGACGTAAGAAAAACAAGGGTTTACAATAAAAAAAAAGATTTGATGACGTCTCTTATCTTAATATACAAATAATACAAATAATTATATAACACATAAGTACCTGCCCTAATAAACAAAGATTAACGTGTTTTAGCATTTAGTTATCAGACAAGTAAAACATGGAGATATTGAACTTGTTCCATTTGACTATTAGCCACTGCATAATAGTGTGTGCAAGGAGCCCCAAAATTTCGTTACAAATGAAACAAGAAATGTATTCATAACAATAAGTTCTGCATCAATTTGAACTTATTTGAAATGCATGGATAGTTGGACATTAATTAATAATAATATGTAGTCTTACATATCATATAATTAAATCTATAATCCTAAAAGTGTTGTCTTAAAATATTACAAATTATTTATTTATGATTAAACAAATAATAATTAAGGCACACCAAATATGCATACATCTAGCAACCAGCATGCACGCCACATCTCCGTATGTACAAACATGCGGCGTCGCAACACATTTTACACGCTGAAATAACGTTTTAAACCCGTACACGGAACATGCACAGCAGATATTACCCAAACATGACGTTTATTTAATGTGACATTTAACTTGCTAAAAATATACATATAAATATGGCAAATTCGCATTTTTGAATTGCTATAAATACTTTGGCAATTGTGTGCGGTGTGAAAAAGAAACACTTGTATCAATCCATGCATGCTATCGACAAATGTGGGACACGACATATTTTGCTCTTAGCGACAAATGCTTGTTCAGTGTGCGAATCTACTTATAATAAAAGTACATGGTTAATACATCGACCGTTATTTGTGTTTTAATGAATTTGCGGCGTACTTGTTGTATGCATCTTTGGTGTGCGTAGGGGCTAATTTTCTACTTATCCGCATTAAACTTTCCAGTTTTAGTTAATGTGATCTTTCCTTGTATTTCATTTTCATATTGCATTCCCAAAGCTTGACCACAAGACAAGTTGGGAAGACCAGGGCACATTTGGACGAGTTTTTACATCCGCATATTATTGCCGTATTTTTGAAAAATATGTGGTTAGTAATGCTAGTACTACTTAATAGGAAATAACAATCTAAATAATATGAAAATTAAGTAGTTTTGGAATTATAATAACTTCTTTCCAATATGCTTTTTGGACAGTGTAAATATCATGCTTATTATTGAAGCTAACAGTTCCATATTTAGAGAGTACATGCCTTCAAAATTGACAAACAACTCAAGGAATTCAAATATCACATTCACAAGCAAAAAAATGGAACAATAATTTTTATATTATTATACTGGGTCTGTTGTTGCACATCCCAAATATTTGACGAGGTGGTAGAGCTCGATATTTGATGAATAGAAAAGCACCAAACATATAGCCAAACATTTATTTGATTGTGGGGTATTACCTTGTGAAGTCAAAGTTTGATACAAAATATCTACTATGTTTTTGAGCAATTTCTTCGAAACTAGTGTGACAATATTTTCAAATGTACCGAACGGCATTTATTGGAGAGCAAACTAGTATATACATTTCTCAAGAAACAAGGTAGGTATTACAAAAACTGTTTAATCTTCAAAGTTTTACGACCATGTTAATGTATACTTAGCTATGTTAAATAACATGTACTTTAACGTATAATATAATATGTAATATATCTACTATCATCTGATTTCCCTATACCTAAATGTCTAATTTCTGAGCTATTTTTTAATATTTTTTTCACACCCTATATAAGATATAATCAGGAACTAAACATCATTTTGTTCAATCTTAATACCGTATACACCCACCAAGGTTGACTATTATATCCGCGAACTATTAATAACAACCAAGACATTGAATATTTAACCGTTACCGCGAAATCTACCAAAAACATACTCAAACAAATTAACTCACAAATGGTGGTATTTTGTTATAAAACCAAAAATTAAATAACTAAAAAATAAATATATAGCTTAAACTAAATAAAAATTACAAAATTCCGTTTCAAATAAAACATATGATATTAAATTAGATATGCAATACATAGAATTAGTGGAACACAAAAGTCTTAATGGAACATTTTCCTTTCCGAAACTGCACCAGTTGAATTGTCCAAATGTGCTGCATATGTGAGTTTTATGAATTGAAAATTGAAATTTTATGTTATGATTTAGTAGCGGTCTATAGCGGTAGTGTATGAAGAATATATGTGCTGGATTACTTAAAAACCGATAATTACACATATAAAAATTATTTGGACACTTGCGCGTGAAACAGTTAGGACTACTTTACATTTACTGAAGAGTGTTTTGTGTGACTGCGCCTATTATTATATGAAAGCATTAAAGGCCCCAGTCTCCTTTATGACATTTCTTTCGTAAACCATCATAAAGATGCTCATTTGTGAGTCGAGTGCTAAACTTTTTATTCTATGATACCAAAAAACGATTGTATCTTCTAACGAATGGAAACTTTTTGATTTCCACTATCCAAAGATAATTGCTTTACTTTACTTGGACAAGGACTGCAAAAGGGTGTTTCTTATTTTGTGAAAAGTCATGTTTTTCAACAGCCATGTTAAATGACTGAACGGCAAAAAAAAATCCAGTATATTTCAAAAATTTTTAAAATAAAGTGTAAATACCGTCTGCCATAGTAAAAAAATAAAACAAATAAAAACTACAAAAAAATTAACTGCCATAATTATTAGATTAATACAAAATAATCTCGAAACTTTTCATTAACACCTAGTGTACTGATAGTTTATTAATTTAATAATATGGTAAGTACAACACTTAAAAAAGTTTTAAAAAATCAATAATGCGTTAGAAACGTTCATGACTGAACGAACTGAATGATTAAATCCCTATCAGCTGAATCAGTAAGAATACTATATAATTTTATGTGAGTACCATATCTTTTTTTTTATTTAGTATATATATATATATATCAAATTTCTATGTAATCCACAGTAAAATTACCGTGGTTTAACATTTACTGATCAGATAAAAAACTTGTGGATTTTGATTTTATTACAGTTGGCTGTTAGACACTGTATGATTAAAATACATACAAAATACAGCTATCTGGTTAATTCTACTACCTATAGGGTTAATTATTGAAACAAAAATATTCAGATGATTGATTCCAACAGTATCCCGCAATCAATGAACTTACATTGTATAATCTGTATCATACAGTGTCTCGGTAGAAAAGTAATAATTTGGTCTGTGCTTGCGAGTACTTTCGAGTACTTTCGAGTACTTTCTAAGTAAGTAATAAAATTAACTAAAAGTTAAATACACTTTTATAGACGCCTTCAGGGTACTTACGTAACCGATCCAGTTTTAATGTTTCACTACTTCAATATATTTGAATGTTTGAAACCAAATGCAAAATCTGTGGCATAATGAAGACGTGAATTTGTGTGTATTACAAAACTGATACACATATATTCCATAAATGTAATATGTGATGTGATTTTATCTCACACAGGTTGATCAACAGTTGCTGCAACTCCAATAATACACATTCTAACGCCAAAAACCCATTTGCGGAAAGTGCCACAGCAATATCCATTCGAAGGGGAGTTGCATGTTCTATCAATGTTGATTAAATGGTCATCGTATGCTGAACAAGAACAACGGAACCTTTTCGTTACATCCCCCAAGGCCAGATATTATAAACGACGTATAAGCTATTTGCTAGGTAGTTTATTTTTACTAGTCAAGTAGCTTAATTTACTCTGCATATTTGGTAATTTGCTCTGCCAAGATCTGCAAAGTAAAGTTTACTCTGAGAGTAGTTCTGTCTACTTCTGGCTACTGTCTACCCTAAGTTGAATTTATAATAAGTTTTCAGTGTACGAATAAAAAACAATGAATGTTGAAACATTAAAACACTGAATTGGTTTTTTGCACACATTACAATCACTACGAGAACATTCTACAATTACGTTATTCTCGACATTACACTTTCACAAAAATTCATAGTTTAGTTTCTTTCCAAGGTTGACTTAGAATACCCAAACACGATTTACTTCGCTACTAAACTATTCGGAGATCTGATAGGTCGTTTATGATACCCGGTCTAAGGCAAGTAGGAAGAAACCTATGAGAATAAGAAGGAAAAACATAACAATTCAAATTCATATGTTATACATTAATCTGTGTCCCAAACGGTAAACATCACAAACTTCTAATGAATCAGTTTCTTGAGTCACTCTGTATTAAAGAAGATCGAACTACTTTGAGTCTAAATCATCAAGAGCAGAGAAAACGGAAACAAACTAACGTCTTTTCGGATATTTTTGTTTTCATTTTGGCCGTTATTCTTAAACTCTTATATGTAATTATGATATAACTCACAGCTAGATCTGACCATCTCACCTGAACAAAGTTAATTCGCTGTGTCCATATTAAATTTTAAATAACCACTTTAAGGCGCTCCCACATATCAACCTCTCTAAATATACATAACTCGACGGCTAAAAGCGTTAGGCACAGTCGAGCGTACTCGCCCAATTATGCAATTTCCAACAACACTTTATCTCTCACTTATAGTCTAAATTTCGGCCGACAGTCCATCATAACACTAATTACCGGTTTTAGAAGAGACCAGTAAACAGTATATCCGATCGCTCCTGAAGATATAGAATGTATACACTTAAGGAGAGAATCAAGTCGCATGTGGTAACACATGGAAGGCGAGTCCAATTTGTTTCTGGCTTATAATTATTACCGGAGCTGGAAACAAAAGAAGCGCACAATGTTAATTTGGTGAGCGCAGAGGAAATAATACCGCGCCAGATCCGCGATCTGTATCTTACTAATTTCTGGGTATCTTGCGATAGGCACAGTGTAATTTGCATTATATTCCCGTACACCGTGTCTTGAATAAGCGAGACGTTTTTCGATATTTTACGCTGACTTGGTTGGCTTGTATGCGTACTAACAGTCTCAGTAAAGTGTTTCATAATGGCGCATTCAAATTAAGTGTGAAAATGCATTAAACTTAAAACACTGACAAGATGGATTTTTGTGTGTAGCTTTGTATAGACTTTTTAAACAACCTACCAAAAGTCCCAAACTAACCACTGCACTGCTGCAAAACATATAGGGGATGAAATTAAGGAAATTAAGTTTTTTATGTGATGATCTATCAAACTATCACTTTCGCCATTGCAGAGATCAGCCTCTGAATGCAGGTATGAAAAGTACTCCCCATCAATTCTTCTACACGATTTCATTTATATTAGACCAGGCAATAGAGATTTTTGCGTGATACAAATACTAACAGGAAGCCGACGGTCCTAGGTCACGAGGGACAATCCGTAGATGTATTGTGGATGTGTTTCCTACTCTCAAATATCAATTCTTAATTTGTTATAAACAAAAAATCTCAAAAAATCGTGTTGTTTTGGTTTTTTGGCTGTAAAAAAGGAACCGATGCGAAGGAGAAATCTTGATGCTATTAACAGACGAATTGTAGCGAATGAAAAGACGAAAGAATTAACCCTGCATGCACTAGTTGAATTAATATTAACGGAGAAAAAAAAACGGAAATATCTGTGCTTTTTTCAAAAATTCGTAGCTCCGCTGTACCGGAGGCTTTTAGCGTTGCGTAGCGATTGATGGGTACTTTGAGTGTGGACAACCCAGGCGTTGTCCGATAATTAGTTTTTGCACAATTGCGATTTGAATATTTTTATGCAAAATGCTTCGCCTGGCCTGGATGCGTTGGAGGTGGTCCGATTTTAATTTTTTCTTATTATACGTATTTCGAAAGTAGAAGTATTGCGCTACAAAACGTCTATACTGATTTTGCCTTACAATGTTGCGAAATAGGTACAAAATGCTTGCAAACATGATAGTATACAAGCGCGCCTGTATTACTATACAAGCTACCCATCAATCGCTACTTTCACGCAAAAAGCCTCCGCTACAGCTTTGAAAATGGCGAAGTTATGAATTTTTGAAAAAACGCAGATTTTTCTGGTTTTTCTTAATTTCGTCCGCTAATATTAATTCAATCGACTCCATGCGAAAAACGAAAAAAAAACAAGTTTTTTTTGAGGTTTTTTGCTTATAAGAAATTAAAAAATTATATTTGCGAGTAGGAAACACACTACAGTACATCTACGGACTGTTCCAAGAGACCTGGGACCCTCGGCTTCCTGCTAGTATTTTTGTCACGAACTCAGTCATTTTCTGCTCTATTGCCTGGTCTATATGTTTTATACAATATCTCAAAATCCGAATCAATATAAAGGAAGATAACATTTAGATAATACTTTCAAAAATAGAGGCGTCTGATTGAATACTAAATTAAAATAAAATTTTGTCTTCGGAACAATTAGTAACAGAGACATTTTAAATTGAAAACTTCCTATCAATACCCATGCTGCAAATATTTGTAATGGGATGCAACGCGGTGAAAGGCTGTATTTTACCAATAATTTGCAAACTTCCAATTTTAATGCAAGCATTCCTATTTTGAAAATTATAGCTTGTTTGCTAGACAGGTGTCTGACGGAACTGGAACATTAGAAGTTTCTCATGGTCTACTATATCTGGAAAGGTGAAATTTTGGAAATATAATTTACTCGATCTGAGCTCTTCAGCTAAAATATTCTCAAGTTAACCGTCACGTCCGGTCACCGGAAGTCGGTATCAATTTTGTTATTTTAAATGGAACCTATAATTTTCATTTTATTTTTGGTTTCTACGTATCAAAATACATCATCTTTAATAAGTTTTCACTACACCTAAAAATCACAATTTTTGAATTTTTTTTGTTTAACTAATTTTTAGTGATTTTCGGGGTTTCGTTTAAAATTTAATATCTTGGTTTTTATTGAAACTAGAAGTTTCATGAAAAAATTACCGAAAAATTAGTAAAATCAAAAACTCCAACATGTTTATATTTAGGTACAGTGAAACTTCTCTAACTCGAATCACCAAGGGGCACAGCCGTAAATTCGAATTAGGGAAAATTCGGCTTACAGATTTTTTTTTTTCTAATTTTATTACATAATACAGAAGAATACATATATAAAACAGACCATTTACTCTTAGCAGCCTAAAAACATGCATATGTATGTTTATGTAATAAATAAGTACATATTATATGTAAAACGTGAAAAGAAAAACTAAAAGTTATTTGAAAAAATCAGTAATTTTGTTTTTTTGCTTTAAGTTGGATAGTTTTCCTTTCTCTATAAAATCTTCCACTATATCTAAGGAACAATGTATATTATATGGAAAATTTCCTCTTGTTGCAACAAATTTGTTTAGGTTTCATTCCAGAACACGCTTCGTTAAAGGTGAGAGTGATTTGTCTCGCTTTCGCCATTTTTAATAAATCTTCAAATACGTAATTTTTTTATTATAAAATACACATTTCTAAGTGAGATTTTTAAGATGTTTTGTCGCGTTTAAATAGTTTGCATCTCTGGAACCGTTAGATGTATAAAAAAAGACGTAAAACATTTTGTATAACATATTTTACGAATATACTTTATTGGTTTGGCATTAATACGAGCTTCTTATTTTTCACAATTATTTTCCCATATACATTTTTTAATTTTGGTTTAAAAGTGCCCCGTAAGGTGTATGTTGCCCCTTAATAATGTCGTTCAATGCATGAACTGCCTGTGTTCAGAATTTAATATACCTACTGACAATAGCAAATCCGTGTCTGATGAATGAATGTCTCCATGAGATACGGCACGTCTGGAGTAGTCTGGACTTGGGGACGCCCTGCGTCTTCCTGAATTAACAGTACATGATGCTGGTACCGTTATATCTACCGGCCAGATATCGGGCGGCACAGTTCCCATTTAAACAGCCACGTTTAGAGAGCGCCAAAAATTCAGCGAGACGCCTCTACGTAAAATACAGTTAAACCGCACGGACGTCAGAGCCCTCAGCATCCATGCCTATCTGCGATCGGCAGATTTCCCTTTCCCGTAAACGTACTCTCAAGTCTCGGTCGCTCCGTTGACGTCTTTCCGCAATTATATCCGCTCGAAATTGACATGCCACCGTGGTTACCGATAAATCAAGTCCGCGATTTTACTGGCCCAACCGAACTCTGTCGATAACCGAGCGCTGTCTCCGTTTCAATTTTCCGACGGCCGTTTTATCTGTAATTGTTTACTGTTCGAGCGATTATTACCTATCGGTCCGTTGGCCATTTACATTTAAATTACTCTTATCTGGGAGTCTTTCGCCCGAGGTCTTTCACGAGCTGCTACAGTGAAGATTAATGGCTCCGGTGTGGCGAAGATTTGTTAAAAGCTGGCAGATTTGCATCGAACTGGAACTGGACAATTATTGTTTGTTTGTACTTTGAATTTTATGACTGCAAGTGAGGTACACGTTGTGAGATTAAGGGGGAGTTCTTAGCATGTATAGGGTGTATACATATACCAGGGGTGGCCAACAAGTCGATCGCGATCGACCGGTCGATCGCGAAGCCAATTTTGGTCGATCGCTGGCGATATCTTAACTTAATGTGTGATGGTGGGTTTAGTCACCTTTCCATAGTAGCAAATAAGCCTGACTATAACCCTGTTAAAAAACGGTTTTGAACTAATTAATCGCCCAATATACTACTTGAACAGTGAAGAACATTTGATTTTATCCCTATTTATATACGTGTGTAACCCTATTGTTTGCAAATATGGAAGATGAAAGATAGTTTCGAATCAAGCATGTTATCTACCAACAACAGCAGACAACACGAATCGAGCTGTGACTGATCTCACAGAACAGTCTATTTACCGATAGCATTTTTTTGCTTAACGCATTGTAACTAAAAACGTTAACAGTAACAAGTGAGTCTTGTTACTCATGTATTTACAAATAAGCGTATTTATAATTTTCTATCAGTGGCCCAATATCTGAAACAATCCAACAAATAAAATTAGTCCTAACACGGCCACTTCTGACTATGGCTTTGCTCTCCAAGCTAGTCTCCAGAACCATTGCCCTCAATGATAAACTTGGTCTCAGTAACTCATTCAAACTTCCATTCGACAATTCATAATTTGACGAAATTCACAGGTATTGCTCATTCAACAACATATATTAGCATGTTAAGTTATAACCTTCAACTTACCAAAATAAACAAATATTCGCAGGGGGTATCCTTTCAGCTCATGAAGATAAGCAAATAAGCAACGTACTAATCATTCAGCTCAATGAGATAAACAAATATTAGCAAAGGGCCGATCTTACACCTCAAATCAATATAAACCAATATTATCAAATTGCTAACTTTTCATCTCAACATGATAAACAAATATTAGCAAAGGGTTCATCTTTCATCTCAAAAATTAAATAAATATTAGCAAAGGGCCAACCTTTCAGCTCTCAACAATTCAGATATTAACAAAGGGCTAAAACCTTTCAGCTGAAGAAGATAAAAATATTAACAAAGTGCTAACCTTTCAGATCGCCAAATAAATTACTTACCACGCTAGTGGTAGGTAATTTATTTGCCACGCCAGGGATGACACAAATATGTATTGGCATAAAGCTAACCTTTCAGCTCAACAAAATAAATGTTTGATAAACGGGGCAACCTTTCAGCCAAACAAAATAAATTAACATTTTAATAAAGAGGTGACCTTCAGCTCGACAAGATAAACAAATATTCGCAAAGGACTAATCTTTCAACTCAACGAAATAAAAATATTAGCAAAGGGCTATCCTTCAGCTCAAACCCAATCAAATATGTTAATATTACTCATCTTTTTACGTAGGTAGATTAACAAGTTGCTTCCAAAATGAACTCCCGCGATCTATTGATAGATTTACAAAAGCCAATTTTTAGATAATAAGTCTGAACATTTTCCATGAATAGTTATCTTGACAAAAAGAGTCGAGAAATCTTTAAACCAAATTTTCAGCCATACTGTGCATTTTTATAATGTACTCTGCAAATAAGAAAAGTTGGGTCAGGAAATTTTTATTCTTTATGCCTTTATATTGAAAACTTAATAAGTGACATAAAAAATCTAATGTGGCCAAGCATAGGACTTTATCATACAATATATCAAATTAATAGTTTAGCTGCATGAGATTCTATTTGATCGAGATCGATCTTGTTTGCACTAAAATAAAACTAATTAGCCAATGGAACATAACCATAGTACTAATATTACCAACATAACTTTACTGCATAATATAAAGAAATCAAAGAGGATGGATTATTATGAAATATATGAAATAAAAAGCAACATCAAACATGGACACAACATTATTAATGAATTCACTGATTTTAACGAACGCTATCTATTTGAAATTTTCCAATAGTCTATACATACTGCGCATGAAGCGTACAGACAAACCGTATCAATGACACGAGTCTTCAGTACAGTATAGCATGTCGCCGCTCCATGTTGTTTCCACACACCGTTTTAATATTTTGAGCTACTCGACTGTAAGTGACTTGGTTGTACCATGAATTTATATAAATTGTAATGTCTTTGTTTTATGCTTTTTAGATTAGCCTGATGATGGTCTAATGACCGAAATTGATCGCTTGTAAATAAATTTTAACATTCATAAATAAACACCTGTTTTATTTAACGAATATATAATTAGCCAAGATTTGACAGATATTGGCAGTAGGTATTATCAACAAAGCAGCCTTTGACACTACCTACTGTCATTAGAATAAAAATATGTGTAAAATCCTGGCTAACTTTATATTAATGCAGACACGATCTCGTCTTTATCATACTGCGTACGATAAAGTAAAAATAAAAAAATAGTTTTTAACATATATGTTGCGTATCTTCTACCCATAGCTCGCGGGAGTGCTACGCCTATGTCAACCTGTCGATCGCGGCACATTTTAAAGATAAAAGGGAGATCTTCAGCAAACAAAAGTTCGCCACCCCTGACATACTATCTTATTTATATAGATAATTTATAACTTTTAAGTTTTTCTGCGTGACCCTCTAAGTTTGTTCCTTTATGTACGTACTTATTTCCTGTGAAATTTGAAATGGATCAACTAACATATTTCTTCTGACCCAATGGGTTCAATATCGAATATCGAAGTTCAATTTAATAATATTTAAAAAAATAAAAAGTTTTTGTTTTCCTATACCCCAATAGATTTACGTACCTCTAATTATTAGAAGGAGAAAGGTATTTGTCGGGGAATTCCGTCATCGAAGAAAGCAACCGTAGACGCGTGTTTCGGACTATTAGTCCTCATCAGTACGATATAGCCAAGGAGCAAGATGGACACTCAATGGAAACACACTCAAATGGAGACCATAAAGGGGGTGACCAATGTCGCCAATTTGGTGCTTCAGTCCCAGCATCTTCACGATTCGAAGACAAGAAGTGACGTCACGCCGGAGGCGACTGGTACACCCCAGGTACACCATAGCTCAAGAAAATAATAAGAAAAGCTGTTAATCGACGGTGAAACATAGTCGCCTTAGGCGCGATGTCACTTCTTGTCTTCGAATCCTAAAGATGCTGGGACCGAAGCACCAAATTGGTGACATTGATCACCCCCTTTATGGTCTCCATTTGAGTGTGTATCCATTGAGTGTCCATCTTGCTCCTTGGCTATACCGTACTGATGAGGACTATTTGGCCGAAACACCTGTCTACCAGGGGCGCGTTATGCCACCGCGGGGCCCTGGGCAATTTTGAATTTGGGGGCCCCCATGTACGATGTTGAATTAACAACTTTTTTAGGCATATTTCAGTTCCTTCTTTATATAAAGATTTAGTAAGATACCTACTTACCTATGCAACATTAATGAACAAATACAGAAAACCATTGATAAAAGTGTAGGTATTGAATTTTTGCGATGTAGGTATGTATACCTAGATATTTAGCACACGTATGCTCGGAATGAAAACTGGCTAAAGACCATAGGAACCATACGTTTTTCTCCACTTTTCTATCTCATGCCATTTGAAATAAATATCATTTAACATATACTTACATAATTAATTATACTTAATTAAATTTAACAAATAAAAAAACAAATTTAACCAATAAACTCTATTTATTTATAAATAAAAGGGTATTCTTAACATATAAAAATAAATAATTCTTCACAAACATAAATTAAAATAAAACAAATAAAATAATTATTCACAAATAAAAAAAAGGCCGACGTTAAAAGTTACACATCTACTTTTCGGGCTTTTTGAGCTGAAACATGATCAATAAGTTCATCATAGTTATTACTGTGACACCGGCAGACCCATGACATTGCACAAAGTTGCGCTTTTAATGCGATATGTCGGCTCATTAGTCGGTTCCAAAACTGTTTTTATTTGATATGTCGGGGCACAGATAACGGAGATATTCAAGGTCAAAAAAAGCAAAAAACCCAAAACGCTTTTTGAAATTTTTTCGAGTGGAATTCGATTTTGGGCATATGTCGGGATATGTCGGTGAAAAAAAACGATATGTCGGGGCAAAAACCACAAAGTTATTCAAGGTCAAATTTTTCCAAGAGGTTTCTTGATATGTCGGGCAGTAAAATTCGAATCTAGACATTTGTTGGAATACATCCGTGTAAAAAAATCATATATCGGAGCAATGATCGAAAAGTTATTCAAGGTCAAAGTTTGGCGCCAAAAACCCAAAACGCTTTTTGAAATTTTTTCGAGTGGAATTCGATTCTGGGCATATGTCGGGATATGTCGGTGAAAAAAACCGATATGTCGGGGCAAAAACCTCAAAGTTATTCAAGGTCAAACCTTTCCAAGAGGTTTCTTGATATGTCGGGCATTAAAATTCGAATCTAGACATATGTTGAAATACATCCGTGTAAAAAAATCATATATCGGAGCAATGACCGAAAAGTTATTCAAGGTCAAAGTTTGGCGCCAAAAACCCAAAACGCTTTTTGAAATTTTTTCGAGTGGAATTCGATTCTGGGCATATGTCGGGATATGTCGGTGAAAAAAACCGATATGTCGGGGCAAAAACCTCAAAGTTATTCAAGGTCAAACCTTTCCAAGAGGTTTCTTGATATGTCGGGCATTAAAATTCGAATCTAGACATATGTTGAAATACATCCGTGTAAAAAAATCATATATCGGAGCAATGACCGAAAAGTTATTCAAGGTCAAAGTTTGGCGCCAAAAACCCAAAACGCTTTTTGAAATTTTTTCGAGTGGAATTCAATTCTGGCCATATGTCGGGATATGTCGGTGAAAGGAGCCGATATGTCGGGGCAAAAACCTCAAAGTTATTAAAGGTAAAATTTTTCCAAGTTGTTTCTAGATATGTCGGGGAGTTAAATTAGAATCTAGACATATGTCGGAATATATCCGTGTAAACAAATCATATATCGGAGCAACGACCGAAAAGTTATTCACGGTCAAAGATGGCGGCAAAAACTCAAAATGCTTTTTGAAATATTTTCAAGTGGAAATCGATTCTGGTCATATGTCGGGATACGTCGGTGAAAAGAACCGATATGTCGGGGCAAAAACCTCAAAGTTATTCAAGGTCAAATTTTTCCAAGAGGTTATTAGTACCCCGGCCGGCGGTCAATAGTTACTAAACATGTATTATGTGATATTAGACGGTATAGATAACAATTATCGGTGTGATATTTTTGTTTTTACTAGCAGCGGATGTTTTTTTTGCAAGTCGTCATTTCTGGTTGTGTATGGTTTAAATTGCAGCATGTAATCTAACGAAGACGGTACTACCTGTTCCTCTACCGCGATGATACCTTTCAATGTAAGATTGCCCCTTCTGGTCACTGGTGACGGTAAATTATGCAGCGGTATCACGGCGTATTGTGCATGCTTTTGAAGAAAAGTAGCAGTCGGCTGCAATAAAAATTTCAGAGATTTGAGGACGGCAACCACTTCTGCATTTTTTGCATTTGTCTATTAATAAATAATGTCTTCGTGTGTTTTTACTGACCTATCCAAATTGCACGGGGTTGCCACTGTTTTCCTTTGCTTTGCAAACTAGTGTTGCAAAGCAAGGGGTGTTGCAAAGGGAGTACCTTAGGCTTCAGCGAAGTTCGGTACTACCAATTTGCCCTGATCCTCTTCATTACTTTTTAAAATTCAATTAGTGTAATTTTAGTATTCATAAGTTGCATCTAAATTATATTATCTAGGTGGCAAATATTTAATGAGATGTATCAGAGATTTCCAATAAGTAATAATAATAGTAATAATGCATGCTTGCTTTTATGCATTCTTTTAGTTATATATATTTTGACACAATTGATCAGTACAAAAATGAATAATGTGTCTTAAGTTAGCCGACGAGGGTTTAAAATAAAGTCAATTATAATGCTGTTGTTGGTTAGTGCAAATATTTGAAAAGACTCGGAACAGTTTAATTTTATGCTGGTTTAACATTTAACTTTACCTGTAGCAACATGTTTTTCTTGTTGTCAGGATCAGCACAATATTGGCTGCCCTATGTCGTGCCGAAAACGTTTTTTTTTTGTGACTGCACTTGAAAATGCTTGTTAATTATTCTTTGTTTTGTAAATTGTGTTATTACTTATTGGAATTGATTATATTCTATATCGGCAACCAATTAAGCTGACCACACACAAATCATGTAAAATAAATATGTACAAGGCGTTCGTTCGTTAGAGACAATTAAATTAATATCTGAATTGGCAAGATTGTTAATGAACATCTGATTTTATTTATCTTTGAAATAGATACAATGGAGATAAAATAGGGATAAAATAGAGATAAAATCCAGTATGTCCTTCTGTTTTTGTTTTGTGTATTTGTATTTTACTATGTTTTTAAATACTCGGGCCATGCACGGTCTCCGACCTTTCCCGTACGAGCACGACTCGTTATTCATTTTCTTATTCCGAGGCATTCCTCGCCCTACCTTCATGGCGTGCGGTTGCTTGTATCAAACAGTCTAAATAAAACTGGAAGAAAACCTCACACAATCTTTTATTATTATATAATAGTTACGAAATTGTAATTAACGCGTCTTGTACATATATCACTTAAATAATGTAGTACTGTAATCGTGCTTGTTGACACTTGGCGCGATCTCGTTGTGCAAATTGTCGCTACAAATTGGTTATGTATTTATAGTTTAGATATGCTCTGTCTGGTGTGATTTTGTTCGTTTTTGTTTCATTACCGGACAGCAAAATATTTAAAAATAAACAATTACAATGAATGGTAAAAAGTGGCGAAAATCGTTTCAAGGTCACCGTAGATAGAGTAGTTGGTAATATATATTACCTTGAATAAGTTTTCGATCATTGTACCGATATATGATTTGTTTACACGGATATATTCCGACATATGTCTAGATTCGAATTTTACTTGCCGACATATCAAGAAACCTCTTGGAAAAATTTTACCTTGAATAACTTTGAGGTCTTTGCCCCGACATATCGGTTTTTTTCACCGACATATCCCGACATATGCCCAGAATCGAATGCCACTCGAAAAACTTTCCTAAACCGTTTTGGGGTTTTGCCGCCAAACTTTGACCTTGAATAACTTTTCGGTCATTGCTCCGATATATGATTTTTTTACACTGATGTATTCCAACAAATGTCTAGATTCGAATTTTACTGCCCGACATATCAAGAAACCTCTTGGAAAAATTTGACCTTGAATAACTTTGAGGTTTTTGCCCCGACATATCGTTTTTTTTCACCGACATATCCCGACATATACCCAGAATCGAATTCCACTCGAAAAAATTTCAAAAAGCGTCTTGAGTTTTTGGCGCCAAACTTTGACCTTGAATAACTTTTCGGTCATAGCTCCGATATATGATTTTTGTACACGGATGTATTCCGCCATATGTCTAGATTCGAGTTTTACTGCCCGACATATCAAGAAACCTCTTGGAAAAATTTGACCTTGAATAACTTTGAGGTTTTTGCCCCGACATATCGGGTTTTTTCACCGACATATCCCGACATATGCCCAAAATCGAATTCTACTCGAAAAAATTTCAAAAAGCGTTTTGGGTTTTTTGCTTTTTTTTGACCTTGAATATCTCCGTTACCTGTGCCCCGACATATCAAATAAAAACAGTTTTAGAACCGACTAATGAGCCGACATATCGCATTAAAAGCGCAACTTTGTGCAATGTCATGGGTCTGCCGGTGTCACAGTAATATCATAGTTCACCTTATTGCAAATGTGTTTCTCGATGCATAAAATAGATAAATTACACAATTTATTCTGTCCAATTGAGTTTCTAATATAATATTTTTTACGTTTTAGAACACTGAACGATCGCTCTGCTGATGAGTGGAAACTGGAATTGATAGGTAAATATATTTTTAATATTATATCCACATCAGGGAATGTAGACACCAGTCCCGCTTGGATAGCTTCATACATAGATAAAGGGGACTGTACATTTTCACCTTTTGCAAATTGCAAAAACTGCGATAATTCAGCCTTTAATACGCCGTCGTCAGTATCGATATCGTATGCAGTAGATATTAAATTTGTTAGGCAATCATCGTATTCTGTTCGGGATGTTTCTTTTAAATTATTGTTTATTTCTACTATTAAGCGGTCGCATACTACATTTAAAGAATTCACAATAAACGCTTGCTTGCCAGATAGTTGCACCCCCTCTTCACATCGTTCATCATACTGTAATTTTTTTCTTCATTGTTGTTGTTTTCATAGACTTTATTTTTGGTTAATGCAAAGGCTTCCGAGTCCATATGATCAAATAAAGTGCTATTATTTCGTATGTCTTCTGATAAATATAATGATAATGATTTTAAAAGATTTCCTGCATTTTTTAGGTCGAAATGTTTGTTTTGCAGACTTTTGTTTGTCGCATTTAATCTTTAAAGAATAGGATTCCATAAAATAAGAAAAAGAGTGAATTGGAAATCTTCGAAGAACCCGAACAGCTTTTTCGCTTCCAACATTGTTAAAGGTTTCTCATTACTATATGCAAAACATTTTCGATAACGTTTCTTTTAAGGCCAACAAATTTACCTTAACGGCTAAAACTGCGTCTGCTCTTGAGGACCATCTTGTAGTACGAATTCTGTTTAATGTTAAATTCCCCTTTGCAGCCTTGATTAATATATCCCATATCTTGGTGGAGGATAAAAAAATACAAATAAATTTTGAATGGAATCAAAAAACTGCAGTGCTTTTGGGCAAGATTCTGCAGCTGAAGTTCCAACTAAATTTAGGCTATGAGAAGGAACATAAAAAGTAGTTTTACAATGGTTCTTATTCTTTGCTTGCAATCCGTTATATATTCCTGACATATTGGTTGGATTATCATAAGCTTGTCCACGACAGTTTTTAATATCAAGACTATATTCTGTTAATTTCGAAATAATAAAATTTTCTAAGTACCTAGCATCATGTTGTTCGATATGCATAAAACATAGAAACCATTCCTGTATTTGATTATATTTGTCTAAATTTCTTATAATAAACGATAACTGATCGGTGTGAGATATATCAGGAGTTGAGTTGACAATAAGTGAAAAGTATTTGGCCCGTTTAATATCTATAATAATTGTAGTTCTGAGATTTTCGGCCATGAATTCATCGCACGTAGTATTAGAAAGATAATTTACTTGTCCTTTCCCACATTTTCCATATCTTTCTATATGCGTTTTTAGGAACAAATCAAAATTAGCTAAGTATTCTAAGCAACTCATAAATTTTTTTGCACTACTATGGTCTCGAAAGCCCAATCTTAGTGAAGCTAACAGTTTCACAGTGGCAACAACTCTTTTTAGAACATCACGCCAGTAATGTGTTTGTTTTTCATATTATGCTTTTATCAGCTCCAGATCAATTTTTCAACACTTTTCAACCGCTGTACATAAGTACACATATTTTCCTTATGTTCGTTACATTCATCATGCCTTTTTAAGATATCAACAATATGTTTCCAATCACTGCATTCAGAAATTAATAGATTAGATTTAACAGAAAACAATTTGCAAATAAAACTATAAACAGATTTAGTTGTTTCCGAAAATATTAACCATTCTCTTTTTCCTTAGTACCATTAGCTCTAGTTAAATAGAAATGTGATTCGTTTAGTTTTCTTGTCACTATTTTACCATCATAATTAAAGTTGTTCCTAGAATTTAGTACCTAAGTTGTCAAAATTTTTCAGGTTTTTCGCGAAGGCAAAATTTAGTCAAATCATTTGTTTTAATTTTGGCCATAAGTATCTTGACTATATATTTGAAATTGTGTATTAGTTGTATTATTATCGTTAGTATCAATAATAATATTAATGACATATTCTGTTACATTTGTATTCTCTTCATTTTTGTCAATATTGGCAATATCTTCATTTTCGTCAATAATGACTCCTGGTAAATATGTAGGAGTGGAATGTATACTACCTCTTCTTATTTCTTTAGTTATTCTGCCGTTATTCAGTTCTCCATTTTTATTTGAGTTTTTTAAACTCTGCTGCTCTGTTATTCGACTTTTTTCTTTTTTGATACTCTGATTGCTACATTTTCTTCATCGTCCTACAATATTTATTGAATTTAAGTTTAAATTTTACATACAACACAAACGTGCCGATCAACTTGTCAAGTACACCTGGTCAGGTCAACTTCTGTAAATCAGGGTACCTACTGTACTCACAAACAACGCTCCGACTGGGTTGAACGCGCGCTGGTTACTTCACTGCCGTCCGAAAACGATCAAATTACATAGTTTATTCATATACTTTTCGAACTTATTGAAGAACGCTTTTTAATGATGCATTCATTTTTATACTATGGTCTATGACAGAAGTGCTCCGGACACTCTCAAAGTGTTCAAAAAACAGTACATGTGCAACCAAATATAATGAACATATTTGTGTTAGCTTTGTAAATGGTTATTTTATAACCTTAACACTGTCATACTGATATTAATCTTAAGTACAAAACATGCATCAACTGTCATGTTGACAAAAAAAAACAATCGAGTATTACATTCTTGAAAAATTAGCAGTACGACTTTCTTTAAGCGCATAGTACATGTGAATTTTACGTCAAAATTTAACTGAACACTTTAGCTGAACACACGCTACAATGCGCACACGCCATAACTACTTTGTGTTTAGTTTATTATACCGTATCCCCAAAAGCGTCTGTAATAAACCAAATTTAAAGTAAAGTACATTCTCTAACAACAAAGCAAAATGTTCACCTACCTTAACTAGTCTTGTTTCTCGTTCTTTGTGTTTTGTATCCTCTTATTTATTTCACTTGTTGACACACTACACGTTACAACACATATTATAATGAGATCATAATATATCAGCGTTAACTGTGTATCTGACAGTTCTGACAGTTTAAAACTGATTCGCGGCCGCACAGACTGGCCACAACTGTCTGTGCATGCGCTACACTGGCAATGTAGGCGCTAATTTTAAGTTTCACATAAGTTCAAAATCTATATTCTAACTACGGTAATGTCTATTGGGTTTGAAAAAATGATTTGGGGCCCCACGGGCAGGACCACAATAAAAGTGATATTCTAAATTCTAACGGTAATTTATTAATTAATTTATAATAGATTCGTTTCGGGGCCCCATCGCATGGAGCGTTAAATATAAAATACTATATTTTTTGTTTGTCGCAACTAATCTTTAGTGAATAGAATTTCATAAAACAGGAAAAAGTTTGTACTGCAAATCTTCGAAGAACCCGTAAAGTTTTTCTCTTCTAACTTTGTCATGTTGTTTTGGGGCTCCACGGGCAACCACTGTAAACGTGTATTATAAACTCTTACTATGTAATTATTAATTTATAGTTTATGATAGATTCGTTTCGGGCCCCTATCGCGTGGAGCGCTAAATATAAGATTCGATAGTCTTCTAGGATCATGAATTTGGTAAAGATTAGTTTGGAGCCTCGCCAAGAAGAGCGATACTTTTTTTTCCGTACAACCTGAATATGAAAGCAGAAATGCCAAATTGTGTCTAGTTTTTGAGAAGCAAATACATATATTTATATTTCTCAAATATTTACACCTTCCATGCCTCACTGACTCTAGAAATCGCCGGCTAAAATAACGAGTCCCCGTCTCTTGTGTGCAGTTATAAGAGAGTAAACTGAACAGTATTCCGGCCACTGTCTCTTATTAGACTATTAGAAGCAAACACAAAACTCACACTTTAAACTACAAACAATTTTTGTTCTGTTTTTTATCATTGTCACTCGTTATATTTACGTATTTATTATTAGTGGAGGTAGACGAATGAAATTTCAAGGATTGTCAATAGGCATAAAATGCCATTGTTTATGATATTTTTGAGGTTAGTATCACCGCTCTTCAGGAAATGACATAATATTTACCATTTTAAACAGCACTGTAGGTGGGTCATCTCGTAGTGCACGGACAAACAGCGGCGCTGGTGGCGGTGCTTAGCTGAGCTTAGCTGAGTGGTTAAATAATAGGTGCTTGTCGTAATAATGGTTCTTAACCTTTTAGTGATGAAGGACCATTTGACTAAATTTAAGTTTTGTCATGGACCACTAAATGGTTAGCGGCAAACTAAACTATGATAAGGTTGTTGAATAAATAAACTACGTTTGAAATTATTTAAATCGAGTGTATATTATTTGCTAAATTTGAAGAACTTACATTTTTAGTGCGATTTTTGTGACTCCATACTGTTTACCAACTTCTTAATTCTTGGTTCGGTACTGCTCAAACGCATATCGGCACTGGCAGCCAAACGATTTCGGTTTTTATTTTCAATAACCAAAAAGGTTGTGAATCCCTGCTCACATTGGTAGATACCAATGTTATGTAAAGTAAAGTAATTTCTCGAATTTTAGAGAATGATCTCGCTTTTTTGCTCTAAAATTGTAAAGTTCAAGTCTTGTCTCGAAAGTGTCCTTGCTGACATTACTATCGTGTTGCATTTCAAATAACGTTTCTTGAATTTCATCAGGTGCTTCAGTAATGTTAACAATGAAAGCATTGCGAATCAGTCTCGGAATAGCTTTGTCCTCGTAGTCAGGTCACTCAAATAACGCATATACTTATTTTAAAATTTTTGTAATTTTTGTGATGTTCTGTTTAATGTTCGTCTTTTATCTCAGTACACACTCCGTCAAAAATTGAATTTAGCCTATCAAAGGCAGAACATTATATTCTATTTGTTGATCCCATAACTCATTTTAGCGATAAAAGCGCTGAATTTATCATGAAGTTTATCATAGTTTGCCATCGAAGTATTCTCGCGGACGGTCACATTAATTACGATGTACGGTTTTTAAGTGACGTTCCAGTTTTGCCGGATTTCAAGCATCACTGGTAAAAACAGTTGCGCATATTACGTATTGAGGTCTAATCTTCCCATATATTTCTATTGATGTAAAGCCGAATTTAATATAATCGTGGTCATTTAATTCGCATTTAATTCCTAAAACAAAATTAAGTTCACTATACTTAACTATTCGCAGATTCTACCTAAGTACACTGTACCACGCCTAAATGTATACCCAACAGGATTCGCTGCCAGCTGTGAAACTGGCAGTGAATTGAATAAAAAATAAATAAAATGGATGACAATTCACAAGCGTCGGGAACTAAATACCTAGGTAGTAGATTTGGTAATCAAATCCTTAAATTAAAACATTTTGTGGCCTGGTATAGTAACTAGGATATTACAGTACCTAGCTACTTAACATACTTACTTAGTTACATGTAACATAGGTTACATGTAAAACAAGGTTTGGTTTACACACGAATAAAATATCCTAAGTATTTCATAAATTTTCGCGTCATCAATACGTTGTTTTTTGTCATTAATTTATTTAATAAGTGCAGTTTGGCTTCGCGGACCACCGGTTAAGAACCACTGCCATGGACTGTCAGCGGCGCTCAGTGGTTCATTTTCCACTTTTAGGTGCCCTTTTTGTAAATGAATTTTAAATTGTTGTTAGATACGCTGAAAAATAGTGAAAAAAAATCTCAGCCGTATAGGGGATGTTTTAAAGGGGTTGAAACATATATTTGGCGTGGACATTTTGAAATCTTTGAGTATGATAATTTTATAACTGCAAATACAGAAAAAATAGTAAGAACAATCTAGCACTTATGGGGTGGGTTTTTGGGGTGGTTTAAATACAAATTTAGTTTTAAAGTTCTGATACCTAGTGGGTATAATAATACTGCATCTATAGATATAAGAAAAATAGTTAAAAAAATCAAGTAAAAATGGGGTTGTTTTTGACAGGGAAATTGAAATCGAGAAACAAAGTTTGTGGTACAATTCTGAAACCATGTGCATATGAATATATTACACCTGCAAATACATATAAAATGTAAAAACAAATCTAAATACCAATGGGATCGTATAATCTTATTAATCTGTAAATGTATCCCGTTTTACCCAAGTTCTATTTCCTGGTATGTGACGTCGCAGAGATTCGGGAAGAAACTAACAAAAAATAAGCTATCTTGAAGACTTTAATTATAACAATTTTCATTTCCGGACCGTACCAGAAGTAGTCATAACTGCACTCAGTATTAGAATTTCACAATAAAACCTAGGTCGTGTGTAGTATCATTGGATAGATATTTAATAATTAAACATCTTTCGTTGGAAAGAAATCTTACTCAATCATATCGTTTACGAAATAAACCATATGATTTATAGTTGACTGTCCAAAACTGACAAAACTGACCAAAAGGGCTTACAATCGCCATCATCAGATGCGCTAAATCATTGACTATCGGGATAATATCACTTGTCTTCTCTAATAACTAAATACAAAACTATTACCTGTAATTATCGTTATGGTTACAGTTTATGCAGCTATGCCATAACTGATTATAGTCGAAGAAAATAAAGCCTCTTGCATTTTGCATAAATTTATTTAATATACTTAGTCGGTACTAGTTTCGGAACTCCGTTCCTTCATCAGCCAGTCAAATAGTCAAATTAATTAGTCAATCACGTCTAACATATTTCCACGAGGTATGTAAAAAATTTGGGCGTCAGGAGAGCAGCAAAGCCTGGAGGCACATCACAGAAGAAACAGTTTCTCCTGTCCTGGCCACACCAACGTTTTGGATTTAAAGTTTGGATGGGGATGTACCACAACCATTTAGTTAGGCCATTCATGTTAAAGGAACACTTGAATGGAGAACGATATTTAAATCTTCTGCGCACCGAAGTGTCAGATTATTTTGGCGATGTTGCGTTGGACCTACTTGATTTTTTGTGTGTACCTTTCTTCATTACAACTGTTGACATAATATTTTCCTTAGTTGGTTCTTCTATTTGTCTATTACGATCTCTACAACAACATTAATTATTATTTAATTTATTTAATTTGCCTTCACAAAGTATAGTTACTACCTCAACGATTTTTTAGTGTTCTTTCTCTACTTTCTACCAAAAGTGCATTCCGCTTTATTCCAAACGACGTTTTTGGAAAGTACAAGATGGTATTGTTCCTCTCTTCAGCTGCCGATTTTGTTAAGTTAGGACTGCAATATTAAAATAATACTGAATTTGAGTATGCAGAACCAAAGTGTGCCAAGTACTCACCTCGATTGAAAAAAATAGTCCTCGTTTTTAAAAGTGTTTAGACCACATGCGGCTTGATATCGATTTTCCAATTTTTAATACACGGCGCCACTCGTTTTGTAACTGTTTATCTGGGGAAATTTGTTGAATGACAATCCCTCACTATAAAATGAACTACATTGAGGAACACAACAATAATTGTTGCTCTTATTGCTTATTTTCATTGCACTGTCCATGTTTTCGTTCAATACGTATCCTGACAATCTGACATATCCCGTTTTGAGTAACTTACTCTTTTACCACCTGGGGGCGATTCTTTCGTTCGTTTTAGCGAATTATTTGCTGAAGATAAAATAGTTTATTTAGGAAATTCATTTTACAAATCCGCATGTGTTGTCCGCATGCGTCTTATTAACATATTAAACAGACGACAGCTTTGCGAATTTGGCTTGTTTGTCTTCATTTAATCATATATTATTACCGGTCGTAACGGCTTTAGCTCGTTTTTCATATTAATTTGCCCATGAATTTCTCTGTGCGAGCATGATTTGCATATACGTGTATAATTATTGCTTGCTCTCCATTTTTTTTTTGTACATTCTTGCAGTGCAGTTTTAGGAACACCTTGTATCCGTCTCGGTACTGTTCATTTTGTGCTCACGTGAAAATCGCGAGAAAATGTAGTATGGAATAGTACTTTGCTGTAAATGGTAATTATGGTAAAGAAGTGGTTATCTGTTTGCAGGAATCTTACTGGAGAATGCTAATGTTAAATGTTACGTGGCACAATATGCTCAAATTATGCGTTAGAAATTTTAGTCAAATATTGCTTTAGAAAAGAAAATACTTGCGAATCCTCTTAACATAATCCTTACACCCATGCTACGCACCCCTTTCAGACGAAGATGGCCATCAAGGTGTTACGATACCCCTGTAAGCAAACAAAAGACATGGATTTATTGAGCCATCCAGTTTGTGTCGAAGTTTTGCTCTAAGTGCCGTCTTTTGTCTTATTTATTGCATTAGATAAAATTCAGGTTTTGTCGTTTTTTTATCTTTTCCTCTTCTTCAGGTTGCCGACATCTCGTCTATATCTCGATGGTGTTAAACGCCGAGGGACAACTTTATTATTCGAGACTAGCGGCAAGGCACACTGGATCCGAAAACCATAAAGATCGATCTCGATGCACTGGGCTCGTGAAACTCGAGACTTTTTAATGTACTGACCAGGTAATAATGGATTACTAGAGAAGCTGAATCTGTTCTCTGATCTCTGTACGGACCACTGGAATAAAGTAGAATGGCACTCCTTAGGATTCTTGTTGATTTACTTTACGGAATTTCTAGTTTAGGTGTTTAAAGTAATTGTTTCCTTTGTGGGCACTGCAAGCACTGAGTAGGTAGCTCAGTATCTTCGGACAAATTGGAAACCCTGCTGGACTATTGTATACACATTTGCTTGGGCATTACAAATAACCTCTCCGTCGATATGGTGTTAGCGGCGTCATGGAATGACAGTATTTGCTTTTTGGACAATATCTTCGTTGCTATTGGTCGGACAATAATGCATGTTATGATTAAATTTGTAGTAACTTTTTAGTGTATCTTTTAATTTTCTGTAAAAGTTTTGATATTTTCACATTAAGTTGCAGAAAGAACTCCTGGCTAATTGAAAATATAACAGAACATCATGTTTGATAATAAAACAAAAACAAAAACATAGTGAACACACACTAAAAAAGAAATACTTGTCATGAATATGTGTGCTTCAGGTTGAATAAATGGTAAGATCCTATATAAGGAATTAAATATAGTATTCAGCCAAAACATAAATATATTCAAAGTTGAAGGTATGATATGTTTAGAACGAATATATAGATATTCATATTGACGATATCGCACATCAAGTTAAGAATACCGTATAACAAAGACACTATAGTGTCCCTGCGACATTATGATCTAATCCATATGATTAAATCTAAATTTAATGTAAATAATCGATGTAATCGTCTACAAACTGAATTCAGTTGAATATATGAACTATTTAAAACGAGAAATACAAATCTTAAATCTATTAAATAAACCTCAGTTTGAGGAAATTTAATCCACTCACCTAGAAGATGTTCAACCATGATATTGCAAACTGATAAAATGTTGCTAAATATACTTTGAACCATGTCGATGGTACACACCATCAACATGGTACACACAAATATCATAAATACTCAAACAACTGGCCTCAGACATGTGTTTTAAGATGTCATTATTAAAAAGTTTTTACGATTATAAAATTATTTCAAATTATTTTTGCAACGTGCCATACATTACTGTAATATCTGTAACATGTAATATCTATTATTAAAGAGTTTTGACCAGGGGATTTACTTCATAACTAGTTTAATGTTCAAGCTATCATTTTAGTCTGGTTCGAGAATTCTATCTGTTCGTTATTTTGTTGAATCTTATAAAAAAACGATGTTTTTACATCTTGGCCCATTGTATAAATGTGTAGTGATAGAGATGTTTAGTTAACAGGTTTATAACTCTATGAGAAATAAATACCGAAATAACCGGTCATACCAACAGGCACAAGAAAGTTCTATAAACGTTAATCACTGTCATCATTTATTACATACTTAATTATAGTTCGTAAGCTATAACCAATCAAATGATACCGATGGTAATGTCGAATTCACCATGAAAATCCCACTGAGCAATAGCTACTCTATTATCTCCGTTCTAGTAGCAATACTAGAACGGACATATTGGAGAGAAAAACATTTTGTTGCAATTACTGCAGATTTGTATACATAATTATATAACGTACAGAAATTATATAATTGTCTTACAGCTGGCTTTGTACAGAGGCTGATCGCTGTAAAGAAAAATGGCATAATTTACATTTAGTACCACCTAGAAAGTGTTATTGCGTGTTATCTTTCTGTTGTATTTATGCTCAAAAATTGACCGAAACTGTTTTGGCCATCTTTTCTCAAGAGGCTAGAGGCCATTAATTGTAACCTTGCCCTTACATTTTAGTCCCATCAAAAACCCTATTTAAATAAGATTTCGCTGTTCGGGTAAAAATGTCTCGGTTTTGTGTTTTCTGCCAAGTCTCAAATTCATAATATCAAGAAAAGAACTGTTGTCCAAATTCGAATCCGTTTATAAACGTAGCGATTAAGCGCCTGCATCTACACTTTACACAATAGTTCGTTGTTGTTCTCATTACATTAGTATTACCTTTCTATACTTTTGTTTATACAGATTATTTGACACAACGGTTGACATCAAACATTTTAGCAGCGAGTTAATCTTGCGTGTGGTCGTTTATCCTTAAAAGGATTTTATCATAAATGTCATTTTAGTCGACCAAAAATCATTTCTCCCCCAAAACGTTTTCAAGATCTTATCTCGATATACACTTATTTACAAACATGGTATTTAAAGTCATCACTTTTGCATCTGGGCTATATCTATGGAGATCTCCTTCGAGGTGTCTACCTGAGCTTTGGTGGACCTCTGGTGCGACTCTATTGTTTACGTGAGTAGAACGTGTGTTATGGGCGGGACAGTTCGATGTTTGATTGACATTGCAAGGGCCATGCTCTCGAAATAAACGGTTTGCCTGGGCAGCCAGACAGCGTCTGCTAGACTGTCCCCTTTCAATTCCCCTGTACAGTCCACGTCTACAATCTGTCGGGTAGTGTCATCGTGAATAGGTGATGGCCTGTGTATAAGACCGGTAGTTCTTCCCAATCAAACTAGAAGATGACGTGTGCAGTATTTAGGTGTAATCATATGGTGGAGGAGTTGACTTCAAGAAGTCGGTGATGATCTGGTATCTTTTTGATGTAGAGGCCGCGTATTTGTATTTCGCTGGGGTTTGAAACGAAAGTTGAGGTTACGATAAGACGGAAGTTAAAGGTAGAATCTTGTTAGTCCATTGTTGATGTTTTCGTATATCATAGTATATAATTTCAAAAACGTTGTAATATCGATAACATATCGCTTTCGGAATGGCAAGAAAAGGCATACAAACTATATTAATTTACTTTTTCATAATTAACATAAATATAATCTTTATCTTAATATTATAATAATTAATTTTAGTATATTTTGCATTATGTTCTCATTTCTTACGTTCACTCGTCACTTTATAAAAAGTAATGAATACTTTTAGGCAGCAGGGGTTGTGCAATATGCAGTTCGGGCTCGTCAAGTTACCTATGTGCTAATACGTTGCATGCGGGGAGACTAATGGGTCGATTCTGTGCATATCTATAACGTCTTTAAGGTCAAACCTATAAGTGGTTATAGATCTATAAGCAATAGTGCGATGTGCTGTGAGCCCTCAAATGCTATTGATACCCTTATAGATACTGTTAAATATGCTTATTGGGTATTGAGCAATTCTATAACGCCACTATGGCTTAACCTGTAAGCTGTTAGTAGTAAGTAATATGCAATTCTGTGACCCTAATAGACTATAGATCCCCTCAATAGACTGTAGATCCCCTATAGATACTCATAAATTTACGTGTGGTACGGCGGTGGCTGTAACGTCGTATAGAAACTGTAAGCATTGTAGATGTACCTTAGAAATATGTGAACAGTGAACAATTCTCAATCACAAAACGAACATCAATCGATTGATCATGATTGATCAGATCGAGGACATCGATCTTTTGTTAATAGATCTGATCGATATAAAAATATAAATAAATATAAAACATAAAAAATAAAATAAATAAAAAATATGACGTGATCGAAACCGATCCGAGTCCCAAACGATTCATCGTAAACAACCCTCCGACGGATGATGCAATTGTTTAATTAGAAAATTTCCCATAGTTCCAGGGATCTCTGTAAATATTTAGGAATTTTCCTTTGTAATCAAGTAGATACGTATCCATGTGCAATGTCTGAAAGACACGTAACCACACTGGCTTTGTGAAAATTACTATTGTGTAAATAAATAAAGCAGTAGCAACTATTTTTAGTATGGGAATGTTGTCAACAAAAAGGGCAAAGGATTTGGTTCTTTTCCTGTGAATTTTGGGTTGTTACATTTTTGTGAATTTTGCAGTTGTTGAAAATATTAGCATTTTTTGTGTTCAGGTGATACAAAGAGATGACATATTCGACCCATGTAGTAACTACATAGGGATTACACTTGAGTTACGATAGTTTTCGTTGCATGGGTCGATATATAACAAAAAGGCCTGGGAGACAAAGGTTCTGGTTCTTTCCTTTTGAAAAGGGATTTTTGGGTAAAGCACGATTTATAATCACGATTATAAATAAAAATTATGATTTTATTATATTTAAAATAATTCACGTGATATTTGTGAACAAATAAACAAAAAAAAATCATAATGCAAATTAAAACAAATTAAAAAAAGAGGCAGCTATCAAAGAAAAAACATCCGCGTAAATTGTTTTAAAATTATTGTTCTGCCATTTGCAAAATTGTTTTAAACTTAAGAATAATCATTTAATTAATAAAATTAACTAATAACATTAACTAAATGATAATAACGCCAATAAGTAAATAAAATTAAATAACTGACAAACTGGACATACCTATAGAAAAATAAATAAAATTAATAATAAATAATTTTAACCATCTAACTACAACGCTTTAGACTTTAGAGTGTAGTAGGAGAAATGCCGAAGGAAACTGCTAATAGCGTTTTCTTTTGGTAAAACTTGAGCACACCAGAGCACAAGTTTGTTAACGCTATAAGATAAGCGGTAACAGTCAAATAGAGCGTGTGGTGTCCTTTAAATAAGTTAAATCTTTTTCGACAACGTTTATATTCCGAGAAACTAGGTATTTGCTGTTTTCCCCTATACATCTAAAATACATCATTATAAATGATATGTAACCAAAGTAGGCGCTGGCATCAAATGTAAAAATTTGTGTTTGCCGCTTCGTATCAACTGAATACTACAATGACACTATGGTTCTATGCGCAACAGTTAATGGTTGCATAACCTAATAATGTAAGTTTGATACTTGTTTGGGCTAAGCGGCAGAAATGTAGTAACATGGGCATGGCCTACCTCGACTAATGACCCTTTATTAAATATGTAGTCTACAGTTGATTGGAGCTCCTCCAAAAAAATGTATGGGTATTTCTAATCGGTCCATAGCCCCTATCATAGACATGCGTGTAGAACAGAACAAAACTCATTCATATCAAAGGGCACGTAGGGGCTTGCAAGTGTACTATGCTTGAAGTTACTGAGCAAAATGGTAGTACCGTAATTAAAATCTCGAGAAGCTTGTGAATGGTGCTTGTTATCTAGCCCCGAAGCACAGAATCACAATATTTTACGTAGAACATCTTCTTCATATTAAATCCCAACGATTCAATTGATGATCAAGTGTTCAGAAACTTGCATCGCCCCTTGATATTATTAACGTTGGTCTGTACGCAACTTCTTCAAACAAATGTTTTGATTGCTTGTTGTATCGCAAACTGCTCTTTTTAGATAGCATATAATTCCCACTGAAACCGTACCTTGTACTTTGGTAGTTCTTATATGTGGATCATATATGGATTATTTTTAACGATGGAATGCTTGAATCCTGCTCATTGCTAGAGTTCTTCTAACCTCAAAACTGTGAAATATGAATATTACATCCAACATTATTGCCAACTGTAAATTCGATTTGGTGTGTAGCGTGCATGATTGCCAATCTATAATTCTTTTATCTTAAAAATTATATTATTGATACAAAGTGTTGCGGCGTACCCGATTCAGCTATTTTATTGCGCTAATAACATCCTAAACTTCTCGGCCGCTGAACTGAAATAGGGGACGCTTTAGTAAATCCAATCAGCTGATCCCGCGGCGCCAAATTGGCCACGTTAAGAGATGTACACAGAATTGTATTTCTATAAGACAATTATTTGCGAGTTATAGACTTCTATACTGCCGTCCAACGGTAAAACGCCGTATCTCCATACAAAAAATCGCTGCAACTTTTCGGTTTTAATGCAAAAAACACGCACATTTTTTACATTTTAAAGAATTTACCTTAGCCGGTCATGTTACCTAACAATTTGCACGTAAAACACGCTAATTTGTTTTTACTAGTCACCTCATATTTAAGAGAAAACTGAGAATATTTCAATCAATGTCATTTTTGTACATAGGTACGGCACTATTTTACTACTTACGGTACTACTTACGGTACTTACGGTACGGTACTATTTTAGGGCAGTATAAGGCTTTCTTATCGAAACCTATATACGCTATAGATCTATAACGTTATAGAATCTGAAGAGTGAAAACACAGAATCGACCCACTAGGGAACGAAGCCCAAAGGTTCTAATTGTTCCATCAGCACTTTTCTCTTTTTGTTATTTTTTTTGTCCAAAACACGCAATATCGGAAACCTCGGGATCGAAAAATAGTTGTCTGATTTTTGTCTCTACCGAAAAATTTGCGTTTTTAGGCCTAAAACCTTCTCCACATTTATCATTCAGTAGCAAAACGGAGAAACGTGCCGTAGAAAATTAGAGGACGGTATCATTAGTGGTGTGCACCGACCAGGATATGTGCGACTTGCGATGGTGACGTCTGTGTGACTGATCGTTTCATGGCACACTATCCGTGTATGTACGCGTTACAGTTTTGCACGTGCATGCAGTTCATCAGCTCGGGCGGCCTCCTGTAAAATTTTCCGCTTTGGTAAGCCGGGATGCATTTGGTAATTGGAACGAAGACACTGCGGCCGCAACAATTCATATCTATGTACATCTCGTGATGCCCATCTACCCAGATCTGTGTGATGCATGTGACAAATGTAATTATAAAGCTTTATATAATTATCGCCTCTCACGCGTAAAGATTTACAGAGAATTGCCGTAGAAACAAAATGGTAGTCGACGTTTAGTTGCGAACGGATCCCGAGGACAACAATCTGGATATTTAGCACGGCGGATAGGAAGGCGACGAAATGTACACTAATATAAGCGCAGATCAAATAACACAATCACAAAAAAGCAGACAACGAGAAGAAAAGAGGAGAGGATAACAGAAATCACGAAAAATTCCTACCGCAAGAAAGGATGAGTTAGCCAACAATGCCGCATGTAATAAGTACGTTGTAGAGGATGCCCTATGAGGAACAGAAAGTGGAAGCACGCGACGAGGAACTGTCGAGAAAGGAAGACAAAACAATGAAAAACACAGCAAAATGTGATGAGGGAAAATTAGCAGAGGAGGTTAGCACAGGACAACACGGACTATCAGGGACCCAAAGTACCAAACAAGAGAGAAACAAGAGTATTCGTCAAAAACCTAAAAAATGGCTTCTATGAGGGAAGTCAACGAAGAGGTCAATCACACTTCCTGGGACAGTCGATCTCCGAGACGTTTTAATACGTTTTAATGAAACATATGGGAACGTATGGGCGTGGCGCGTGTGTTATTGTTCTTAGGAACAAGCAAACTTGTTCATAGATACGTACCAAACTGAAGGCAACCGGTGATATCCCCACTCCATTCGAAAAGTCTCGCATTCGCTTCAAAAGATGACGAGAGTAGACTCGCTGGATCAGGTTCCACTATACAGTCTGTAGTGTATTTTTATATGTACTATACAGTCTGTAGTGTATTTTTATATGTAGGTACTTTATATAAGCGCGCATGACCAGCGTACACCGACCTTAACGTAACGACGCCGCCGACGTTAAATCGCGTTAAACGGTGATTGAAAACCCCGCAAATAATGATAAACAGAATTTAACGAAGATTAGGGATAACGAAAGCTTAATATGTAATTGAAAAACCCGCCCATAGAGAATTGTTTTCTTATAATAGATTACCATTCTGTGTATCATGTGGGCCTGCTCAATTTCAAAGAACTATGGAGATATCTTTTAATAAAATCCGTGGAGTTTGCTGTTTTATAGACAACATACTTCTTACAGGTAAAAATGAAGAGAAAACACGTCGCTGTTTTGACAGTATAAGTATAGTGGCCTCGATTCTTACAAAAAAAAAATCATTTTTGCTCCATTTTTTTTCCTATATAGGATATATTATCGACAAAGTTGGTTTACATAAATCACCAGATAAAGTTCGTGCAGTTGCAGAAATACCGAAACCTGTCAATCAATTAACGTAATTTGTCGGAGCAATTGATTACCTATACTTTCGCTTTGTACCCAGCATGCCAAACAAACACTTTAGATCCATTGTATGACTTGATTTAAAGGGAGTCACCCTGGATTTGGAGTGAGAGTTGCGATAGAGCATTTAATCAAATATGGGAGATCTTGACATCTGATCAGTTTTTGGTTGATTATAATCCTGAGTTACAAATTGAATTAAGTGTGGATGTCAGATTACGGACTTGGAGCAGCCCTGTCGTATGTTTATGAATCAGGTGTTGTGAGACCAATTTATTATGCATCTAGAACATTGTGAAGTGCTGAAAATCAAATTCGCAAATACAATAGCGATTATAATTTTTTTATCAATATTTGTATTGAAAATTTATTTGTCTTACAGATCATAAGGTTTTGGTATCAATATTTGGTTCGAAAACAGTAATACCAACTGAAATAACAGCAACGAGGTTGCAGCGATATGTTATATTTTTCATTGGATTTTATTGTGATATTAAATATGTTCGATCAACGGAGAATGTCGCGGATTTTCTGTCACGAATGCCATTGCCAACCGTAGAATCAATTAAAGATGATTATCATTATAATAATTATATCGCAGACAATTCTGAATTACCGATTAATGTAAATCATATTCGTGAACAATTACAAGAAACTACAATTTAATAGTTTTGGAATATGTTAAATTATAATGGCCAACGGGAAGTTACAGACTCGTTAATATAACCATTTACCGCCGCAAAAACGAAATTAATGTCGAAGATGGTGTAATTAACTAATTGCAAAAGTTGTCAAAAAGTACGTCCAAGTCCTAACAAAACTACATTACAGCATTGGCCAACTCCTAGTGGCGTATGGCAAAGACTACACATTGACTTTTTGGGACCGTTATGTCGAAAACTTTGTCTATGGGTGGTAGATGCATTTTCTAAATGGGTGGTAGTATTAATAACTACAATAACTACTCATAATACTATTGTTAAATTGAGAGAACTGTTTTCCTGACTTGCAATCCTGATACGGACTGTACAACGTGTACTTACGTTGTTAAATTATCTATATTATTATATAGATATAACAATCATTCATTTATAAATATATATAAATTAAATAAGTATATTTATTGTGGGACATAAAGCTTTTACAACCGGAGATGAACATTAGTCCGAGCAATCCATCTTATATAGTGATCGTGTTACAAACTGCTACCACTAGTACTACACAAGCTGGAATCAATAGGATTTACCATGTTTTCGTTGTAGAAACGTTTTGAGAATGCCCAGAAAACTAGACAGCTCGACAACTTGTTAATGATATGGAATCGCGTCTTCGCAGATGTCACAAAATTTTCGTTATCAACAACACTCTCATCGTTGCTTTTATAGCAACAGGAGCTGCAGTAAATATTCTCAAAAATACGTTGTCGAAAGGGTCCCCTGCAAGTAGCTGTATTTTCAAGGCATATGTGGATCATTTCTGTTTGGAAATAGAAGCAGTCGTGGTAGTGGAAGGAGTAATTGCCACTGACGCATTATTGGGGAGACAATTTCTGGGTTAATAAAGTGGAAGGTTTCAGGATGTGCCACTCGTTTTCAACAAATTTAGCATAAGAGGTCTTAAGTAGGATATTGAAGTAGACATAAATTTGCCAACAGAAATGCGACATGTTGACTATCTTAGCAGAATGTAGATCTTAAGTTATTTTCGGCAATTTAATGAAATACCATTTGCTGCTTAAAATGCTCAAGTTGTTAGTTATTACGTGCCTATTCAACTTATACCACGCCCTCTATACAGACCATAGTGAACTGAGCTTAATTTATTAAAACGAGGCGTCACAGCAGGAATATTTTAATGCATATTACACGCTGATGTAACAGAACGGTACGATCAATAATAACGTAATATCATATAATTTATGAAATTTACATTGACTCGCCTGAACTAGCCAACAGCAGACGGTCAACCATATTTCATATCGAGAGTATTAACGTTCCGATTGATTTTAACTAAATTTATTGTACGGATAATAATCACGCAATTTAACGCATCAGTTAGTTTATCAATGCTTGGATCGTTAGCCATATATTTCTAACAATACAAGCATAGCTATTACGATTGGCAATTATGCCCAGCTTCATCATTTCCTAAATGGTTAAGTATCAGTTAGTCTGATAATGGTGTACTATAGTAATGATTTTTATTAAATACAAACACTCAGGCTCTCAAATAAAGTATTGTGATAAACATACGTTAATACAGACGTACAAAATAAATCACAATACACAGCAACTATTCTATCGTACACCTTTAGGCATTGCGTTTTGCCGAACACGGGTCGTATAAGCTGTTAATTCCTTATATTTATGCTCTGTTTCAGTGAACAAGGTATGCGAGCCAATTCATCATGATGCATATCCGATCGCTGCGCCCTCTCCTTGTATTTCCGTAAACTACAAAATCTCTAATCGCGAAACGCAGTACAGGAAGCAATCAATAACATTGTCGGTTTTTGTTTCTGTAAGTTAAATCACATCTCACGTCTAGGGTTGTACTAAAAATGTATCTACAATTTGGAAGTAGGAGTTCAATATTGTGCACTGCCACACTGGCTGACAAAATGAACATATAATTTTATAAAGGTGTTTCTTTTCGTGTGTGCCAGACAATGTAGTTGGCACACGTGAAATGAAACAACCTGTATAACCAGAATATTGTTAGCGATCATTGATCACTTAACAAGTAAACGTTGTTTTCATTTTTTTGGCTGAGTATCACGTATGATTTTCGAAAAAGTGATGCCAAATGTCAAAACTCGTGATTTAGTCCAGTTGGACAGTTTGAAGCGTAATGCGTGGGCACAAGTGATTCAAGTCCAGTTATCACAGTTTTGCCGGGACAATAATATAATTTAACCTAAATTATGCCATAACATAATAGAAACGACATGAATAATAAATAAATAATAAATTTTCAAATTCTGTAATGTGCAGTAATGGAAAAGTTGTGGGTTAATAAATGAAAGAAAACACCTAATTTACTTTTTTTTTATTTTGATGGTTTGAACAGCCGCAAATGCTTTAAATTTATTTTAATTTTTCATATTTTTGTTACTTTTTGTTTGTTTTTTAAATATGATATAATTCGGAATGTGCAATCGTGGAGCACATCCCATGATTGCATCATCAGGTGTGAGTTAATGAATTAAATAAAACACCTATATTATTTATCTTTTATCTTCATGTTTTGAACTTCCGCAAAGGCTTTAAAATTTAAAATTTTGATATTTTTTTTATTTTTAGTTTGTTTCTTAATTATGATATAATTCGGGAATGTGCAATCATGAAAAAAAGTGTGAGTTAATGAGTTAAATAAAACACCTAATAATATATTTTTTTTAATATTATTATTTATTTTATTTTCTTTTTAAATATGATATAATAGTAATAATAATAATAATCTACGCGTTAACATCCCCCAACACCTTTCGCCACTACGGGGGCATCGGCAGGTCCGAATTACATATCATTATTATGGCCCGCGTCTGTGGCACGCCTTAAGGCGCGGTTACACGGACCGTGATCCGGCGAGCCACACACGGCGAACTGCGAACCACGCACCGTCTACGTCTGATGGCTCGCGGTTCGTGGTTCGTGGCTCGTGGTTTTCCATTTGAAGTCGGTAAATTTTCACTTTGAGGTCTTGTAATGATTTAGCATTAGATTAATAATAAAATTTTATTAAGAATCTGTGATAATATATTGTTTTTCTAAAACGCAATAAGTTATCACCGTTAGTTACCATATGGGATCATATTATTATGTTTATCTACGACTCGCATATAATAAGTTCATTGCATACGTATCCATGACTATATAATCCCCATCATTATACGCGCCAATGATTATAATGACACTAGCGTTGTATAATAATGACAGTTCGTTCAAATAATGACTTCATTATTTGAACGAACTGTCATCATTATACAATGCTAGTGTCAAAGTCTGCCAAAACATACGTGGATGACAGTTAATTGACAGTTCGCCTCGGCATCATGGACAAATATATTTAAAAATATTTTGCATAAAATGGAATTTATGAGTCGTAGATAAAACGTCGTATTTGACTCGCACATAGCGGATATAAATCGCTCGCATGATTACACGCTCGCCTACGGCTCAATTATGTGCTCGTCAAATAATATACTATTAAAGATCTAATAGCTGTTTTACACTACGCAATTCTTGCGCAAGAAGATGCACAAGAAGTTTTGAAGCAACTGAAATCTGCAAACAGAAATGGTTCTATTTCTAGACAGACTAGTCTAGCGTGTAAACTTCATGCTCGCAATTTATATCCTTAATTATCTGCTCGTCAAATAATATACTATTAAGTTTGCTACATGAATGTTATATTTAAATGCCGGTTGTGTAATTTCAACTCCCTATGAAACCGAGGTTGTATGACGAACATAGGCGTAGGGGGAGGCAAGGGTGCACTTGCACCACGTGGCTTTTGATATAAGTGAAGAAAGGCCAGCACAGAAAAAAATAAAAATCGGTTAATTTATAGCAATTAGTGTTAATAAATTGAAATCTGAGTTGCAATCAAAAAGTAATTTTTGTACAGATTTTGCTTTGCTCACTAGCTTTATCGGAACTAAAATTCAAATAACAAAGAACTTATTTAATAAAAAATAAATAATTTGTCCTAAATACCATAACATCATAATAATAAACTATAAAATAATATTAACTGGTACAGGCGTAGGGTGGGGTGCAACTTCTTGCACCCCCTGGCTTTTGTAATTCAAGAAAGATCAACAAAAAATACAGAACACATTTTTAAGACAGTTAAAAAGTAAATAGCAAGTAAACGTAGTAAAATTTATTACAAATATTTACACAGAAGTAAAGTACGAGGCGACCGACGCACGAAAAAAAATCAGACATTGAGAAGGTTCACCAACAAAACAAAAATGCAACAAGCTTAGGGATTTGTTACGATCCATTATAAAAACTACTTAAAAGATTTGATTGATTTTTTTAAATTTTATATTCAGGCTGCGGAGGCAGTCATTTTTGTAATAAAGTGGCCGTTGACTGGTTGACAAGATTCGTGTTAAAAATAATCATTCATCCTAACTACATACAAAATTAATATATACCCTGACTACTACTCGTCTAATGATAAAGTATTAATAAAAAAATCTGATGTGGCCAGCAAAGACTTTATCAAATTAGGACAGCAGTATCGAACTATGCCAAACGCTGATGTTTTGACAATACTGTCAATAGAATCAAAATATCTGTCAAATCCTAGGTAACTAGGTTTAATTCAGTACGAGCGATCACAATGAAATAAAATTTGCTGTACAGCTAAACTATTAATTTTACAAAAAATGTCATAGACACAAATTTTAAAAAATTTCTTTAATTTCTTCAATTTATTTTTCTTTTCTTTAATTTATTATTTAACTATTTTGACGAAATTATAGAAATGGCGGCTAATATACAAAGTCGTCAAAAACGTCGTCAACATCCTTCGGATGATTAATATAAGCAATATTGTTAAAATTTCCAAAAATATATTGTTTATACAGGATGCTTGTTTTCACCTTGTATTATAACTTTACTTCGATACATAGATAATAATCTGACTTATTTGAAGAAATCCATGAACGGTATTTATTAGAAACAACGTTGCAGATTGCAAAATCTGCACCATGTTTGAGTTGATCAATTATTATCTAAAGAAACCCACATTTTTCACTTTTGCAGATATAAGAAATGATATTATTAATGTTTATTTCTATGTTTTAATACTAGACATTATGAAATCAAACTTTTTACCTAAAAAACGTGTGTCGTTGATAACTTGTCAATTAACAATGATAGGTAATATTAGTTTTAAAATCGTCAGCATATGACTGTGAAAGTTTGCCATAAATTAATCGTTCTTGAATCTTTTCGAATAAACTTGAAACCAATGCATTACCAAGAAAATAGGGCAGCCTGTATGAACGGTTTATTATGGAAATAATGTTGATTAAGATTGTTGAATAGTCGAATCATTTATATTATTACAATAGTTTCACCTACAAAAATACGTGCTTTCGTTTACCTACAAAATATTCTTTTGGATGTTCTCAAAATTACTAAGTATGTACTTCATATATTCCTATGTCCAATAAATAATCACATTCTGGTAGTAATTCCTTATTTAATTGTATGTAATTGTCACGACAATAATAATATAGAATTTGGATAAGGAATTACTGCTGAATATTTACTAGAAATACAACAAATACTGAGTTATAAATATTTGTGAGTTGTGGGTGAGTCACGCGTGAGTTCTTGGCAAATAATATTTGTGGGCCCAGTCTGCCAATGCATAATATATTTCGATAAAAAATGCGAGAGATTTTGTAAAACTCTGTCTTGTTATTCTTTTTCACCTCATAAGCTACGGCGGGGATGTAATTATTTATTGATACTATCACACTGAGTCAAATAAATATGTGAAACTTATACAAAATCCCTTAGAAAAATGTTTGCCTTGGACGTACCAATTTGCTGTTGGTGTTTTCTCAACTGATATTCTGACGTGTCGAACGCAACTTTTACCCTCTTCTTTTGGGGTGTTCCTTTGGGGTAACCATTTGTGGGTTAGTATTTTCTGAGGATATCTATAGGGTATTGAACACATTTGCAAAACATAAATATCATCTTATATTGCGATATAGATTTCTGGTCAAACTAGCTCGTATTAGGTTCGTTCAGCTGCAAGTCTAACCTCTTGCATTAATTTTACCCGCATCCTACAACAATGAACTGAACGGGATCACAGTACATCTAATTCTGAAATCTGAGTTACGTTACAGCAATTCCTACTTTGTATCTGGCTGAAGACAGATAAGCCACGTATTTAAATACTTACCTGACTCTAAATTCTCCTGGAGTAGAAACGATGCCGTGGAAACGGCAGAAACGGCCGTCGAGACGTTAAAAACGTATAAATCACCGCTACGAAACGCTTCTATCGCATCTAAACCGTTCCACTTCCGTCAGACGTCATAATCACCGAGGAAAAGCGCGCTAGGCGCTGCACAGCGTTCTCCGCCTAGCCAAGTCAACTTGACGGGCTTGTCGGATTATGAGGCAGCCGTAACTTTATTAATTTCATACGATGCGCGATGTATGCGTATGTATGCGTTTCACGTCTGTAAAGTTGCCCCACGCTACCCGCTCGGTAAATTATCAAAATTTTGTTTCTAGAGATTGTGTGCGAGTAAGCCGTTTTCGAGAAATAATTAACACAAATATGGGGGGAGGACAGATTCACACTAACCCCCTTAGCAAAAAAAAAACGAAATTCTTTTTCTACAGATCGTTTACGACCTTTCTCGTGCTAAACAAATTCGACCTTAAAAACAAAAATTCTAAACTCACAAACACTCGCAACTGCAAACGAATCGCAAAAGATCTGTAGAAACAGAACGCGTTTATTTTAAGGCGGCGCTAGTGTGAGCCTGGGTCCCCAAAACATGCATCTTCTTAAGAATTTGGTAAAAAATTCAAGGTTTTTCTATACACACGGAACTATCTTCATCAGGCACTATCTTCATAGAAAAAATTAAAGAGCAACAAACAGCAAAAAAATTAAAAATATTTTTTTGCAGTATGTAAAGTATTGTAATCGTGCTGACATTTTTTTGAGATTTTTGCGGAAAATTGTCCTTTTGGGTCCCCTGAACATATTTGACCAAGGTATAAAAAATTTCTGTCTGTGTGTTTTGTGACGATTCCGATTCCGATTGTGACGATTCCGGAGAAACTACTAAAGGTATCGGGACAAAAGTAAAATTTAGAAGTTTTATGACCAAACTTAGAGCTGAAAAGCTTGTGGTTCAAAAGGGTCCAAAGGAACTGGGTGTTTACTCGAAGCCTTTTTTCAAAGATTTTGCAAATGAGCCGCCATTTCTGTAAAATTAATAATTTAGCTGCATGAGCAAATTGTATTTGATTGAGATCGGTCGTGTTGCATCTTAGTAGCCAAGATTTGCCCAAGTTTCATTCTAATGTCAGTAGGTAGGTATATAGTGTCAAACGCTGGTGTTTTGATATTCGTAGATATTTTTACGAAAAGTCTGTACTGCAGTCTCATATATGTTTGTTTGTGACCTTTGTATGTTGTTTTATGTTCTCCACGGGCCGTGCCTCACAAAATGTAAGTTTTTACAATTGAGTTTTCTGGAGATTGATTTGATTGTCAATTGTGTAAGTTATTTCTCATTTCCTATAGCGCTTGAAGAAGTGAGTAGGGCACAAAACATGTAGCAGTTGCTAAAATAAAATAAAATTAAGGAGTCCTACCACCTTTTATTGTATTAATAAATTGTATTTATTTACCTGCACTCTGTACTGAAGGTCTCATATGCGGCTTCTGAGTTGATAAGTACATATTCACATTCTTATTTTACAAGGGGCGGAGATATGGGTTTGCCTTATGGAGCGAGCAAGTCCAGCGTGCAATTATCCAGAGATCATTTCCGAGTGTTGCACCAAAGATAGGTATGCGGGGGTTAACTTGATGGATGTACTTTCGTTGGACAGAGATATGTTTTTCAGCCATTCTAGGGAATTTATTTATTCGATGAGTATTGATGGGTTGGTGTAGTTTGTGCTAAGGAGGGATGGTTTTCCCTTATTTTTGTTTGTTCTGGTTTCGCAATCTGTATTATATGAATTGTTAATTTTATTTTTCTTGGGCTTCGAGCGTATGCGTACTCATTAAATTAAAGCCACACACAATTGTTCGTTCAATGCAGTGGCATGTCTAACCGATTTTCACTCATTTTGTATTTGTATTGTTTTTCATTTTGTATAGTGCTTTTCTTTCTGTGAATAAACATTTATTATTATTATTTATTGAAAATCTCTGATACATCTCATTAAATATTTGAAACCTAGATAATATAATTTAGATACAACATATAAATACTAAAATTACACTAATAATTTTGAAATGTAATAAAGAGGATCAGGGCAAATTGGAAGTACCGAGCTTCGCCGAAGCCTAGGGTACTCCCTTTGCGGGTATCACTGTAGCTCTACCCAATTTTAAAAAATACAAGGCCATTTATGCTTTGCAAAGAAAAATTTCATTTTTCTTTGCAAAGCAAAGGAAAGCTGCAGAAAACCCTTGCAGTCTTGTGCAAAGGTCATTAAAAACACACACACACACCCACATTTATTAATAGACAATATACATTAAAGGAAGGTAAAGATGAAATATTAAGCAGCAAATTTAGGGTTCTTTATGATAAAACTCTCCTCAAAATATTCGCGCTTCCCAAAACCGCAATTTCTTGAATTTCCCAGGGCGAAATTTTGCACGGCAACTCTTTAACATGCTTACTATAATTTAGACTAACTGCTCCCAATGCACCTACAATCACCGGAACAATGTTCACTTTCATTCCCCACATACGTCCAACTTCTATTGCGAGATCCTTATATTTAAGTTGTTTTTCAAGCTCCTTCCTTACAACATTCGCATCAGCAGGTACCGAGATTTCTATAAACGTGCACACCTTCCTCTGGAAATCCTTTACCACGATATCTGGCTTATTAGCATCAAGCATTCTATCAGTGACAACAGGCATGTTCCATAATATGGTAATATGATCATTACTCACAACAGGAGATGGGATGTGGTCATACCACCGAGACACATCCATTGCTAAACCTAGTTGGGAACATAAATTATAATGTATATATGTTCCCACCCTATCATGCCTAGCAATGTAATGCGACTCAGCTAAGACTGGACAAGCCGCCAATAAGTGGTAGACATGTTCCGGAGCCTGATGACACAATCTACAGCTCCCATCATGAGCAACTTTCATAATCTTCTGTTCATGATATCTGGTACGAATTGCCTGATCTTGCGCCGCAACAATAGAGGATTCCGTTTCAGCCTTAATGTTCCCATGACAAAGCCAAGATAAAGACCCAGATTTTGAAATACCATCACCCTCCACAATTCTTAAAAATTGACCATGCATTGGCTTACTAACATAATCCTCCCTCATTTTCCGATTCATTCTTAACTTAATCTCCCGCTTTAAACTCGCCACCGAAGTTTTATTTCCGTAATTTTCTAGTTCTTCGACCAGAAATTTTTCTAAAATTAGTTTATGTTTACTAATTATTGACTTACCAGAAGTATCCCTAATTAATTGTTTAATAACTTTATCTTCCTTGTTGGCCTTTATAAAATTTCCTAAATTTAACATTTCCAAATCATAAATATTTTCCAATTGCTGCAAACCACGACCTCCATCTAAACGATGCAGGTATAGCCTGCAAACATCGGACCTAGGGTGAAACATAAAATTTAATGTTAACTGTTTTCTAGTTTTAATGTCCAAATCGCGTATTTCCTTCTTCGTCCAGTTTAAAACACCAACACTGTATCGAAATATAGGAATAGCATATGCATTTATCGCTTGCATTTTATACTTTCCATTTAAACCAGACTTTAAAATTTTCCTCACACGCTTAATGTATTCGCCTATAACCTTCACCTTCATGCCTTCATCATCAATACCAAAGGCTTCATCCATTCCCAGATACTTATATCTAGTATTATCTGTTAGTTCGTTAATACTAGTATGATCATTCAGGCATATGTCAGCGGTTTTCTCAATTTTGCCTTTGACAATACTAATTTTATTATTATTTATTGAAAATCTCTGATACATCTCATTAAATATTTGAAACCTAGATAATATAATTTAGATACAACATATAAATACTAAAATTACACTAATAATTTTGAAAAGTAATAAAGAGGATCAGGGCAAATTGGTAGTACCGAGCTTCGCTGAAGCCTAGGGTACTCCCTTTGCGGGTATCACTGCAGCTCTACCCAATTTGGAAAAACACAAGGCCATTTATGCTTTGCAAAGAAAAATTTCATTTTTCTTTGCAAAGCAAAGGAAAACTGCAGAAAACCCTTGCAGGCTTGTGCAAAGGTCATTAAAAACACACACACACACATACATACACACACACACAGACACACATTTATTAATAGACAATATACATTAAAAGAAGGTAAAGATGAAATATTAAGCAGCAAATTTAGGGTTCTTTATGATAAAACTCTCCTCAAAATATTCGCGCTTCCCAAAACCGCAATTTCTTGAATTTCCCAGGGCGAAATTTTGCACGGCAACTCTTTAACATGCTTACTATAATTTAGACTAACTGCTCCCAATGCACCTACAATCACCGGAACAATGTTCACTTTCATTCCCCACATACGTCCAACTTCTATTGCGAGATCCTTATATTTAAGTTGTTTTTCAAGCTCCTTCCTTACAACATTCGCATCAGCAGGTACCGAGATTTCTATGAACGTGCACACCTTCCTCTGGAAATCCTTTACCACGATATCTGGCTTATTAGCATCAAGCATTCTATCAGTGACAACAGGCATGTTCCATAATATGGTAATATGATCATTACTCACAACAGGAGATGGGATGTGCTCATACCACCGAGACACATCCATTGCTAAACCTAGTTGGGAACATAAATTATAATGTATATATGTTCCCACCCTATCATGCCTAGCAATGTAATGCGACTCAGCTAAGACTGGACAAGCCGCCAATAAGTGGTAGACATGTTCCGGAGCCTGATGACACAATCTACAACTCCCATCATGAGCAACTTTCATAATCTTCTGTTCATGATATCTGGTACGAATTGCCTGATCTTGCGCCGCAACAATAGAGGATTCCGTTTCAGCCTTAATGTTTCCATGACAAAGCCAAGATAAAGACCCAGACTTTGAAATGCCATCAGCCTCCACAATTCTTAAAAATTGACCATGCATTGGCTTACTAACATAATCCTCCCTCATTTTCCGATTCATTCGTAACTTAATTTCCCGCTTTAAACTCGCCACCGACGTTTTATTTCCGTAATTTTCTAGTTCTTCGACCTGAAATTTTTCTAAAATTAGTTTATGTTTACTAATTATTGACTTACCAGAAGTATCCCTAATTAATTGTTTAATAACTTTATCTTCCTTGTTGGCCTTTATAAAATTTCCTAAATTTAACATTTCCAAATCATAAATATTTTCCAATTGCTGCAAACCACGACCTCCATCTAAACGATGCAGGTATAGCCTACAAACATCGGACCTAGGGTGAAACATAAAATTTAATGTTAACTGTTTTCTAGTTTTAATGTCCAAATCGCGTATTTCCTTGTTCGTCCAGTTTAAAACACCAACACTGTATCGAAATATAGGAATTGCATATGCATTTATCGCTTGCATTTTATACTTTCCATTTAAACCAGACTTTAAAATGTTCCTCACACGCTTAATGTATTCGCCTATAACCTTCACCTTCATGCCTTCATCATCAATACCAAAGGCTTCATCCATTCCCAGATACTTATATCTAGTATTATCTGTTAGGTCATTAATACTAGAATGATCATTCAGGCATATGTCAGCGGTTTTCTCAATTTTGCCTTTGACAATACTATATATTATTATTTATTGAAAATCTCTGATACATCTCATTAAATATTTGAAACCTAGATAATATAATTTAGATACAACATATAAATACTAAAATTACACTAATAATTTTGAAAAGTAATAAAGAGGATCAGGGCAAATTGGTAGTACCGAGCTTCGCTGAAGCCTAGGGTACTCCCTTTGCGGGTATCACTGCAGCTCTACCCAATTTGGAAAAACACAAGGCCATTTATGCTTTGCAAAGAAAAATTTCATTTTTCTTTGCAAAGCAAAGGAAAACTGCAGAAAACCCTTGCAGCCTTGTGCAAAGGTCATTAAAAACACACACACACATACATACACACACACAGACACACATTTATTAATAGACAATATACATTAAAAGAAGGTAAAGATGAAATATTAAGCAGCAAATTTAGGGTTCTTTATGATAAAACTCTCCTCAAAATATTCGCGCTTCCCAAAACCGCAATTTCTTGAATTTCCCAGGGCGAAATTTTGCACGGCAACTCTTTAACATGCTTACTATAATTTAGACCAACTGCTCCCAATGCACCTACAATCACCGGAACAATGTTCACTTTCATTCCCCACATACGTCCAACTTCTATTGCGAGATCCTTATATTTAAGTTGTTTTTCAAGCTCCTTCCTTACAACATTCGCATCAGCAGGTACCGAGATTTCTATGAACGTGCACACCTTCCTCTGGAAATCCTTTACCACGATATCTGGCTTATTAGCATCAAGCATTCTATCAGTGACAACAGGCATGTTCCATAATATGGTAATATGATCATTACTCACAACAGGAGATGGGATGTGGTCATACCACCGAGACACATCCATTGCTAAACCTAGTTGGGAACATAAATTATAATGTATATATGTTCCCACCCTATCATGCCTAGCAATGTAATGCGACTCAGCTAAGACTGGACAAGCCGCCAATAAGTGGTAGACATGTTCCGGAGCCTGATGACACAATCTACAGCTCCCATCATGAGCAACTTTCATAATCTTCTGTTCATGATATCTGGTACGAATTGCCTGATCTTGCGCCGCAACAATAGAGGATTCCGTTTCAGCCTTAATGTTCCCATGACAAAGCCAAGATAAAGACCCAGATTTTGAAATACCATCACCCTCCACAATTCTTAAAAATTGACCATGCATTGGCTTACTAACATAATCCTCCCTCATTTTCCGATTCATTCTTAACTTAATCTCCCGCTTTAAACTCGCCACCGAAGTTTTATTTCCGTAATTTTCTAGTTCTTCGACCTGAAATTTTTCTAAAATTAGTTTATGTTTACTAATTATTGACTTACCAGAAGTATCCCTAATTAATTGTTTAATAACTTTATCTTCCTTGTTGGCCTTTATAAAATTTCCTAAATTTAACATTTCCAAATCATAAATATTTTCCAATTGCTGCAAACCACAACCTCCATCTAAACGATGCAGGTATAGCCTGCAAACATCGGACCTAGGGTGAAACATAAAATTTAATGTTAACTGTTTTCTAGTTTTAATGTCCAAATCGCGTATTTCCTTCTTCGTCCAGTTTAAAACACCAACACTGTATCGAAATATAGGAATAGCATATGCATTTATCGCTTGCATTTTATACTTTCCATTTAAACCAGACTTTAAAATTTTCCTCACACGCTTAATGTATTCGCCTATAACCTTCACCTTCATGCCTTCATCATCAATACCAAAGGCTTCATCCAGTCCCAGATACTTATATCTAGTATTATCTGTTAGTTCGTTAATACTAGTATGATCATTCAGGCATATGTCAGCGGTTTTCTCAATTTTGCCTTTGACAATACTAATTTTGGCACACTTCTCTAAGCCAAATTGCATCCCAATATCGACAGAGAATTGTTTAACAATGCTGAGGCTCCTCTTCAACTGCTCATCATTTTTGGCATAAAGTTTCAAATCATCCATATAAAATGAATGACCAATTAACTTTTCGCCAGGTAATAACTGAACACCAACTTTATCCTCGTTCAATTCCCTAGACAGCGCAAACAGGCCTATGCAAAACAGCAATGGAGATAAACTATCACCTTGAAATATGCCACAATTAATATTAATCGGCTCTGAGAAAACACACGAGTCTTCTCCCCGCAAGCATAATTTAGTAGACCATAAAGACATACATGAGTTTACCAAAAAAATAATTTTTTGGTTTACCCTATATATCTTCAAGGCTTTTACAATCCATTCATGCGGGATACTATCGTACGCCTTCTTATAATCAATCCAGGCCATGGATAGGTTTCCTCGAGACTTCTTGATCTTTTCAACAATCTTCTTGTTGATTATTAACAGTTCCTTTGACCCATAACTGTCCTTTAAAATACCTTTCTGCTCAGAGGGCAATACATTATTTTCTTTTAGATGTTCATAAATCTTGGTACCTAAAATTTTAGTTAATAATTTATAACTACAATTTAAACAAGTAATAGGTCTATATTGGGATACTTCCATTGTATTCTCCGTTTTGGGAATCAAAACAGTAACACCTTCAGTCAGCCACGACGGTATCAGTTCCGGATTATTAACCATATTGTTAAAACATTTTACCAAATGTTCATGCAAAATGGTTATCCTTTTAAGCCAAAAATTAGGAATTTTATCTGGACCAGGAGCTTTCCAAAGTGCTAAACTTTTGCAAGCATTTGAGATGTCATCTTTGGAGAGAAGTACATCTTCCATTGCTGGATAATGGTTATTATTATTATTATTATTATTATTATTATTATTATTATTATTATTATTATTATTATCTGTCAAACCCTGGCTAACTAGCTTTATTTTAATGCAGATACAACCGATCTCGATCAAATAAAATCTCATTTACTATTAATTTTATAAATAGTATGATAAAGTCATGTGCCTGGCGACATCAGATTTTTTTGTGTATGTAATATCTGTTACTGTTCTATTACAAATGCGGAACAATGCGTAACAACCTGCACGAACGTATAAGATGCTCGTCAGAAACAGATGGTAATGCAGTATGGTTCCTGTCTAGAAGTCGTGATGATAATTTACATATTTCCCCATATTTCATTTAAAATTACTTTAATTATTTATTAAAATTCGTGTAAAATCAGAATTTATGGATATACAATGACAATGTAAAAATACAATCGACATGTAAGATTACACTGATCCTCGCAGGGCAAAACAAAACAATTTCTACTATAAATTGATATCAAAATCTTTTCAGTGTGGCGATTAATGTAAAATACAAAGTAACTTGTATACTCGATGGATATGGGTTGATATAGTTTGTAATAATTACATAATTTAAGTTCGGAACAGCAATAAAACGTCGCATGAAGAGGACCGTCAAATGAGTCTTGCCTGGCGGCTCACGAAACACCTTGCGATTGTGGGCTTCACTTGGGCATATTAATATCACGGGCCGAAACGTCCTGTTTTACCGTCTCTTCCGACATGCGTTAACGTTTTTTTTTTGGGCATAACTTGCTATATTTATTATCGGCAGAGAGACTTGGTCGGCAACGTGACAAATAATCGAACCGCGGTCTCCGTTCAGGCTCGTAATTCGCGAATAAATTTTCCTACATAATATCCACTCCGTATGCATACATATAAATTTTATTACCCAATAAATTGAGGAGAATTTTTCAATCGTGCTCCATACTAGCACGTGAATCCGATGACACGGATAGGTAGACTTTTTTATATTTTTTAGTTCGTCCTCGACAGGACGAACAGATGCACATTGCGGTGGTTGTAAAAGTGAAAAGGACGGGTGAAGGATAATGGGTATCGATAAGGATAAGGATGAGGGATTTTATAGCTACGCGTAAAACGCGAATTTAGTATGTCGGAAATGTCAGTTTTTACGACGCCGCCATATTTACATTTATGTCCGGCAAATTAATTCCATTTTTATAGATTCCCCGAAATGAATTGAGGCGTGGATTAAAAAATGTTTACTTTATTGCTGGCGCCTGATATGAGTACGATACTCTATGAAGTAGGCACATAAAAGTCGAACATGAAATCTGTAACCAAACCTGAACTCGTTTCTGGACATTTCTCTAAAAATCTAAGAGCAAACCTCCAGTTTCGTTGGGCCCTTTTAAACAAAACTTCTTTCAGCACTAAGTTTAGTAATGAAACTTCTAAATATATTGTGTTGGTTTAATGGCGTTAGGGAGCATTCGAGTTAAATAAAAACTATTTCACCGTTGCTGACGTTTCGATTTATTTAAAATCATATTCATAGCTACAAAACACAATAAGTTAGCACTAATTACACCAAACAAACAAAAAACCTACCTCAGATGGATGGTATTAAAACTTAAATTAAAACTAATAACAATGTGCATTTGTTTTTGGCCGACAGACATCACAGAATGACAAAATACGAACAGGACACGAATAAGTCAGGTTATATGTTATAAATCTATTCTAATTTAAAATATTGTCATATGGGTTGCCTATCATACATTACAATATTAAGTCGGTAAAAGCGAGATTATATTTGAGTATATGTTGCTCAAATTATCCGTATCAGTTCTTAAATTACAGGTATTTTCAGTTTTTTTAATATAAATCATTTCCTTTATACATCTCTTTTTGTAATTTGTCTCTCTATCCAAAATTTGAACTGTCTGGAAGTCAAATGTGTGATTGTTGGAAAATGCATGAAGTGCAAGGGCTGTTTTTTCTTTTTTATCTTTATTAGCATCTTTACAATCTGGTTTGTCTGCCCCACGTATGCCACATTACAATCCTTGCAACCAATCTTATAAACAACCCGCTGATGTTGTCCCTTTCAATCCGGCCCTTCAAGTTAGAGTAAAGGTTACCTAAATGTTTTTTATTGTATGTGACTATTTTTGTGGTGTCAGTCTTTAATATAGGGATAAGTTTTTGTGTAAGTCCTGGTATATTTGGCAATGTCGTGTATTTCACATTCTCCTTATCATTACTATTAATATTGTTAACCTGGTTGCCTTGGTTTTGCCTTATACCGTTTTCATTATATAGTACCCTGTGTATTAAGCTTTTTGGGTAGTTGCATTTAATAAGGTAGTCAGTGATTATTTGGAAATTATTCTTGTGGAACTCCAATTCAGACAAGTGAACTGCTCTATATTTTAAGTTTTTTATTATAGCTATCTTCTGTGTTATTGAGTGCTGAGAGTAGAAATTCACAAATCTATTTGAATTAATTTTCTTTTGGAACCAGTTAGTTTTCAAACTAGTATCATCTCTTATAATGGTTACATCGAGAAAAGGCAATTTGTTGTTACTTTCTACTTCAGCCGTGAACTTGATTCAAGGGTTTATGGAGTTGAAAGCTGAAATGACATACTCCAATTTGTCATCAGGTATAGCGGTGACTATATCATCAACATATATATACAAAAACGGGAGTTCAAAATCCAACTTAGCAATTGCATCCTTCAAAATTTTATTCATTATAAGATTGGCATATATTGGTGATGCCGGGTTGCCCATGGCAGTGCGCTGTCTTTGTCTAAAATATCTGTTGTTAAATTGAAAAAAACTGTTATTAAATGTAAATGAAATCAATGTTTTTAAATCTTGAAGAGTCAGAGTGGTATGAGGTTCCAGCTCATGCCACTCTTCATTTATTATCTCTAGTGTAAGTTCAGCCGGGATATTAGTGAAAAGACTTGTAACGTCCAATGACACTAATTTATAATTAGTTGGTACCGTTACAGTTCTGATTCGATTTACAAATTCATACGAATTTTTGATACAAAAGGTACAAGTGTGAATGATATTATTCAGGATATTACTAATATATTTATTTATTCTAAATATGTTTCTTCCCGACATGGTCAAAAATGTTCAGGGGACCCAAAAACATTTTTCCTTTAAAATCTCAATTTTTTTTTTCGATAATATTACTATACTTTGTCATATTGTCATGCTTCGTATAATAAAGTAATAAAAAAATCTGATGTGGCACATGACTGTAGATACCATACTATATATAAAATTAATACTTTTGACATTTTGATTCTATCGACGCGACAGTAGGTTAATACCCATTGCTTCATACACATAATTGTGTCGTTTTCAGGGTGGCTACCCCTTTGTGGGTAATCACATTAACGTCTTTGCATCTTCTTATGGGGCTGTAGCAGAGATAGTAGCTTCCCGGAAGGGATAAATACGCTAAAAACTGGTAAACAATCGTGTTTGGTCAATCGCAATAGAACAACAGATGATATAAACTCTTTATATATTTACTTCATGGGATTTCCGTTGATGAATATATCGTAGTTATAATAGTATTAAACAATATCAGGCCAACGGTAGATGGTACATACAACCTTCAACTAACTAAAGTTTACATAACCCATATCACACAGGCATTCAACGTCCTAATGGTGTCCTTTGCCGATAAAACGATCCTAACCAGGTAAATCCCAGTAAACGACCAACACTAATCGCTGGTAATTCACGTGAAAACTCTCACAAAAGACGTTATTCTCGGCATGCCGCCCGCGTGGTGGAAAGCCGCGGAGCCGCAATTGACGTCGATGATTGAAAACCGTTCTTAGCCTAACTGTGGTAATCTGTTAACAATGGTAAGGCACGAGCGTCATCTGTCTTCTCAGGTAGAGTGCAACCGGACAGCAGACCTCAGCCTGAGCACAGGTTGCCATGGTTAGTATCTTTCTCTCTCGCAGATATTCCGTTAAAATGATTAAAGAGGTGGGTGTTTTGTCTAAAACTGTACAATCATTCATATCCCGTTATGTTGGCACGCCTGGAAAAATTGACAGCTGTCACATTGTTGTTTCTAGTCGGGCGATTCTGTCGACTTCTGTCGTGTAGATGATTTTTCTTCCTTGCTTGGTATCGCTTTATACCTAACATAATTGCCTTGGGTTTGCGGAATGTGGTATGCGGGTGAGATTTGCTATGAAAGATAGATTGGTGTTTTTGATAGTTTGGTTTGTGAAAAAAAACTTGTGTTTACTTGTACAGGGGAATTAACGTGGTTTCAATAAATAAACTAATTTTGACCCATAGACATACGTTCACGTTTTCTCATCCTGTGGTGAATAATGAATATTACTGTTCACACTTCTAAGAGGAAGAAGAAGAAGGTTAACTAAAGACACGGTTTCTTGCTTTATCGCTGTACGGTTATTTTTTTCGTGGCCCATGTTAGGTGATGTCAAGTTTACATTCCTCTCCCATCACTTTTATTTCTGTAAGATCATCTCTCTCTTGTGTTTGACTCCATATTTCAATTGTTTTAATGGCAGCATTAACATTTTATTGCCTATGTTTGCGCATTAGCGTTTTGGTTTCATAAGAACTCGTTCTGAATTATCGATCTGATATTTTGGTTATTTACGGAACTCGTTCGGAATGATTCTAGAACCGTTCTAGCAGTTCTTTTTTGTCAACTTAAATCAGCTGTATTTGCTTCAACGGTAATTCCTGTGGGTAGTTCCCTTGCATCAAGATGGCTAATTCAAATGTTTTAAAGGTATTATTACTCAAATACGTATTTAAGAGATACAAATTTTGAAAAGAGACGTAGGCAATAAATTATATATTTTTATCAGTTTTACTTTATTTTTATTACCTTACTACTACAGGTGCATATTACGTGAATATAACTTTTAGTAAGCAACAACTTTTTCTTTTACAACATATACATAACTAAAAAATAAATATTCTTAAACAAAACAAAATACAGTCTGTTAATTCTTTTTTACCATAAGGGAAACATTATTTTTATTTTATTAATGCACCGTGAGTTGGGGCTACGAACAGGAGTTTAACTTTGAAGAATTAGCCGCCATTAGTTCTTTCTTACCAAGGAGGAAGATTTTTTACATTTCTAAAAAAAAAATTGGTTAGCAAAGGATGTTTAAATGGTGCAACATCCTTAGTTAATCAATATTTTTTAGAAATGTATGAAAAAACAAATGGCAAATAATAACAACCCGGTTGAGAATTTTTTTTATTTTCCAATACTTTACGCGGTCGCTGAATATAAGAATAAAAACTTTTCAAATTCGAACTCAAATCTCAATAACTTCACTACTGTAGCATATTCTGTTCTCTGTTATCTCTGTTTCACACATTTTCTCCAAGTAAATACATTATAATTGCCGTGTTGTCTCAACTAGCAACCAATAAATTAATTTGAGTAAGTCGTCCGCAACGGCGCACAGTTCGATTTTTCGCCATCAGGGGGTCGCCAATATCGTAAAAATGGCGAGTGCACGATTCGGGAATTTTTCCTCGATGGCAAGCGTCTCGCGAAGAGCAGATATCTCAATATCTCGGCGGGCCGGCAGCGACCCGGACGGAGGCCAGAGTCGGGACTATGCTGAGAGCGGCGAGATTTATAAGGGGACAATGCCTGGGCAGATGGTATCGGGGGGCCCTCACCAGTTGACTTAGTGCAGCCACCGTGAGCAAACAGTTAATTTATTGACCGATCGTTACCGGGGAGACCAGAGGTCCCTCGTGAGTTTACTCCTGCCTCTCCTGCCTCCTTTACCCTACTCATACAGAACGACTTCATCGCTCAGCAATTATGTTATAGGTTAGGTAATCGGGGAATATTGTTTAATCGCCGACTTGATCCTGAATTATAAGGATCTTGGCATCGTGATTGTTTGTTCTAGGCGGCAGAATTTCTTTGTTGACTTCTTGAGAGAAATATCCGTTCTTCGACGTTTCTAAGTAAAGAAAGATCGTGCAAATTTCGAATAAAATTCCTCTAATAATTTTCATAAACCTCACATTTTGGTATACCATAACAGATAAATCCAAAATCTTTTCTTTGACCTGGACACGGTTGAATCGTAGGGTAGACTGGGTTCAGTTGAAACAGGGTACAATTTGTTTTCAGATATTGATTTTGCACAATCTTTCGTAATGGATAGGCCAACTCCAAAGGTAACGTTTTTGCTCCTTATCAGAAAAATCCTGCAGTTGGCGGTGAAACACCTAGTATCGCCTTCGTTACGCAAATAAACTTTATTGGAAGTAACCAGCGTAGACACCCAACTGAATGTGTGAACCAGTAGCTGTTGCTACTGCACAAGCACCTATAGATGTTCAGCAGAAGTAATCTGCCTCATCAATAATGGGTCAAACAAATATGGCTCTGAACTATAAAAATGATTTGTCAACACCACGGAGAAGAAATTCGGCAGATGTTAAGCTATTGTTTTCCCCATAAGAACGGCATCCCTATCCAAAACTCCTACGAGGAAAAAAACTAGAGGTAGACAAACTAAAAAATGGACGATGTATACCCACTCACCTGAAAATGAAGCCGTTAGAACAGAATATGACGAAAAAGAGAGACGTGTGAAAGCACTGCAAAATACTTAAAGCCAAGGAAAAAAGACTGACGCACGACACACATAATCAGACGAAGAAGAATATCACTGGCTTCTCTGTATTGCACCCTTCTTATTGAGTCGTTCAGGAGAAAAACGGATACAATGGTACTTTTTCGAATTTAAGCCTGCAAACAGGACTATTGATCAATTCGTTTGGGTTAAATCTCTAACTGAAGATTTGACAGAGTTATGTCAGAACACACCAGCACTATACATACTGTTCTTCTCTACCATATAAATAAAAAAAAGGCTAAATACGGTAAATATAATTCAACGAGACTTGGTGGCCAAAAATGCCTTAACTTCTGCACAAGTTTCGACAGTTGATAAAAATAAAGTAAAAAGTGGTGCCGGAACGTTGACCAAATACACACCATAAATTATTGTGGTATTACGAACACTTGATACTTCTTCAGAATTCGGAGACGACAAGGAAGTCGGAGTCAAAAATAGAAGAAGACGCGCTGACAGCGGAAAATATTACGGGTAGCGAGGTACAGCCGGAGCTAATTTTTGATGGCACTGTTAAATATTTTAATTTTTCGGAGATTTTGTCACCGACAGTGACGCCCAGTAGTTAAAGAACGACTCCAATGCAAAAAAAGCAAAAGTTGCCCCAAGAGGTTGCTGAATTAAGTAGTGCTGCAATAAACGCAATTAAAAGGCGTGTGCAGTCAAAAAATGATGAACATTTGCCAAAACTATTGAACATGATTTAAGAAACATTAAGAAACGAGTATTTGAACAACGGTGAAAGGAAAATTTTTCATATTGCATTGGATAGTGGATACCCAAGAGTGGGGTACGAAGTATCCTATTGTAATTAATGGAAATATGTAAATACAAACCTATTTTCCTTTGTTTTTAAAATACGCGGTACATAGCAACAATATGTGCCTATTGTTTTAGTTAAATTTTCACATTTCTAACAACATCGACACTTTCAAAACCTATTGTAATTTTTATCTTTTTTATATAATAAAAAGTATATATTTAGTATAGTAAAACATATTATACAGTGAACGCGTAAAGTATGGAAACATGCCAACATTTCTGAGCATTTATTATTTGAAAAAATCCTCGGACACGTCGAATTTTCATTATCAAAATATACATTTTACATCAAATTTAATTTCCGACCTTCAATTGTTTTCTATTTATGACGTTATCGACACTTATTTTAAATGGTAACCACATATTTTGTGTACTGTTGCTGATAGATTTGTTAATAAGTCTTAAGGTAATTCACAAAATTTATCGCATAATATAAGAAAATGTTCGAAAAAATGGAGTTGAAAATTAGGTCAATTTTGTTAACTTATGTAGCTTGTTTATGTAAAGCAAATAGGCGTTGTCGATTGATTTATTTGCGCTGAATGCGAATCTGAGATCAAAAGTTGCATATCACGTCATGTTATTGCGTTTTCTTACGTTTCTTTTATCGAGCCGTCCACACTCCACTGAAAAAATCGCTGAAAATGTTCAAAAACATTTGAGAACCAGCTTTTGAGATTTCAGGTAAAAGTTCAAAGGTTAAGGTTAAAGAAAATCGTTCGTTTACGTACTAAATGCGTATTTAATGACGTATCGCCTATCAACGTCATATCTATACGTTCATCTCGTATGTCATACGTGCATAGGGGCCATACAGACATTCTGTTTGTAGAAAATTATGCAAAACTATACAAGTCGGAGTGCTGAGTTGTGCATTTTATGGACTTAAATTTATCTTATTTAGTAGTATCAGAAACCGGATTTAAAATGCCAAGGGGACTGGTTTCAGAAAGTCCTGACTTTACGGAACAGCAGCATCCGCAATCATCGCGTATGGCAAAGATTTATTTCTGCCTAGGAATGGCATATCATCTGAAAAATTTAACCGATTTGTGGATATTGCTGAAGATAGTGTACTTCTTCTGAATATTCAGCGTTCTAAAACTCTTTCATTGCACGACGATGTATTGAAATTTGTAGTGGGCATCAAGTAGGACTATGAGTAGTATGCGGTACTCCACGAGATGCCTAATCAAAATATGTTTTACATCCATCGCACCGACACTATTTGGCAAGTTCCATTTCGTTTCAAAACCTTCCGCAATAGTTGACCACTCGGTAGCAGTGGCAGGGACATGTTAGTAAAATAAATATCAATGCCTGTTTAAACCCACATTATAAGTCCACTGTTATAAAATTTACAAGACATAAAAAAACGTTTTAAACTTTCTAGAACAATTAATATATAATTTAGAATATAACAAGTTAGACACAGCCATACATAACGTATATATCAATTTTAGTTAATTTTGAATTTATAGTTTTAGAGATATTTAAAAAATAGATTTTTTAATAACAAAAATTTCAAAAGTCAGACTAAATGGAAATCTACAAGAACATTTAATTTATTAGAACAGCATAAAATAAACATGCATATAAAAAATTAGAACATATTTTTGTTGCATATTTTACTTTTGTGGTTCAGTCGTCATCGCTGTATTCAGACACAAACGATTGATGCTCCTCCGATTGAAAAGCTCTGTGGTACCTCTTGATGTCATCATAGACCCACATATCAGCCTTTGATACGTACTTGCGGCCTAAACTCATAACATGTTTAAATTTCTTCTTCTTTAATGTTCGTTTCTCTGTGTATCGTTTCTCTTTTCGTCGCTACTCGGCAATGTTAGTGGCTCCGACACCCTCCTGTCCAGGGTACTAAAATCTTGAAATACTGGAAATGATACACTTTCACTGCATTGTAGTACTGTTGTGGTTTCTTGTTGTTTGCAACACATTCTTCTGTATTTCGATATCGTCAATTTATTATTTTTTCTTGAAGGATTTAGAACAAAGAATACTTTGAAGTGTTTGTAGAAGTTGTTAAACATATCTTGCGTTATTTCAACTACATGAAACTTCTTGCTGGATGTCTTGATAATATTGACATAATCCCGAGGAAGATACATTTTATGAGATTTTCCTTTTTGGGTTTCAAAGAGCCCAAAGCTGCGGTCGCATATCAGGAAGCTATGCCCCGGCTTAGGGTATCTGTGCTGTATCGTTCGGAATCTGTTACTTTCAAGTAGAGTGTAGAAAAACTGAGTTAGGGCATAGTCTTTTTTTCTGCAAGAAGCTGTTCTCAGAGAAAATGTTCAAATACGTGATATTTGATGCCAAGTGTGTGTTAATAAAATGCAGTAAGATACTTGCTACCTCATTTCGTCCTTTGCCTCCTAACGTTTCGTCATAAACATAAAAGACACTCAGCCCTGTACTCCCAACATGAATAAAAAAATTGTATATCCAAAGCTGAATTTTATAGAATACGTCCCCGTGATACCGGTAACGGCAGGTTCTGTTGAAAGTCAAAAGATAGTTCAATATTAGGATCACGTTTCGATGATGCTGTCTTATCTTTTAAATCATCATAAAATGTATCTGCTTTTGGTACATGCACCTTTTGATCGCGTTGTAGTGTTCATAGTTCGTGTTATACTCAGCAGCATTAATTTTCTTGTCCAACTTTTCACACTTTCGACAGGTATCGGATTTTGGGTATCCAAAGGATATCTTATAATTTTTGGCGAATTTTTTTTTGAATTTCTCGTGTTTTACCACGGGATTGCTTGCTTTGTTTTGAAGATGCACTTGATACTGCTCTGGATCATGTTTCTCAATATATAGTTGATGCATTTTTGCAACATTTAATTGTGTGGAAAGATAATAATGGTGCGTAGTATCCTTCCTGCTATAACGGGACTTATATTTTGGAAAACTCAAAATATGTTGGCGAATCCTTTCTTCAAAATTTGTTTGCCTATTTTGTCTACCGGAGGAGTTCCATGTTTACAGTTTACGTGTTGCTGCAAGCAATCAAGCTGGCTCTTGGTAATTGCATATAAAGCAAAAATGCTGTATTGCAAACTTTCAGAGTCATGTCTTCGTGACGGGCCTAAAATTTATTGCTAAAATTATTTTAAACTTAATTAAACAGAACAAGGAGCAAAAGTAGTAAATTATTTACCTGATAAGTGAAAAAGTTTTGCCATTTTGTTCTCCTGAACGTGGCCTTTTTCGTTCTAGAGGTTTACTATGAAGAAGGTCATACAAATAAGCATGCTGGCGGTCTTTTGTTGATATGGCATAAAAATCTCTGAAAATTTTAGCACAGCCCATAGCACCAATTTTATCCAATCACAGCATTTTACAGTTTACATTTTCTAGCGTATTTATATAACTTTCACCCCTGGTTCGCTTTTGCTTGCGAGTGTTTCTTCTCCAGGACGACTTACGAATGAGGCGCTTTTTAGCTGGTTGTGCCAGCTTCTCCCAAATGTACAGAATTCTCTGAATCCTCATTAGTTCCAAACTCCACAGAATCTTTCTCAGACAAATCATCTTCTTGAGTTTCAGTATTGGGGTTATGTTTATAATTTTCTTGTAAAAACTCATCGCCACTGGACTGAAATACACTTTGTTCTGAACTAGATGACATAGTGGGAACCGTAATTGTTTTTTAACAAAGTTAGGTACACAGAAATATTGTAAAAACACAGTAATAATGTTCACAAAAGAAGCGTACTGCCTAACGTTTGCAAACCAACTTTTGAGTGCAAGATCCGGTGAAGTCCAGGACTTGGCTTGTTATTGCACAGTATAAAAAAGTAGGCAACCTATTCATAACTGCTGCAATGCGTCATGCATAACCTAAAGACCCGGTTCTTGCATGGGACGATAGAACATTTGAAACTGTGCAACAACCAACCCCCAACTAATTTTTGTCCAAAAGTGGACTAGGCTGTTTCTTGCATTGGACCCTTCAATTCTATCTATACCACCTATAGCAGCTAAGTTATTTGCGTCTAAAGTTTTGTAGTATGTACGCGCGCGTGCAGTTGATAAAAACTTAATCCGCGTTTTCTCCTAAACGTGTTTTCGCACATAAACCCAGTTTACGTAGGTCATAAACCCAGGTCACATATACCTGCAAATTTGTTTTCAGACACTTATCGATAGTTTTGCATATCTCGGGGACAATTAGTGATATGGTAGAATGAGCCACACGAAAAAATTATTGTAAACTCTTCACTAACATTATCTAATAATTTTTCAAAAGTTTCTTTTCTCATCCGCAGGAAGTTCTGATAACTATCAGGGTCATCTTCAACTTCATCGTTTACTAAATGTAGATTTCCAAGATCCGTTCGCTTCAGCCATGATTTAGTGCTCCAACGCCGTTCCGTTTTTTGTCTTAACAACAAACTCGCTGCTCCAAGTTCCAGTTTCAAATAGTTTTTTTTTTTAGATCTGAGTTTTGGTCCGTATAAAGTCCCCGGGGTATTAAAGACACCTCCAAATTCAAATTTATCGAATGCTTCTAATACAATACTGTTTTGATTAGAACCATGTTTCATTCATTATTTAAATCATGTTTTTCTTTGAGAATTGTTTGAAAAAAATCTATTCGTTATTTTAGGCAAAAGCTATTTGCCAATAAAATGTATTTGAAAACAATCATGCTCATAACCTCACATAATTTTATTCTAAAAGTCATTGAAAACTAAATGCTATTTAATGTTGCGTAAATTGAATGATCGTTCTTCACTGTTAATTTTTTTTATTATTGTAGTTACTGGTTTCGCCTTGTTATGGCACTATCAGATTACCTACTTGTGAATTAAACTACAAAATAACACATCCAAGTATAGAGCGGCATTAACGGCTATGTCAGAAACTAAAATAATAAATCCGCAATATACCTATAACAAAGAAAATAGAAAACACATAATTGATATCAACGATTTCCCAGGCGGCTTTACGGGTTATGTTCTTGAATGGAGTCCGACTACGTTTTTATATTGAGGATTTATTATTTTAATTACTGACATCTGCCCTATACTTGGATGTGGTATTTCTTTTGTAGTTTAATTGGCAAGTAGTCTGATGACAGAACATGGCAAAACCAGTAACTACGATAATAAAGAATATTGAACAGTGAAGAACTATCTTTTATTTCACTTAACCTTATCAAAGCACCTGCTCAGGCGTATATACAACTGGTATAAATGCTATTTACCTAAGAACAAATACATTTGCCTAGGCAATTAGCTATAAAGGTATAAACGAAGACTCCATATCAATTTGAGCAACCAAATAGCTTTTGCGTAGGCAAAAGACTACGATGTATACATGGTGCCCCCTTTGACTACGTCATATACCTACATGTGTCCCATTTGTACCTAAATGTAATATGAACGATAGCCCGTTCGTAGACTGTCAGTCAGAAACCTCATGCTTTTTTATGTTTTTCCTGTAGTGCTACAAAACTTAGCGCGTTGTTCCCTAACTTCACATTTATGCTGGGCGATTGTAAAAGTGTTTTTTTTTTTCGACAGACTCAGAGCTTTCGTAAAAACACGAAAAAATTTTGGTCTTTTCGTCAGCAACCACAGAATTTTGAAGATGTACGTACGTTACTGCCGACCAGAAAGTATGATGTATAACTTGACATTTCTGTGTCAAAGCTAAGGCAGGTGTTACACCTGCCTGTTTACCAGTTACATGCCTCACAACTTTCATTGCGAACTAAGACATCATCAGCAACTGAGTGTCAATGTCATCTTCAGGCCATACCTATCTGAAGAGACGACAATGGCCGAGAAAACCCGCTGAACTAGGTCTGTGATAAAATCCGGTGTATACAGGGCCGTTCCTGAGATATCTGACGCCCGTGTGCGACGATAATTTTGGCGCCCCCCCCCCTCATATCTCCTGATTTAAATTCTCTAGAATATATTCCTTGAAATCTTGAATAAAATAACCTGCTACAGTAAATGTAGAAAATATATGGATAATCTATTTATTTTTTACATAATATTATACAAATATTTGTAGTCCAGTCAAATCGTTTCCGAGGGTGCCTGTTCCAGGAAAAAAATATAGAACTATTTTTTTCTTTCATTCTATATGTATTTTGGGGTGCTGAATCCGAATTTCAACTTTGCTACTTCCCACGGATATGGCTTCACAACGTAAATCGCAAAAAACCTCAAAATTTTCGACTCATCTTCAGTTTTTTGCAAAAAATCTATACACTTTTCGACGTAGACCACTATATACAAAAATAAAGTACACTTAATTTCCTATAAATGGCACCTTCAAGTGTATTTTTTGGTTGAATGGTTTTTCTGCTAGACCGCGCGAAAAAAGGCCAAATTTGTCTACTTTATATAATGTGCGTGTAATTAAAACAAGCATTACATTAACAAGCAAACATTAAATTCACTGCAAATTGCAGTAATCACTTTTTTTGGCCAGACCGTGTTGCCGGGGGTTCGGGTTTATACTTTATATCACATTACGCAAAACTGTTAAGTCAAGAACCCTTCACCAAAAATTGAGTAGAAACCTCAATTATCACTATTTATTTATTACAAACTATATATTACCTCCTTTTAACGAATACTTAATGTATTAAATATTTTTTTTAATAAGTCTGCGACGCTTACTGATTGAAGGAGCTGGTTTCCCTTCTGAAATATGAAAGGGAAACACAACATGGTTAGCAATGACTGCAGTAACTTTACTAGTGAATTCCTCTCATCTGCAACCACTACTTGGGCTGCAGGCTCACTGGTGCGCTGTGAAGGCCCAGGGGGTAAACTCTTCATCTGCAAAATGAAAGAAAACATGATGGTGTATAGGAAACTGCATGAGAATTTTATTAAATTAATAGGCACTAGATATTTCAAATGTGTGCAGCAATGAAAATTATCTTGTATTTTCGAATTGTGTTGGGTTTGTGGTGTGTCGTTCACTTCGTCCAAATCCTAGTCATCATTAGCAACATATTTTTTCAGGTTGTTACAACATCCAACAGTATTGGCAAAGCCGGGAGCAATATAAGCCAGCCTTCTTACAACCACAATGCCTTTTGCAGTCTTTCTTGCATTTATAAAAAAAGCAGAAGCAGTTTGTCATGTGCAGGGGGCTCGAGGGTGGTGATGGGCTAAAGACCATATCTGCTTTTCATCCACCCCAACTGTATAGGGTCTTTGCCAAACCCCAGCCATGCCTGAACTTGGATGTAGACCCTCAGTGAGTGCTGTCTTGCTGCGGCGTCTGTTGGGGGGAGAATGGGGATGTTAGATATCAGTTTGGGTCTAACTCCAAGTTCAGGCGTGGCTGGGGTTCGTGAAAGTTGGAGTATACAGTTGGAGTGCTTCAGTTTATTTCTTGTAAATGCAAGAAATACTGCAAATGGCATTGTGGTTATAAGAAGGCTGGCCTATATTGCTCCCGGCCATCTCCCGGCTTTGCCAATACTATGGGAGGTTGTAACAACCTAAAAAAATATGGATTTGAACGTAATGGACGACACACCACAAACTCAACACAATTCGAAAATACAAGATAATTTTCATTGTTGCACACATTTGAAATATCCACTGCTCTAGTACCTATTAATGTAATAAAATTATCTTGCAGTTTCCCAGAGTCTACCCTCTGGGCCGTCACAGCGCACCAGTGAGCCTGCACCCCAAGTAGTGGTGGCAGATGAGAGAGGTATTCAATAGTGAATTCACTGCAGTCATTGCTAATATCAATAAAATCAGCCTTCGAAGCGGGACCGGGTTATATGATTGTTAAGTCATTTAATGCCCTACCTTCCGTCATATCAACTAAAACGGGGATGGTATTTAAAAGAGAACTAAAAAAGTACCTGGTTGCCCATTCTTTCTACTCCATAGAGGAATATCTGTCTGCGAATAACTCTGTTTAGCTCTCTGTTTGATTGATTGCAAGAGCGTGTGGGCTGTGTTCTGTTGCGACTGTGTGTGAGTTTCTGTTTGTATATCTGTCTCGCACACTCATTTGTTCTTTATTACTACCAGTGTATTTTTGACCATTGTCTATATCTTGCAAGATCGTATGGCAAATAAAGATTTATTTATTTATTTATTTATTTAATAATGTTGTTTCAGAACCGAAACCAGGCCCTCCAACCGCCAAGCGTCGCATAACTAAAAAAATACATAATACATTAAGTATTCATTAAACAGAGCTAATATATAGTTTGTAATAAACAAATAAGAATAATTTAGGTCCCTCTCTCTTTAGGGCTCTTGTCTGAACAGTTTTCCGAAATGTGACATAAACTATAAACCCGAACCCGCGGCTACACGGTTTGGCCAAAAGAAATGATTAATATGTGCAATTTGTAGTGAATTTAATGTAGTTTTATCAGAATATAAGCTTATTTTAATTACACGCACATTATATAAAGTAGAAAAATTTGGCTCTTTCTCGCGCGCTCTAGCAGCCAAACCATTCAACCAAAAAATACACTTGAAAGTGCCTTTTATAGGAAATTTAGTGTACTTTATTTTTGTTTATAGTGGTCTACGTCGAAAAGTGGATAGTTTTATGATTTTTTCCAATAAACTGAAGATGAGTCGAAAATTTTGAGTTTTTTGCGATTTTCGTTGTGAAGCCACATCCGTGGGAAGTAGCAAAGTTGAAATTCGGATTCAGCACCCCAAAATACATATAGAATTAAAGAAAAAAATACTTTTATATTTTTTTCCTGGCCAAGACACCATTTGACTGGACTATTGTCACTAACATAATAATTAATTTATTGATATAACAACAAAATAAACACCTAATGTTAATATTATATACATATATTGCTTATGAATATTTATGATTCAATCTAAATAAGTAAAGAACTCAAGTAAACTTGGCTTTTCTCGCCTTCTTTAATGCAAATTCTAATATTAGATCTATATAGTTACGGTGATAGTTTAACCTTTAACTACACGCGCATGAGCAACAAATAACAGCTTATCCAGTGAATTAGTTTACATATTTTTAGCAATCAAGGCGGCTTCTTTCGGCGGCTTCTTTCGGCGCCCCCTTGACTTGGCGCCTGTGTGCCTCGCACCCGCTGCACCCCCGGGTCGGAACGGGCCTGGGTGTATAGTTAGCTGGGGTATTACAACCAAACATAACAAACTTTAAATTTCCACATAAACATTATTTTTTCCACATAAGAACAAGAACAGCAACAACACATCCTCAGCAACACCTCCTAACCACCTTTACATAAGCTCAACCACAACCACAGACGAAAAATCATACACACCAATTGTCATACAAACCAACCGAGACAATTAAACAGACACGCGGATAGGACAGAGACCGTAACAGCCGCGCGCGAACCCATCCCACAAGCCTGGCCCCCCTAACCGTGGGAGGCGTGGCCGGCGACTCACCTCCGAGCACGTTGCCACAGCTCGCCTGCGAGGAGAGAGCAAACCGCCAGCAACACCGACATCCATCGTCCGCCGGTCGATGTGCGCGGACGCTGCAGCCGTCAATGCCTACCAGATCTCTCGCATCCGTCGTCATGCGCGGCTCCGAAAGAACGTTATAATTGAGGAGCAACATGTGTCCGCAAAAAAATTTATGAACGCGTGATAGAAACCGGGCCAAAAGTGCTACCCTGCCGTACGCCGGTTATCGTCTTCGGGAAGCGCGTTTAGGACTTGGATTGCGTTGTTTTTGTTGTGATTGTGGTGAATGTCGAGGATTGTAGACGTTTGGACGGTCTTGTGCGCAGTTTTTTGGTGGCCTCTGAGGTGACTTTTTGAGCGGCAAAGTGTTTTCTGGGCAAAGGATAGTGCCTAAGGATAGGTGGGGTTTGCTCGAGTGCTCTGGGCCTTCTCTGCAGATGGGAGTGTTTGAAGAAAAAGCTTCTCGCACGCCCGTGATGCATTGGGTAAGTACACAAACTTAAGAAACTTCATCTGTAAATATATAAAATCTGTATATATAAATCATTGAGTGATTTATACTTACCAACAAAGATGATGGTCTTATGAAGCTCTAGAGTATTTAAACGACACACACATCAACTCGTTGCCTCTCGATGTAGATATGGGTCGTAACAATTTGGATCGGACCAGTCATTATACTGAAAAGCAAAGTACCCATTTGTGTACTTGGATCCTTTGAAAATTGGGTTTTGCGATTCGGTCGTATCTTCAGCCAAATAGTCATTGGAGACGTATAAAAGCTAACATCGGGGGCTTTGGCGGAGCCGGCGGTCGGCGGAGAAAACCTTCTGCAGGTGGCTTACTGACACCAAGACAACGGAACCAAATTGAAAAGTTAGCGAGATGCTCTAAAGTTGTATGACGCCTGCATCAAGACGTAGCATCAAGACAAGTTGAGGCAATAATTACATTAATTACCATTGTAAAGATACTGGACTTTATATCAAACAATTAATGAAACAAAATCTATATCAGAACTACTATAGTCATACATTTTGGCAAAACAACAACATGGTCGACACTTGGACGAAGTGTATTAAAGCTCTGTAAGGTTAAGAATAACCTTAGATGGTATTATAGTATTATTTCAAATGATGATACGAAATCAAACCGGTTTTTACTAATATCGTATTTACCAAGCTTCACTAAATATCTAAAACAAATAATCCAAACCACTGAACCAACAAATGTTTATCGGTGTAACCGAAGAGTTGTTTTCAATGGTCCTGTTTTACGAAGGAACTCATTGAGTCTGCATTGGTATATCACTATCCGACGGACTGTTGATCGTGGTTGTACGACATTTTATTCTCTGTTTGCACTACACATTGGGACTTGGAATGCATTCTGCTATTACATATACCCTAGTCAGCAGTCTACAATGGCGACTAGTTTTGGACGGTACATTAGAATACTTGGAATTTATATATTTGTATAGAGTAGGAACACTACAATAACAAAAATTTAAAATATAACGTATGTACATACACGATTTGTCTTTCGGCGTCCAAAGTCTGTATAGGGCGATAGAAGATCACATTTTATGACCACAAACAAAAAATACTTGAGGCAAAAATTTACTATTTCCGAGAGAAGGGTAATTTTTCCTTCCTTGTGTTTTGATAATTCTTCTCAACTAGGGACCTTACCTTAAAAAATTTAAATCAAGCGATGTCTAAATACGCTGCCACATTTTGCGGGTACCTATATGGTAAACGTTTTTCATTAGTGATGCTCCATGTCGCTTGACCCAACTCCATGTGCTCACGCCAATATGTTCACAATGATTCAGTGCATAACACGGCAAACACGTGACTTCTCGTACAAATTATTATGGCAACGATGGTGCAGAATTTGCTGTTTAGTTTTCAGAGTAACTGAAAAATGCCTACTGATTTACAGTAGGCATGTTTTTGAACAACTGCCTTCCTTAAAAGGCCTAGCTGCGGTAGGAATGGTTCATCAGCCATGAAACCCTGCTTTATTCAATGCAGTACATTGGGTTGCATTGCGTTAGGCCATCCCATAATACAAACGTATATCTGTGAGTTCATGCCATGAATACTAGTCTATAAGTACAATATAATCAGTTATAAGTTATAAGAAACTGTAGTCTTTTTTTATTTAATTGCAGTTATTTAGCTGCCAAAACGCGCAGCTTGGCAGTTTGCATATTTACAGTACAGATTTACAATCCAACTGTATTTGTTATTTGTGCTGTTGAGTGCGTCTCTCGAGCTCTTGGTTACGGAATATAGGTACATCAATAAATTTAAATTAAAACGAAAGATAAAGCATGACAATAGTAATTACGGGTTATTACTTTGTAGGCAGCTGAAGCCTAGGCAATCACAAGGGGGTTTTTCATCGCACCGCGTATATGGGCGCAGTTCTATAGCAAGCCGTATGTTTCATAATCGCGGATAAAAGCACCATGCGGTTAAGAAAAGTGGGGGCATCAAAAAGTAAAAAAATTGAGCCAAAGTGAAGCTTGGCGTACGTTTCGTTCGTACATTTATTCTCTAATAAAAGTCGAGTTTTTAGAACATAAATTTTGTGAATGGAAAGAGTTACTAAGAAAAAGAGTTGTTTGTGCTGAATATGATACCCTGAGAATGAAAAGTTACCAAAATTTCATGTTGTATTGTAATGTGTTAAAACTTGAAATGTACAAAACGTGTTTTTTTAACCAGATGTTTTGAAAGCTGTATGAAGGAGCCAAAAGAAAACAGACGAAAAACAAGTAAAAAATGTATGCTCCCAGAGTAATTTAAAATCCGAAAAAGAGGAAGGAGTGGCGCACCAAGAATTCCATTCTATAATTGTTGTATATATTTATTTATTTAATTGTAGAATTTGCTTGGACTTTTTGCTGCCATTGGTCTAATGTCAAAACTGACAAAATTCAACACACGTTGGTTGACACATCACCATGAGTGTTGCGAAATCAATTATTAAGTTTGAAAATAGATTGTTTTTGTAATTTAAGGCAATATTTGATATTTTGTTTGTAAAGGTTCATTTAGGACTAAATATATTTTGTAAAAATTCATAAATTGAAAGGCGCAGTTATCCCCCATTCATTTCGTTAGTTATGGAATGTTATTATTAATTGATCGAAACCCATAGGTATTGGAAACATCATTCTAGCTTATTGGAGTATTTCTGATACCTTTTTGGGAAAAATCTCTACTATTTCAACACTAAACTATTTGATATACCTAATCTTTAAACAATATTTGTTTATAATAATTATATATTTTTGAGATCCTTAAGGATATAAAATAGTCATTCTGTCTTTAGTACGTCCGTGTTAGTACGTCCGTGTGTAAATAAATAAATAAAAATAATTCTTAAGATGTAGAACTTTAATCTCTTGAAAATTAGAGGCAATCATTTTTTAGAATCTAAATAATTGCGTTTATTTTGGAAATTGTGCTGTGAAACGAAAAGAAATGGTGTGCGTTGTTTGTAGTATGTATTAAATTTCTATAAATTGCACTGGTATAAGTTGTTTTTGTTGGATAATTATTCAGTTAAAGTTGTGTTTATTAACTAAAGAAATAACACTTAACTGTATGCAATTCAAAACTTCTATAACTATTTAAATATTTTTAGCGGGGATGATCGCATTGGATTACATAATGCCAAACTTAAGACGCGAAATTTATTCATCGCTGGTTTTGTCGGGCGGCATGGACCACAAAAACATGCCCGATTAAATTTCTTTTCTTTTTTCGTGCTACGGATATAGGAAAATAATCAATTTTACATCGTTAAATACGTAACTTTTTCTCGAGTTTTAATGTTGTTAAACCAGAATGTTGAGTGGTTTACCAAATCCTCAAGTATGTAAACTAGAATACACATTAATGCAGCATATATTATGACCATGTTGCCTATTATGTTGCCTGTTAAATTTTAGATCGATCAACAACATCAACTCGTGCCCTAACGGCTAAGACGCTCAAAATTAAGAATAAAGAGTAAAATAATACTTTTATTTAGTACAATAAAAAAATTTAGACACTACAAAAATAATAATCAATTAACTGTTGAATCTAGATATAACAGCATTTTACTTATTTCCAACTACTTAACCTGTCAAACATACAATAGTAAGTGACTATATTGATAATATTGAACAAAATCTAACAACTGTACTCGATAGGCTTTTTTTTGTAGAATCTGAACACAGATGTATTTAGGTTTGTTTTACCTTTTTACAACACTGATTTTCTCAAAAATTAGTTTCATTTCGGAATGTCTACGTTCAAATTCAGATTCTCCGAAAGAAAACATACCAGCAACACTTTACGCTTGTAGGATTTTGTTCGTCGTTGGCTAGGATAGTCACTTATTGGATTTTTTATAATGTTCGTACTGTAAAAATAAAAATAGTTTTATATTGTTTTCGTCATTATTATTGTTTTAATTAATTATTATTATTATTAATTGATCGATCTCAAATTTCACAATTTCACAAAAATAGTTTTATATTGTTTTCGTCATTATTATTGTTTTAATTAATTATTATTATTATTAATTGATCGATCTCAAATTTCACAGGAATTAAGTATGGATATAAAGGAATAAACAAAGAGGATTACATACAAAAACATTAGAAGTTACAATATAAGAACCAGCCTAATATACTAAAATCAATTTTTCGAGAAATACCCGTCTGGAGTACAGCGCTGCCCGGCGTTCCATAATAGTATTGAGCCCTGTGTTTCAAGACCTTAATTCTGAAATTACTAAGTAAATGATTAGTGTGATATTGACATTTATTGCGCTTCGCTATAAGCCTGAGAACGAGAGAAGTGTGAAAAGGTACACGACTATTGCAGTTTTAACTGTTCTAAATTAAAACTCTTTCCAATTTTTGTTTCACTAACCTTTTACTGCAAAAATTACAGATATTGATCGGGTAAAATTTGGAATATCGTCGATAGATTGGCAGTTAAGTTTTCTTATGTTTTTATGTAATAAAGGTTGTAAACAAGTTTGTAAAAATCTGGTACGATTTTTTTATTTGTCTTGCGCTCATGTTTAAACCTAAGAGCTGACAATTTTGATTGTTATATGTGTTATACAGAAATGTTTCTGGAGTATAACAATCGATTATTTTCCGTTAAGTCATTTTAGAGCTATAGGTAAAACCACGAGAGCTGGACGTGAGTCATCGCTTAAAATCGTAAGAACAGACGCATAAAAAAGCACGGCGTTTCTGTCTAACGCACGGGAATGCTCGGTAACGTATCAGCAAAATAACAGCTGAAATCGATGACTCGCGTCCAGCTCTATATAAGCATCTTGGAGGTGATGTTTCAGTATGCTTTAAGGCTCCGTTGTAAAAACATCGCAACTACGAAATAAAATGTTTAGATTCGATGTTTTTCTGTCGGAGTCCGTGTCTATGCCGTGGTTTACGTATCGATTAAAGCTTATGGTGTCTGTGATGAGCTAGCCATACGTAACAGCCGAAATATAGCCATTGTTTACATATCTGACAATTATCACATGTTTCGATTGGCGGAAAAGTTATAATGTTTGGCCTGAAATTGTACCTAGATAAAAAATCTATTATTGTATTGAGACTTTGGCTAGGGGTATTATATTATATTTGAAAAATGAGAAAAATGTAGAAGTAAAATTCATTTTTATCTTACCAAAAAAATTTATCTAAGAATTGGCACTAAAAATTTCATCAATTTTGAACCATAAATAACGTCGCTAATAGAAAACGCGTTTTAGCACAGGTAGAACTGGGTCTTAAGAGGCCAAGCGCTCTGAATGGATATGTTTATGCGGCTGTTTATGCACTACAAAATTATAAGATTTTAGCATACCGACTTCAAAACTGACAATTTAGTAGTAACGCCACTTTTGTCAGCTAGTATTATATTTTTGAGAAAGTGTATAGTAAACCTCGCTTATAGTGGAGATTTTACTAATTCTATTTCTATGTTCCTTAGTGCAAGTTGCATAATATAATACAACTGTAGAGATGGTATTAAGCCGGGGTTTTACAATCGTATACCTGCCAAATATCAAATATTTGGTAATATCAAATATGTTTGTTATTGATGACTCCAAATGATGCCATGAGTGATTCCTTTTTTCTTTTAAATTCGTTCACCTAACTTTTTCATCAATGTGATTTTCATAAAAGTCAAAAAAATCCCTCACTAACCATCAAATTTGTAGATACAATATTCGTCTGTGATTTCGGACAGTCAGAGTTGCACTGCAAGAGACACATGTCTAATTACATAAGTTCAGACAGAAGTCACTGTACTGTACCAAGAAGGCATTATTGTGGAAATTTAAAAACTAATTTTGATGAAACTGGTTCATTTTAATGATTTTTTGTTTAATTCATCCGCATTCTGGAAAACTCAATACTATAGGTCATTTGGCGTGAACTAATTTTAATAAACAGTTAAGGTCATTTGGCGTGAACTAATTTTAATAAACAGTTATTTTAGGAATAAATATATTTAATTTTTAATTAAAATTAGGATGATATTGCCCATAAAGAAAATCTTCTTCGCCATTTTTAAAGTTCTACTAAATCCAATTGCACTGTTTGGTTCGTTGTATAAATGTGTTTTAATATAGTCTAAAACTCTAAAATACAGACCATAGGGATTATTAGGCGTGGATTATTATTATTATTATTATTATTATAGCTTTTGAAACCAAAATTTAAGAAAATTAGCTTTCTTGTTAAATAAAAACCTGCACAATATTGTTGCTACTGTTAAAATATTTTTAACTGTTCTCATTTTTCTTCGAATACAAAACATCATAAAAATTACAAATATATAAATACAACAAACAAATAAAGTATAATTTTCCAAACAAATTATTTTATAGACATACGCATCAGCTTAGGATACACCCTGTAGATGATGTACACACGTTTTTCTTAGAAACAGACATTGCGTTTATGTTGATTAGTAAAAACAACAATAACAATATTTTTAATTTCTGTCGGAAAATAAAAATTACAATTTTATGCGATTTTCGCCCTTTAGAAAAATTACACATTTTATTAATAATTACAAATGTATCGTCAATCTTCGTATATGACCTACTTCACACAGAGCAAAATTCTAAATTCAGAAAATTAGACATCGTACTAAAATGTTTATCGTGTACAAACAAATGCTCCAATATTTATCGCCTTGGCATTTGCTATACCCACTTCACCTAGGTATTGCAAATACCCAGTATTTTACGTAAAAGAACTCGTCCGCACAGCCGAACGTCGAATATATAAATCTATTTTTGATGTCGACTCGCTACGAATTGAATAGAGCTGTTTTTTCTTGACAACCATTCGTATATTTGTCAAATATTTAATATTTGGCAAGTATACGAATATGAAACCCCGGCTTTAAACAGTGAAAACTGACCAAACCCGAAGAAGGCAGGATATTTTATAAATAGATAATCCGCAGTAAAGTGCGACTGTTGTAAAGAAATAAAAAAAATGCTTCAAAAGAATACGACGAAAATAAGGAGAAAAAATTTAAATAAACGGAAAATAGTTATAAACATGTAATGACATACAATGATAATCATTGTTCATAGTATAATATTAAATCATGTTATTCTATGGAAATGTACTTAAAATCAACGTCTTTTTTACAGCAATGGTATGGTATTATGTTTAAAAATTAGATAGTTTAAGAAAAGAGCCGAAAATAGTTACCAAAAAAATATATATGTAGTTGGTTTCCTTTTTTGGTATATCGCTTTTAAATTTCAATGAATAAATACTGGTTAAAAACCATTGAGAATGTTTACGTGGACATTTTTCGAGATAATAGCAATTTTTTTTCGCTAATACCTTCACCAAATTTTCCCGATTGATCGCGAATGAATTGCGGGTTAATGGATAAGATTCTAGCATTTCGTTCTGCAAAAACCGTATAATCGATAATTTAACCGTAAGACGTATTTAGAGCTGGTCACATATATGTATATCCTGGAGGATTCTGTTTTCAATCCTCCAAGATAGAAAAGTGAGTCCTGGCGGTAGAAAACGCAAACCAATAAATGGATAGTATGTGTAACTCATACGTCTTAAAAGGTACGCTAAAGACGCTCTGGAGTCTGGGGTATCGGCAATGCCATTTCGGGAACTAAAAAATCCCATCGATCCAAATACGATCGATAAATTATGCATAATTCATGTAAACAGGTTTACCAACCGCACGTAACCGTTGCGTTCGTTTTTTCTTAAACGAATGGTTGAACCGTTGGTTACTTGGCCGACTACAACTAATATAACGAGCATCCACTCGACAGAGCCAGATGTCTTATCAAAATTATATAATTTTCATGAGATAATTCGCCATGATCTCTGACACATAGCTCTTGGATGCCTCATATCGATGAGATTCGAGATTCATAAACAATTCATGTCGAAATAAGTGCACATACCGTCGAAATTTTCGTAATTGTTATGATTGCCAATGTTGATATTCTTGTGATATTAGGTTTAGCGATTGCTCGAAATGCTATCTGTGGGTTAGTTCTATACATATTGGGACCGGAGTAAAAAATTCTTGTTTTGAGTAAATGTTGAGTTGATAAATGTCTGACATTGATAATAATTAATGAAATGTAACTACATTTCTTACCGCCATTTCAACATTAATATTTCAGCATGCGTTTGTTGATGATAAAGAACGTTAATTTTGTCGTTATAAAATGTATTTAAAATGTCTTTGTATTAAATACAAACTAGTTTTCAGGACCACTAGACTATTGCTTTTTTATGTAACAAATAAGTTTTGGAGAAGGTGTTTTTGCAATTAGCCTGGTGCAATAATTTGTTTGTGGTTTACTAATTTATGTTGCTAATTTACGTTATAGCTTGTGTTGACAACAGTGTATTTCCAATTTTGGTATTGATAAAATGATAAATAAATTAAATGATGAAAAAGTATTAGTATATAAATAAAACTTGAACAATTTTAACAACTTTTCCACTCTCCTACCTAAGTTTTTTATGTATATGATTTCTTATTATTTTTTTTTATTTTGTGACAAATCAGTCGATCTGAGGTGCTCAAGTGCTTTTTAGTGTAATCTGCAAAAAAATAAAATTGCAGATGTGGTATCTAAAATTATTATTGACAATATGAATTCACGCAGAAATTCAGCAATTAACTAATTACAAAATAGAGGAAAGGTTTTCAATAAGATGTTCTTCACTGTTCAGTAATTTTCATTTAGATGTTTATTGCGTAGCGGACATGTTTTGGACGGTCACAACTCACAGTCAAAATTCCTGAGGAATAATTAAATAATAGTGTAGCAGTCAAATACATTCAAATATGTAGCACAAGACGGAAGGAGAAAGAAGTATTTTTTCTCCGTTCTTAACCTAAAAGTAGAAAAAGTATGTGTGAAGGTATTCTTCTATAAATGCCTAGGGCTCTGGTTACATAATAAAATACAAAATATACCTATCGACAAAACTCCTTCCACAAGATGCAGCAATTAGTTAATTACTCCTAAGGAATTTTGACTGTGAGTTCTAGCCGTCCAATGTTGTTTTTTTTAGTGCAATTTTGAATTTATCTGTTCTTTTTATCTCTATTTTTAGTGTAAGCTTTGATAATGCCTCAATAAGGCAAAACATGTCAGCTACGCAATAAACATCTAAATGAAAAATACTGAGCAGTGAAGAACATCTTATTGAAAACCTTTCCTGTATTACATACACCTGTTTTTATACTGCGTTCAAATATCTACAATATAATTACAAAATATTACAAAATATATATAACTAATCAACAATATATATGGGTCATCCTATGTATAGGTGTACTAAACTATACAGGGTCTCCCACGACGAGCTGCCATTAGAAGTATATGGAGAACCAAATGAAATGACAGATTGAAAATTTGTGGACTTAAATTGTTGGACACGATCATCTCAACTAAAATATTTTGAGTTTTGGGTTACTTCCGGTTACACCGGAAATGATGTCATCTTTTATATTTCAAATGGAACACCCGGTATTTTATCGCATTTTAAAAATCTTCATTAAATTTTAGATCAATTTTATGTTACATTCCCTATACCTAACATGTGTCATTTTTGAGAAATTAATTATTTTCATTAAAAAATGACAGCTGCACGGCTACTTTCAACTACTTATAAATTATCTCCTTTGACCGTTGGAAAAAAGTCGTCCGGCGAAATTGTTGTGAAGGTAACGTATTATCAACACATCGGTAGAACTCTTCTAAAAGTTATACAGGGTGTTCAAATTATAAGATCAAAGTTGAATTCGAGAAAAGTACTAAAAGTCGATTTTTTCAAATGGCAACCCTAACATATTAATACATTTCTCAATTCTATGGAAAATTTTAGATCAACTTTGCGTACTATGTCCTGTACCTAAAATGTACTTGTACCTACTGAAATCGATTTTTAAACATCACAGTAGAAATTGCAAGAATCGCCAAATCTAGATTGCGTTGAAAACAACTGAACAAGTTGGAATAAACACAACTTTATTAAACACGTTTCTAGGTAATTTTTCATTATAATTAATTTAGTAACTATAAAATGATAAGCCTACAATTAAACACAATGTTAAAAATAAAACAAAATCGTAAGGTAATAAAAAAATGCTTAATTCAATGTCAGTAACTGTTCAAAAACGTTGCCGTTTTCCGCTAAACATGCTTTAATTCTTTTAACGCATTATTGTTGGTGGCGTCCCTGATTGCGTTCGCACATAACTCATTGCAAGCAGCTGGAACTCTATCTTTCATGTTCTCCTTATCAATTATTGGTTTCTCATAAACTACGTCTTTAACAGCTCCCGAAATTAATAAATCCATTGGCGTCAAGTCGGGGGAATGCGGTGGATATTTGTATGGCCTATTAAGCGCATTCAACCGATCGCCGATTATCGCTCGTTAAGCAAACCTCTTATAGCAACTGCTATCTGCGCTGGAGAACCGTCCATTTGAAACCACCCTATAATGGAGGACCCAATAACTAATAAGGAGAACATGAAAGATAAAGTTCCAGCTCCTTTCAATGGGTTATGTGCTAACTCTATCAGGGACGCCACCAACAATAATATGGAAAGGAGGTCGGGCAAGTCAGCGGCGCAACTTTTGCAAAATGAAAATCCTTATATCCATATTTTTTTGCTATTTTTTTGCTATTTTTTTACCAAAATATCGATTTTTTTGCTCTCTTAGTTTTCGAGTTACCGAGGCGCCGCTGACGTGCCGGCAAGCCAGCGGCGCATTTTGGAAAGACAAATGAATTTGAAAAATCTAAGCCGTCAGTATTTTTTTGCTATTTTTTTGCTAATTTTTTTACAAAAAAAGATATTTTTTTGCTTTGTTGGTTTTTGAGATATGAGGGTGCGCCGCTAACGTGCCGGCAAGCCAGCGGCGCATTTTGGAAAAACAAATGAATTTGAAAAATCTAAGCCGTCAGTATTTTTTGCTATTTTTTTGCTAATTTTTTACCAACAAATATATTTTTTTGCTTTGTTGGTTTTTGAGATATAGGGGTGCGCCGCTAACGTGCCGGCAAGCCAGCGGCGCATTTTGGAAAAACAAATGAATTTGAAAAATCTAAGCCGTCAGTATTTTTTTGCTAATTTTTTACCAAAAAAGATATTTTTTTGCTTTGTTGGTTTTTGAGATCTAGGGGTGCGCCGTTAACGTGCCGGCAAGCCAGCGGCGCATTTTGGAAAAACAAATGAATTTGAAAAAGTAAGCAGTTAGTATTTTTTTGCTAATTATTAACCAAAAAAGTTTTTTTGCCTTGTTAGTTTTCCAGATATACAAGGTGCCCCACGTTAGATGCAAGGTAGGGTAACGGCAAGAGTGGTTGGCACTCGTATTTGATTATCATTGGAGAACGTGGGTGCCAACGACTCCTTACTCAGTAGCCGTAAGAAATCATTATATTCGATTCTTCCATATAAAAAAGGTTGTGGATGACCATTCGCGCTACGGACAGAAAATATTTGCATGCATGCAGGATGTTCAAAATTTACAACTCAAATGTTAAAGCCTTCAACATTCAAAACTATTTTTTTTAAATAAATATCCTGTAGATTAATTGATACATAATTCCTATCGTCAGTGGTGCTTGAGATATTCATACTAACCTTTTTTTAAATTTATTTTAATGTTGCTGATGGTGAATTAGCAGGCCTTGCTATTTTGACGGATGTTTAGGTGGTGACAGATTGTATTTTCGTGCATGTAAATTGGTAAATTTTATGAATTCATATTAACAAAAGTTCAGTATATAAGAGTATAAATTAATAAAATAAAACTGCACTATTGGCCAGCCAAAATTCCCATGTAAGAAGTGAAGCAAATTTCCGAGAAACTTGTTTTAATTTTGTTATCTATAATATAATTTATTATAGGGGACAGGTATAGGTATAAACTAGGTATATAAAACCACAATATTGAATGATAGAGCACAAGATATACTACTGAGTGGTGTATGGTGTATTATTACATAGGTGTTCCATTTGACAAAAATTACCTACTACTTGCGATAAAATTGTATCACCGGCAATGATTATGTACACAGCTTAAAATAAACGTTAATAAGTTTTGCCCATAAATCAATTACATAATAAAAAAACATTTCTTATACGTAGTTTCATATTTATTTCTATGCCCAAGAAAATATTTTAGATTAGGAAACAAGCCATGAAAAAGTATAGAGTAAATTTCAATAGTGCACCAGAAATAAAACCTTAAAAAAACATATTTTGGAATTGTTAAATTTATAAGGATTTTTCAACGTACAAAAATATATTTTTTACAAGACACCATTGAGTGTTTAATACATATGTTCGTTTTGCGATCTGTACTAGGTACGCGCGATAAGTTTGCATTGTAAATAGATCTTTTATAAACGCTCCCAATAAATTTTATTTCTTACATAACAAAATACAAAAAACAAAATAACGCATTTCATATACAAAACTTAACATAATTTAATAATAGTGCGCACACTCGAAAACTAACAACAACAAATATTTTTTGGTAAAAAATTAGGAAAAAAATGCGTACTGCTTACTTTTTTCAAATTCATATGTTTTTCCAAAATGCACCGCTGACTTGCCAGCACGTCAGCGGCGCACCCCTGTCTCTCAAAAACTAAAAAACCAACAAAATCTTTTTTGGTAAAAAATAAGCAAAAAATTAGCAACAAAATATAGGCTGCTCATATTTTTCAAATTAATTTGCTTTTACATAGTGCGCCGCTGGCTTGCCGGCACTTCAGCGGCGCACCACTATATCTCAAAAACCAACAAAGCAAAAAAAAATCTTTTTTGGTAAAAAATTAGCAAAAAATTAGCAAAAAAATACTGACGGCTTAGATTTTTCAAATTCATTTGTTTTTCCAAAATGCGCCGCTGGCTTGCCGGCACGTCAGCGGCGCACCCCTATATCTCAAAAACCAACAAAGCAAAAAAAAATCTTTTTTGGTAAAAAATTAGCAAAAAATTAGCAAAAAAATACTGACGGCTTAGATTTTTCAAATTCATTTGTTTTTCCAAAATGCGTCGCTGGCTTGCCGGCACGTCAGCGGCGCACCCCTATATCTCAAAAACTAACAAAGCAAAAAAAATCTTTTTTGGTAAAAAATTAGCAAAAAATTAGCAAAAAATACTGACGGCTTAGATTTTTCAAATTCATTTGTTTTTCCAAAATGCGCCGCTGGCTTGCCGGCACGTCAGCGGCGCCTCGGTAACTCGAAAACTAAGAGAGCAAAAAAATCGATATTTTGGTAAAAAAATAGCAAAAAAATAGCAAAAAAATATGGATATAATGATTTTCATTTTGCAAAAGTTGCGCCGCTGACTTGCCCGACCTGGTAAAAGGAATAGTAGCATGTTTAGCAAAAAACGGCAACATTTTTTAACAGTTACTGAAATAGAATTAAGCGGTTTTTTAAAATTTTCTTAAGGTTTTGTTTTATTTTTAATATTGTGTTTCATTGTAGGCTTATAATTTTATAAATACTAAACCAATGATAATGAAAACTGACCTAAAAAAGCTTGTTTTATTAAAAAGTTCTGTTTATTCCAACTTGTTCAGTTGTTTTCAACGCAATCTAGATTTGGCAATCTGTGCAATTTCTACGGTAATGTTTAAAAATCTGATGTGGCCAGGCACATGACTTTATCATACAATATATAAAATTAATAGTTTAGCTGCATGAGAATCTATTCTATTGAGATACGTCATTAGAATAATAGTTATTTATGTCACAAATGCCGAAAGTACGGAATAGCGCGACGAGCGGTGATGCGGCGCGTCACCGAAGGCGGAGTGTCGCCGTCGCATATGAGCGAGTCGGCTATCTAGTTTTTGGCAGGAGCGACATCAACGTTTATTGTGTTGCTTTTTAAGAAATGCGTATTTAAAAAAAATAAATGATTTCTGTATAGTAAATGCTAGGTTGGTACCACTTTGACGAAACGTCAAGTTTAAAGGTGCGTTCCGATTAGTAGGTAATGGTAGCTAATGGCGGTGGTAGAATACGAAATTATAGTGTTTCTTACATATCGTGATAATGACACATATTAGTTTGCATGTGCATAAACATGAGTCACTATCAATTTTCTATTGGAAATACTATAACGGCGTCTGCTACCACTGCCATTATCACTAATGAAAACGCACCTTAAAAAGGTAATTAAAATTCGGACAGATTTATATTTGTTCATGACACATCCCTACCAACATACTCAAATAAAACTACACTCATCGCTATACTTTATTTATAATTTTCTCAATTTATCGTTTTTAGAATTAGATATAAAGACGGGTTGATATTTCTTATCAACAAACAATCAAATTGGTGATCTTATTTTATTTGAAATTTGTATTTTATAATTTGCCGCACTGCAGCGGCAACGTTCCATAGTGGTTCTCCAACCTCTGATGAGATCAGCTGTTTTCGAATGTGATAACACAAAAAATATTTGTCAAAATCCTGTCTACTATGTAATTTCATATCAATGCAGATGCGACCGATCTCGATCAAATAGAATTTGCTCTAGAAGCTAAATTATTAATTTTACCAAAAAATGTCATATGCATAAATTATTCAAAATTTCCTCTACTTTAATTTATTAATTAACTATTTTGTCGAAATTACAGAAATGGCGGCTCATTTTCAAAATCTTTAAAAAAGGCTTAGAATAACCTAAAAAGCTAAACTATTAATTTTACCAAAATATTACATAGGCATAAATTATTCAGAATTTCCTCTACTTTAATTTATTATTTAACTATTTTGACGAAATTAGAGAAATAGCGGCTCATTTGCAAAATCCTTGAAAAAGGCTTAGAATAAACTACCAGTTCCTTTGGAACCTTTTTAACCAAAAGCTTTTCAGCTCTAAGTTAGGTCATGAAACTTCTAATTTTGAACTTTCGTCCCGATACCTTTAGTAGTTTTTCCGGAATCATCGCCACAAAAATCGTTTACACACACACGCACGCACGCACACACACACACACACACACACACACACACACACACAGACATTTTTTTGTACCTTGGTCAAAAATGTTCAGGGGACCCAAAAAGACCTATTTCCGCTAAAATCTCAATTTTTTTTTTCGGCATGATTACAATACTTTAGCATACTGCGTATGATAAAGTAAAAATCGATTCAGTAGGTACAAGTACATTTTAGGTATAGGACATCGTACACAAAGTTGATCTAAAATTTTCCATTGAATTGAGAATTGTATTAATATGTTAGGGTTGCCATTTAAAAAAATCGAGTTTTAATACTTTTCTCGAATTCAACTTTGATCTTATAATTTGAACACCCTGTATAACTTTTAGAAGAGTTCTACCGATGTGTCGATAATACGTTACCTTCACAACAATTTCGCCGGACGACTTTTATCCAACGGTCAAAGGAGATAATTTATAAGTAGTTGAAACTATCCGTGCAGCTGTCATTTTTTAATGAAAATAATTAATTTCTCAAAAATGACACACGTTAGGTATAGGGAATGTAACATAAAATTGATCTAAAATTTAATGAAGATTTCAAAAATGCGTTAAAATACAGGGTGTTCCATTTGAAATATAAAAGATGACATCATTTCCGGTGTAACCGGAAGTAACCGAAAACTCAAAATATTTTAGTTGAGACGATCGTGTCCAACAATATAAGTCCACAAATTTTCAATCTGTCATTTCATTTGGTTCTCCATATTCTTCTAATGGCAGCTCGTCGTGGGAGACCCTGTATATCAGCGTCAACATCCCAGGAAACGCATAAACATTTATGAAAGGTATTAAAAACGTGATAACAGTTTAAAAAACCATCTGGTTTATTTCTTAACGTTTTCAGCAAAATCAGCAACGTTTAATAAACGTTTGTTTGTAAAATGTTAGTTGGACATATGTCTTAGGTTTATTAACCGTTTTACGTTATATTTATAACGTTGTTAATACGGCGAAGTAAACCGGTTTGTTAAACATTAAATTCAATAGTTTTTAGAACGTTTGATTTAAATTAGAAATCTTTGGGCCAATCCGGCCAATATTATATTTCGTTGCTTCTAAGGCATGTCATGTTCGTTTAATGCCTTATAAACTATTTAATCACGAGAATTAGACATTAGTCGTTATATATTTCAGGTTTCTTTTGTAGCTGGATTAACAATTTTTTTGTTAAAAAACCATAGCCTGTTGACAACCCGTTCATTACAACATTGTTTTAAACGTTTTGCATGACGTCTACATCATGTTGGAAATATTCGTTTGAAAAAGGTTTATAGAAGCGACATTCGTTCGGTGTTACGTTTGCTTCCTTTTAAGTTCTCAACGTTTTTCAAACGTAGGTGTGTTGCCTGAGATCATTCTAACTCTCCATTAAATCATATTATAAAAAAATAAAATAAATTATACATTTTGCCTTCATCATAAACATAAAATATCGACTTCATACTAAACATAAGCGCGTTATGAACGTATTCAAAAAACTGTAATTTTATGGCCGTGTCCGTGTTCCTTCATGCATCAGTCGAAAATTTTGAATCACAAACGCGGCGGCCCATCAAAATTCATCACCCTATAGCATTATTAAGAGACTCAAGCCGCTAATGACTCTCTTTTATATATAATATATGTATGCACACAAATTTTACCGACTTATATTGTTATTTTCTTGGTATATAGCGTTTATATCTAAAGTAAAACCGCATGGTTATGCTCAATATACGCCTGGTAATGTAAGCTATAAATTCATTGTTGTATGAGAGCTTATTATATTTTTATGGTTTTACGGCATGTGGTCACCCATATAAAAATGAACGCGTTTAAGTAATTGATTTTGTTTTGTTTTGTCGGTTAGTACCAAATAAATTACAAATTAATGATTGTTTCTATTTTCGGTGTCGGCAAGTACCTAATATAACCTATAGTTTCAAAAGTTAAGTTGTACTCAAATGAATTATACAATGTAGGTATAAAAAATCGGTGCAAATTTTCAATTACATGTACTTCCAATCATATTTAGTCACTTCAAATATATATATATTTTTTTAATGTATCTACAATAAGTTTTTAGGATTAATCTAAGAACTGAAAAAAAAAATCTGATGTGGCCAGGCATATGACTTTATCATACAATATATAAAATTAATAGTTTAGCTGCATGAGAATCTATTTGACTGAGATAAATCGTTTCTGCATTAAAATTAAACTACTGAGCCAGGATTTGACAGATATTTTGATAGTCAATACTATCAATCCAAGGTATTGTCAAAGCATCAGCATTTGACACTACCTACTGTCATCAGAATAATAGTTGTTTATCTCACCAGTGCGGAAAGTACGGAATAGCACAACTAGCGGTGATGCGGCGCGTACCGATGACGGAGCGTCGTTGTCGCATGTGAGCGAGTCGCGCTATGTAGTTTTCGGCAGGAGTGACACCAACGTTTTTTTGTGTGGCTTTTTGAGAAATACGTATTTTTACAAAAATTCAAAAATTGATTTATTTCGGTATAGAAAATATTAGGTTGATACCACTTCTACGAAATGTCAAGTTTAAAAAGCTAATTCAAATTCTGACAGATTTATATTCGTTCATGACACTGTAGATGACGTTCCATAGCGGTTCTCCGAGTGTGACAGCGAAGTGACAGCCATAGACATTTCTGTGGTGACAGTACAAAAGAAATATTTGTCAAAATCCTGGCTACTATGTAGTTTCATATCAATGCAGATGCGACCGATCTCGATCAAAGAGAATTTGCTCTTGCAGCTAAACTATTAATTTTACCAAAAAATGTCATAGGCATAAATTATTCAAAATTTCCTATGCTTTAATTTATTATTTAACTATTTTGACGAAATTACAGAAATGGCGGCTCATCTGCAAAATCCTTGAAAAAGGCTTAGAATAAACTACCAGTTCCTTTGGACCCTTTTGAACCAAAAGCTTTTCAGCTCTAAGTTTGGTCATAAAACTTCTAAATATGAACTTTCGTCCCGATACCTTTAGTAGTTTCTCCGGAACAGTCGCCACAAAAATCGAGTACACACATACGCACACACACACACACACACGCACACACACACAGACATTTTTTTGTACCTTGGTCAAAAATGTTCAGGGGACCCAAAAAGACCTATTTCCGCTAAAATCGCAATTTTTTTTTCGGTATGATTATAATACTTTAGCATACTGCGTATGATAAAGTAAAAATATGCATTAGAAACTGGAAAGGTCTGCAAATGCCCATAATAATATGAACACACTGTATATTCAAACTGTATTTAAACCAGAGGTTGTTTAAACGCAAACAACTTTTATTTGCAAAATTTTAGGTGTTCCGGTAATTTTGACAATTTTTGGTTAATAATTTAAAATAAAAAATAATGTATTTTATAAAAAAAAGATTGCTATAAAAAATTCGTAGAATTATTCTTAAGAATTAAAACATGTAATAATATACAGGTGTGCTCTTTTTTTAAAAAAGGAAAGGTTATCTAACGTCTTTAATAAAATAAACACCCAGTATAATGAAAATGTATTTAAACGATAGCTTGTTTAAAGCAAAGAAACTTTTGCTTGAATTTTTTTTAAATTTTTTGCCGTTGAAAAATTATTTAGGTGTTCCGGTAATTTTGGCTAACCCTGTATATAAACCAATATGATAATTGAAACCATACCATATTTGCAATGACAGAACGTTACAATCCAATGTAATGTTACCTTGTGTATGGTGGCTATGCAGGGTTAATGCTGGATAATATGAGGTCAATTTAATGTTAAATGAGAGGTTTGTTAATAATTGTTGATAATGACATTGATTTGATTTTGGTCAAAAGCAACAGTAAAGATGTTATAGCATTGTATACAGAATGTTTTTTTTTATACAGAGTGAAACGTGAAACGTTTGTATTTGCACAAAAAAAAACAGTGGACTTCTTTCTCTTAAATCCCATTTCGTGTTGAAGGTATATCTTTAAAGGTGGTTTCTGACTTTTCTGGCTGTCAGAACTTCGTTGTTAGTTTTTCACGTAAAAATTACAACAACAAATTGAAGAAAAAAGTAATTGAAGGAGGGTCATCCGGTCACCGCACTCTGCACCTAGACCCCAGGTGGGTCACTTGTGCTTCCTCCTTTGGGAGTTCTATCTGAATTATACTATCTCCCAGCCTATTCTTTTGAATAGGTCGGTGATATTGCCTAGTGGTATTTCCCTCATGCTGGCTACCTTGGCCAAGGTAGGTCATCGTTCACCTTGTCTAATTGATGAAATAGCGGGGCACTCGTGGTGGACTGTTTCATCGTCTTGTTAACATTTCCTGCAGAGTGAAGTGTCGGAAATTCTCATGGCATACATCAGTTTACGTAGGTGGCAGTGTGCGGTAAGGATACCTGTCGCAACATAAATTCAACCAGCTAATGTTGGATACGCTCTTCATTTGAAAAAAAAAAACATTTTACTTGAAAATTAAAAATATGTAGCTGGTAGTCATACCCATAAAACGTAGATTCCGGCTCAAATCACAGTTTGCAAAAGCAAAATGAAAATATATACATCATGAAGGAAATTGAAGAAAATGTCAAAATCATGCATTGGCCCGATAGTGAAACCAAACGTTGGCAATGGTTTCTCAATCATCTTTAAAGATAACTCAAGTCTGAAATACGATTTCCTGTACCGGTGCAATGTTTTCGTTGCAAACGTCCAACTCCACTGATTTTGGAGTAAAAACAATAAAACAATGAAGATTCAAATTTCACCTTGTTTTCGAAAAAAAAAGACTCCTGTCTGATTAGGATTCTATAAAAGCTATAATCTTATTTTGACCAAAACTCAACAAATGCCGTCATCTTCTATAGTATACAAGTTTAATAAGACAAACATTAGCTCACGAGTTGTTTTGGGACGAGTGCAAATGGAACGACTGCGCCAATACGTCTTATAAAACGTGTTTTATATACTTCTTTTTTACTTTGCGACATGAATTTTACGTATATTTCCAAAATTGCGGTTGTCATCTTACAATCTAGAGTAGTTTTATTTTCAACAGTTGGTAGTTTTGGTAAAATTCATAAATACGATTGAGGCGAGGCAATAGCGATTGAAATGTCAGCTTTATTTGAAACTTGACGTCAATCTCATCATATATTTCGAAAATTGCGGTTGTCATCTTAAAATCTAGAGTAGTTTTATTTTCAACAGTTGGTAGTTTTGGTAAAATTCATAAATACGATTGAGGCGAGCCAATAGCGATTGAAATGTCAGCTTTATTTGAAACTTGACGCTAATGTCATCATTCTTGAAAATCAAAAAGGTACTAAAAGTTTGTGATTTAGTGTTTTCATAACGACACCGAAAGCGGTTTCGTTATGAGTTTATAATGAACGCAAAGTAGACAAATTTTAATACAACATTCATTTGTCATTAAATCAACTGCATATTGAAACGCTGCATAGCCATACTTAAAGTAACAGAACATTTGATTGACAAGTTCTATTACAGATTGCGAATATATACATACATATGTATGTATGTTTTCAGTATTCAAAATATAAAAAAATGTTTTTTAGTGAAATTGATTAAATTGATTAAATATTAAAGGAAATAAGAGTTTTTTGTGTATATCCCACTAGTATACTAGTATTAGAGCTATTCCAAATATATGCTAGTCATTGAGTACCTACTAATGGAATAAATTGCATTCATTCGTATGCAATGTCTGTACTGTCGTCAAAAACTTTCAACCATTTCGGGACTGTAGGCTACGTATGTGGATACGACTTGGAGTATGTCAATGTTTTACATGGCATTTTGACTTAATTGCACGGGCACATCAATTCAATAGGTTTTATTCGAGAACTTGCGGCTGTTTAGAACGTAAACTTTAGATGCATTCCCGATGTAAATAAATTATTAATGCAAATTATCAAATTACTGTAGCTATGCGTACTTTTGCAGCGAGATATTTCGCAAAACATTTTGTCGATGGGTTGTGCATGTGGTAATTTATCTTGAAACCAATTCCGTTATTAATGCAATGTAATAACCTTGTTTTGATCAAAGTGCACAAAATGTGTTATTGCTGACAATCTATGCTCCTATTTCGTAGTTATTGTTTATCAAAGTTTCGCTTTTCATATTTAATATATTATGTAATATGATGAGTAACTAATACATTCGCTACCATTTGTAAGTCATGCCAAATAAAAATGTGTGTTTTGTACATTTTACTATAACGTGGTGTTTCAGTTCGACAGTACAGGACGAAATATGAAATTTGGCAAATAACGCCATTAAATCAAAAACAACTATAAATACTACCTATTTGTGTTTGACAGGCCCTGTTTAGATATATGATGTATTATGTCACTTGGAAGCAAGTTTTTGTTTATTTTGTTAATTACTTCAAGGGAATATGGTTATTACGTAAACTCGTCAGTAATGTAGAATATACTAAATATACTAAAATGTAGACTATAATAAATATACTACGCGAATGATAATTAACCCAGGTGAGGATAATTTTTGGAAAAAAGCACCTCCGCCTGGATTTGAACCAGGAACCCTCCAGTTTCCGGTTGACAGCTCTCCCAGTTGAGCTACAGAGGCTGTGGATATTTATAGTTTTTTTTTACTTCATCTGTCAAGATGGCATGGTTTTATAAATCCAGGCGGAGGTTTTTTTCCAAACATTATCCACACCTGGGTTAATTATCGTTCACTTCTTTAGTATATTCTGCATTACTGACGAGTTTACGTAATAACCATTTTCCCTTGAATTTATTCATCTGTATGAGCTGTTCAGCATTAAACATTTAGCGGTTCCTAGTTACCAAACTTCTATCTAGCCACAATAGGTGTCACGACGGGTTTGTTTAATTCGAAACTCGGATTGCAAGTCCTGAAGTGACAAATAAAACCTATAAATTTCCAGAGCCTCTGTAGCTCAACTGGGAGAGCTGTCAACCGGAAATTGGAGGGTTCCTGGTTCAATTCCAGGCGGAGGTGTTTTTTCCATAAATTATCTTCGCCTGGGTTAATTATCATTCCCTTCTTTAGTATATTTGTTAATTACGTTCGTATTATGTTCCAAAATTACATTTCAGGATCAAAATAAGTATCTACAAAAAATGTTATTAGAGTTATTCGCCAAACACGCCAACGAAAATAATCATATTTTAAGACCGTTTTCTTCTGTGGCGATCAACAAAAAAACAGAACCTTTGATTCTTGTTTCTATTTCTTATTAAAACTGCAATAGAATTCGACAGTATAAACCAAACATTCTTATATAAGAAACGTTTCTACTTACTTACGCAATTAGATAAAAATAACCCTTAAACTGGCGTAACACATTTTTTTAATCAAAACTACAAAAATGTTTTCCTCTGAGTTATTGATAAAAATAATAAAAAGGTTTCCTGATTCTAAAAAAAGGGATCCCATGGATTCGCACGTTAAACGCATACCTTGTATAATTGGTTCATTTTTGGATTAAGAATTTGTTCTTATTTTGGCCTCTCTTTTTGTTATTATTGTTATTTGACCACTTGAACATTTTTTTGTACATTTTTCAATTACTGATTTTTGCAGTTATCAATAATAGTCTTCATTCTTTTGTTCTTCTATAACAGAGTACAATACTCGAGTGGAAAAGTTTCCTACAATTCAAGCAGCTCACATTCTTGCTCACATTGAATAACAGTTTCAAATAGTTTCTATTATCTAACAGTATGTAACCAATATATTTTCTGCTTCTTATCTGGTCTATAATATAACAGCATAAACAAAGTACTCTGGTGGAAGAAAGCGTGTATAACATACGAAGTTTTTGTTTTTGCATAAATATTAATATCCATCAAATTCTTCCTTCCATCAGTGCACATAAAAAATGATCACACAGTATCAAATTGGTATTTATTATTGTAAAATTATGACTTTGTAATTAAACTAGATTTATTCTCTGTGCTTGATCCAACCAGATTTTTGTTTGCATTGTGTTGTTTTTGTTTGCTTAACTTTTCAAGACTTAGTTGCAAGGGATGTGCCATGTTAACAAATCATTTAATTCGGTGTGTTTAGGCTGATTACTATCTCCTGAAATTCTGGAAGGATTTTGACAAGTGCTCTTGAAATAAAACTGCAGTCAGTAGCGGACTTGTTGCCGAGGAGCAAGTTCAAGATTGCTATAAACTGGTCAATAGTAATACAATCGATCTAAGCAGTCGTATAGTCTAAAGAGAGCAGGATTCACACATTCGATCTCAATACACTGTTTACATCGGCACGTATGCGTAACGTGTGTTGTGACCCCGGAGTTGTGTGTACCTCTAATCGCAACCAGACGGATCAGTGTGACCCATGAACGGGGGCCACATAACAAAAAACAAATGATATCAGCAGCGGGAGCCACGGTTCCTCGGTGCACAGAAAGAACGCTGCTGTTGGTGTGTTTATGCCGCTCAGTCTATATTTAGACGGTTTGTGAGTTGTCCGATCTTTATTTCTTTTTTACATAACACAAAGACATATTTTTTTTTTCAACAGTGATTAGAAACGGACGATTATAAATAACTGAAGCGATAACGGTACTATGGCGTTGCTGTATTGATATGTTGGAAGTAAATGTCTCATGACATGTCTCATACTTTTTGTATATGATATCAATAAACATTCATAAAAAATAAAACGCTGAAATAATCAGTTCTAACCGGCTTGTATACATGCGTTTTTCATCTCGGTGTCGTACTAACAAATAATGAGAAATGAAAAACACAATCATAGAAGCTGTTTAAACTTGTCCAATGCTAGTACCATCCTTGCCAGATATAGGCTCTCTACTTTCGTCGAACGAAATGTTCTTGATAACTTTCTGCTATGGTCTGACGCACCTTATCAGATACCGAATACACGCAATGCCTCTGAGATAACTGCCAACCTTCAAGGAGCATCGGAGGGAAGTTAGCCATGAAAGTTATACGTTTTGGTACGTTTGTGGAAATCCTACAACGTTCTACTACTCTAGATGTTGTAGAGGGATCAAATTGTAATTACTTATTGAAAAGTTGAAAAGAAAGCATTATTGGCACATTTTTTGAATCACATATCTCCGCCAATCCTGCAACTGCAACGTCTCTTACAACAATCGAATGTACAATTATAGCTCCACTTCCTTAGTTATTGCATCCCAAAATTAAGTTAATTTATGGCATAAAAGAGAGAATGATTACCTCCGCTTAAGCTAGTTATTGCAGCCCAAAATTCCGGGAAATAATGGTCTAAAAATATTTAGGAACCTTGAACATTCTTAGATATTCAAAGGTAAATATGTTTAAAGTTAATGATTGTTAGACCACTAAGAGTAATTCATAAGCATTTGTGAAGATAACTACATTTTGTTATAATCTTAAAATTTCTTATGCAGTTTGATTTTCTGAAACGGTGTATGTACTTCTTATCCTAGCATACACCCGAGGCCACTAATAGTAATAAAAACAGTAATTTGGGACTGCAATAGCTAGCAGAAATGGAGGAAATATCCTCGTTTCATTCGATATACACTTAGTTACAATATGATAAGAAAATGTTTTATGCAGTTTGCTTTTCTGAAACGGTGTGGAAGTCTTTCTGAAGCTCCTCCATGCTCGCGTAGCCAAACGTAAATTAATTGTTTTATGCTATAAATTAGCATAAGGTGATAGCAGCGGTGATATGGAATTCAAAAAATGCGCCCATGTTCGCAAATAATTACTTTCTTCTTATCCTTGTCGAATAACTACTGTAGACTTTATCTTTCTAAAAACGTATCATTTATTAAAATCGGTTTAAAAAACCTTATTTGATTATTATTCAATTTATTTTGAATTGTTAGCTAAACTTATTTACTCTTATTTTTGTTCGTCGCATCTTCATTTTCGCATTGTTCGAATGTATTTTATTGTTTCCTTTTTTTAGTTTTGTTATTGTATTTCAAGCGGCCGTAACTTTTTAAGAATTTGAAAAAGAACTAGAACCATACGAAAGATTGGGCTCAGAACAACATTTTGTTTCTAAGAATAATTATTACCAGGAAAAAAAGTGGGACACCTTTACATATAATATGTATAATTTTTTTTTTTTATAGTTGAGGAGCTTTGTGCAAGACAGTGATAAGTCACTATTTAAAAAAATTGTGATGTGTTCCACGAGCTTCTACTATGCGCAAGAACGTTAGAAGTGCGTCCATAAAGAACAAAATTATTAGCGCTTTTGACTCGCCCTCTGAATAGATCTGGTGCAAGAATGGGATTAATCATTATGACTTATGGCACTTTTCCACCAAACGAACTATAACTTCTTTTATTTTATTGGACGTGAAAGTTCCTATAGACGTTGTTGTTCATGTCGAATACTGATCTGATTTGACTCGATCGTAAGTTTTGAAAAGACGCGTACTTTGAGTGGGTACATAGTATTCAAACGATTTGTATATTTTGCTCAGAGTACTACATCTACTCAAATCATTTTGAGTACAGTGTAAGAGTATGCAGTACTCGATTTACTTGTTCTTTTTCATTCTTGCGATGCAAGAAAACGAATACATACTAACACATAGTAAATAAGTTCATCGTATAAATACATATTTAAACCTAGATTTTTAATAATTTAAGAAGACTTTTATAATCGAATGTCAACAATCTATAATTTAGGTACACCATACATACCTAACATTCCGTTTTTGTAAAAAACTTTAATATTTTCACAAAAAATGTATCCCGGCCTCCTTCACAAGTAGACTTCAGCCCAGTAACACCTAATATAGGTATCAAATATGAAATAATTTTGTGCACTCTCTGCGCTGGCCATCTATTGTATAGCAACTTGCCGGTGTTCTGTGCACCTATACATTTATTTTTTACAGTATTACGGCGGCTTGTACAGGTCCCGTTGCCATTGAGGATGTTTATTACCATTAGAAAGTTTAAAAATGTTGCGCAACTTGCTATAGAGTACCAAAATTGACATGACATTCTATAACACTCTAAAAGGTGCTTCTGTTCCTCTAGTAAATGCTGATTCAAGCACTGATAGATAAAATAAAAAGAGCTAGTGAGGCCAAGGCCTGATGGACGAATTCATTATTAATAAAATTACTCTGATTATGACTCATCCCGTTTATGCACCAAAAATAAATACTTGAAAATATATGCGTAAACTGACACAAAAAATCGCCCCTTTTTATCTATTTTTACTTTACTTTTACTTAAGCTTTACCTAGACTCAAAGAGTTGCTTATCGTCTACTTGCACCAAGGTCCACAAGTACTACTAATTTTTGTAATTCTTAACTAATTTTCTCGAGATTGCGATTAGTTATGTGGCACCTAAGTTATGGCCAGACTGTGACGCAACGGTAAAGCGCCTGGCTATCAGTCTGGGGGGCTTGAGTTTGATCCTCGCGCCCTGCTTTCAGAGTGAAGGTTTTTCTGTGGTTTTCCTTTACTCCTTGGCGAATGCTGAAAGCCAAACAACTTAAGACGTGTCACAGACGTCGGCCATAATAATGATAATTCGGGCCTGCCGATGCCCCCGTAGTGGCGAAAGCTGTTGGGGGATGTTAAGGCGTGGATTATTATTATTAAATATGTAGCTTTGGGATATAAGCTTCTTCATGGTTAGCAGTTATTTCAGAGACATAATTATCGCTCCGTTCTTTCTAGATGACGAAGATATCTCTCTTATCCACCATTCTTCAGAGGAGAATTATTAGACAAATTACATTTAATTTAAGAACGGTATTCATGTGTTTGTTCCGTATTGTCGTAACACTTGACGTGTACTCTTTTATTGGTAGTTTAAATTTAAAATGTGTGTACATACTGCCGCGTGGAATTTTCGAGAAAAGCTAACAACCCTTGATCGCTTGTGAAGTTATGAGGCAGCATAAAACTTTACGGTCTTCCTTATTGTTTTTTCCTCGGCGTGGTCGTGACAAAGGCTCTCTCGCATATTAAAGTAATCGTCCATCAGCACTTAATAAGTTTACGGACCACGTACACATACATAATATATATGCGCAGACAATGAGGATGGTTCGTTCCAGTTATCCTCATCACTTGCACGGACTTTACGATTGCCAATCGACACCAACGGTGGTGGTCATCTCGTTCCCCTTCTACCACCACTGTGGCGGCGTTATTAAAACTTGAAAGATTGCGTGTCTTCTCGGACGTCGAACGCGTGCCTTACGCCACACAAATCGTTGAAGAGGGAGGGGGTCGTGACCCCCCCTTGAGCGTGCCCAAACGCTCTGACAGCTATCAGTCTCTCACGAAGTTTCCAACTCACGACCTGTGGTATGTTTACTTTACCGGCCAACTATCGAGATAATAATTCCTCAAAATACACCTCTCGACAAACAAGAGTTTATATTTTTCTTTTTTTGACTTGAGGAGAGCGTTTTTTTAGCTCTTGTAGCGTAAACCACGACCTGCGCTGGAATTGATCTTGAGTATCTCCTCCATTACCTGGCACGCAAGTTGAGGCATTGTTGCCCGTTTGCAGTTATGGGAATGTGGCTGTAAGGCCGAGCAGTGGAAAAAATGAGGACTCCGCTTTCGCTCCGGCACATACTGTCTGTTTAATTGGAACTAGGGTTATGATTATTTTGATTTATTGCTGTATTAGACTGAATCGATAGCTTGGGAAATTCCTTGGATCAGTACTCTATTCTCGTCTTATATCTTTTATGCACTGCTCTTTTTATTTATATACTGCAATCAACAATATGTGAAAGGATGTTGCACATTTTTCTTATTCTAAGTTTCAAGTTGATAAAAAAACTATCCCTGTGGACCCTCAAATACCACAAAAAAATGGCTCAATTGAATAATATTTAGGTCTCACGCAGGAGGCATCAAGTTTATGATTTTCTATTTTTTATGATTCTATTTTTTCATATTTTTAAAGTAAAATTTTTAGTGGTTTTTCATTTTCAACGCCCACTTGTCCGCATATAATAAAAATTGTAATGCCAAATAAACTTTTATCAATTTAAGCACATGTTTTAAATTATACGAAAACGGTCATTTTTCTAAAAATTTTATCGCGTCTAAATAAACTGCTGGCGATCTAATTGTTGCATTACAGTAATATATTTTGTATACGGTAATTTCACACCTTATTGTTAAACCTTTTGTATTTGAAAAAGAAGAATCACGTAACCTTTCATTGAAAAAAAAACATCTAATTCTTCAACAAAATTTTAAACTTTAGGCCTTCTGCGGGAGAACTAAATATTTTTCAATTCCGCCCATTTTTGTTGTACTATATGTAGGTCCATAGGGACAACTATTTATCAACTTGAAATGTTGAATTTCGAAAAACGTTTTTACACCCTACTATATAATCCCCATCATGATGAACGCCAATGATTAAAATGGCACTAGCGTTGTATAATAATGACAGTTCGTTTGAATAATGACTTTATTATTCAAACAAACTGTCATCATTATACGAACGTACTGTCAAAGGGACAATATTTAACTGGGCGTACTGTCAAGTCTGTCAAAACGTACGTCGATGACAGTTATTAACAGTTTGCTTTGCCACTATTGATAAATACATTTCAAATATTTGATATAAACTGAAATGTATCAGTTGTTGATAAAACGTCGTATTCGACCAACGTAAATTAAATACAAGTAGTCTCATAAGCTGTCGGCTCCTTTAATGTCAGTGTTGTAACTTTTCAGAAATTCCACATTTCTGAAAAGTTAGGGATGAGGCACTGGTTCGTTAAAGGATACTAGATGGCGCATGCATAATGGAACTGCTATTAAATAAGAATTGATTAAGAATAATTAAGAATAAATTCCTCTAATATTGTGAATGACGACGTAATACGGGTTCTCTTTCGATAATTCAGTGTCGCCCTTCTCGATATGGTTCGTTAAAATGACACTGGATGGCGCCGGTACCAGAACGCCAGCACAGTTCAGATATGAAATAAATACCTTTATCTACGACTCACATATAATAAGTTCATTGTATACGTATCTATGACTATATAATCCCCGTCATTATACGCGCCAATAATTATATTGACACTACCGTTGTATAATAATGACAGTTCGTTCAAATAATGACCTCATTATTTGAACGAACCGTCATCATTATACAACGCTAGTGTCAAAGAGTGTCAAAACCAGAGTCAAAACCTACGTGGATGACAGTTATTTGACAGTTCGCCTCGCCATCATTGACAAATACATTTAAATAATTTTGCATAAAATGGATTTTATGAGTCGTAGATAAAACGTCGTATTTGACTCGCACATAATGGATATAAATCGCGAGCATGAAATTTACACGCGAGCCGTAGGCGAGCGTGTAATCATGCGAGCATGCTCGTCAAATAATATACTATAAAAATTGTGAAATTCGATGTAATACCGTTTTAAAGATTCCATCTCGATAATTGAGTTCGTAATTCACTAATATTGTGTTTGAGCACAAAACATGCAAGCAGAAATAAGCTAGCGTCACCATACGGGAAAATGGTGAATGTGGGCCTCGGCCACACATGCGCACTCCAAATCTTGACGAAATATTTCCCGTTATGCTTTTACTTGTATTTAATTTACGTTGATTCGACTCGCACAACGGTAAAAAATGATAACTTGGCCATAAATGGAATCTCAAATTTTGTGTATATTTATTCTTTATCAAGGTTTTTCGATTGTCTTCAACCTAAAATGTAAATACTAGAATGTAATTATCTGCTTGCATGTACCGAGTATTAACTAAACTATGATAAAATCTTCATAGTCAAGTACCTTAGTTTTGAAAGTTATACAAAAATGTTATTTGAAAAAAGTGTGTAGAAATTCCAGAGGACATTAAATACGAAATTGGAAACTCCTTCGTCGTTGCATGAACATCCGGTACCTACTTTACTCTTAAGTAATTTTCATCTTTTTGGCAACCGCGGTATATGCAACGGAGAAGGTAATCAAATAGTTTCAAATAGGTTGAAACAGCTTCAGTGTTTTCATAGTTTTAACAACCGGTACACGCATGCAAATACTTGCATTCTAATATTTAGAATTTAGGTTTAAGACAATCCAGGCATTTTTATGAAGGATAAAATGTTCTTCGAAATTGATAATAAATGAGTTAATTGTTAATAAAAACACCCAGTGTATGCAATGGAGCCTTCTCCATTGCACCTTTGGTTATAATTGCGTATTTGATGACCTATAATAGTTTTAAATACTTTTCCAAATAACAATTTTGCGTAACCTTGAACGTAAACGTTCTTTACTCTTAAGAGTTTTTCATAGCTTTGTTAACACCCAAGCTGCCCATTGTATTTTTATCGTTTGGTGTACAAATATATTATGAAGGGAACAATCAAATATATAAATCCACAATTATTTATTCTGTTTTATTCTAGCACATTGATGTAAATTTATTGCACATTTATTTTTCGTAATGCTCAAGTCATTTTTGGCATTACTCATACATATACGTCTGTATTGGTCAAATATTTTATCAAATGCTTTCAATAAATGCACGTCTTATTTTATTTATTGCTCATATAATTTGTACTGATAAACAGTTTCGTCGAAGACTCTATAACTTAAATGAGCGGTCATTTTAAAGGTATGATTCATAAGTTATTCTGAAAATAGCGGAATATCAACGAACGTATAATCGTGCTTGACGTTCGGCTCGTAGCTAATTTCACGGGCTACGCCATAAAAGAGAACGATATTTATGCATTTTGAAAGTGAAACCATAAAGCAGGTCGGTGCGTTACCTGTTATAGGCGTCGTGACAAATAAAGGCCACCAGATAGATGTCGCTAGCGTCTGGATTGCATGCTTGCGCGCGGTGGGCCGCGTTTTTCTCTAAAAACGGGCACTAATATGTCGCCGGTTCGTGATATATTTTACGGGCATTTTACGTTTTACAGTATCGCTTTGAAGTCGGGACTTTGCCGTTGTCGTAGTCAACAGTTCAAATGGACTGTTTATAAATATAGTGAAGGTATATGACAGTTAGTTAAGATACCGGTATAATGAACATAATTTGACGTCAGTTTACGGCCGGTCTAATAATAATGATTATTATGCCAAAATAAAAACAAACTGTTTAATAATAGTACGTATATTATTTGACGAGCACATAACTAACGATATAAACGTGTAGATATGCGAGCGATTTATATCCGTTGTGTGCGAATCAAATACGACGTCTTATCTAGGACTCATAAATTCCATTTTGTATCAAATGTTTTAAGTGTAATTGTCAATGATGGCGTGGCGAACTGTCACATAACTGTCATCCACGTAGGTTTTGACAGACTTTGACACTAGTCATTATTTGAACGAACTGTCATTATTATCCAACGCTAGTGTCATCATAATTATTGGCGTGTGCAATGGACGTATTATATGTGAGTCGTAGATAAACGTAATTTGTTCAACCCTAACACTGAAATAATCAGTTTCTAACTTAAATACGAGAGCAGAAAGTGGTTATTTACTGAGTCATAGAAACGCATGAGTGGAAATTTCACTAGGAGTAAATTATATAGTCTAGAACAGCGTTTCCCAACCGGGGTTCCGCGAGTTGTTGGCAGGGGTTCCGCGGAAAAAGAGTAACAAATAGCGGTGGCGCTCGCCGGTTTTTAGGCAAATTATTCAGTGTCATTTTTTTGTATTATTTTGTATTGGATTATTACTTTAAATATTGGATTAATAAACTAGGTCAATCCATGAACAATTCTTAGTTGGAGCCCTTCACCCAATAAATAACCTATAACAGTGGTATTACATCGATATTACATCCAACGGGCAAATATATTTTAGACTAATTATTAGTTAACTTCAAATAACAATTTACAATTATCTGTTACATAAAAATAAAATAACCTCTAGAAAACAACAACCTGGCAGACGTATTGATCAAAAACTAATATTAATTGTTTTTCATATTTTTGCCTTACAAAAAGTGTGACAAAATAAACCTATAACATGAATCTGCTGCTCATAATGATACTTTAGGAGAAGAACAGAGTTGTAGTAGGTGGTGAATTTCAATATGATTTTACATTCCAGATAAGATTACTAACCTACCAGCAGTCAAGTTCTGAGTTTCTTCATGGTAGAAAAAATAAAACAGATTGTTCTTCATTGTTCCTTAGTTATTATACCCCCACATTTACTGTGGTGAGGGTATATTGAGTTTACCACAATGTCCGTCTGTCTGTCCGTCTGTGTAGACGATAACTGCCGTCATATTGTAATAGTGAAGTACACTGAGAAAACTGTATAGGGACCACTATAATAATTCTCATAATGCTTATAATAAAATATGTTACCATTTGTGACAAGAATATTGTATTATAAACCTTCCAATACGCATATGTTAAGTACAGTATATGAAATTTTATAATACTGTCTTATAGAAGATTTTATAATATGATATTATAAAAGGTATAATATTTTATATGTAAGCAATAAAATATAAATATTTAAAATACTTAATTTTAAATAGCATGAACCCGATTTTATAAAAATTGAAATACCAATGTTAAGATACTGAATTTGCTAACATAGTTGTATAGATATTCCAATATTATAATATAATTATAAACACATTTCAAGGGTACGATATACCTTAATGTATGTTTACCATCAGTAATTGTCTTACTATACATTAGCACACCTCAATCTATCCGTGTCATACCACGTTAGCCTCGGCATCTGATAAACTACTTAATCCATATTCCTTCCGGCCTTATATAGCCAAAGGTGGTGGCTTTATAGGAGGAGAGTGAACTAGCGCCATCTATATCTACCCTTCCTAATAAACTACATATACACTTATAAATGGTAACATACAATATTATAATGCATAAGGAAAGATTTTATACAAATTAAAATATAGTATTTTACTGAGTACAATAAATTCCGTTTTTCGTTTTTCTATTGAATGCTATAATAATGTATCATAAAATTTAAGATACAGAATTATAATATTTCAAATTCAAATTCAAATGATGCTTATAATACACGTATTTTACCATGTATTAAATGGAATATGTGTTTCTAACATACTCTTTCATAGACATTAAAATACAGTTGGCTATAATACATATTTTATAATACAGTTTTCTCAGTGTAATTGATCTGAAATTTGGTATACAAGCTTATCTCTTAAAAAGTAAGAACAAGTTCATGAATGGGCAACATCTGCTTACTTTAAAATTTTTTTATAAATATTTTACTTTGGGGAGTATTTTAACATCAGCATGGCTGAAGATAATTTTCATACTACTTTTTATTTTTGTTAGTGACGCGTTTCGCCTTTCGGCGTTATCGAAAGTTAGTTCTATAATGCCGAACGGCGAACAAATGAAACCTTTACTCAAAATAAATGTTTGTATCTTGACCAATGATATTTCTTTTAAATTGTTAAATAATTTATTTATTTAATAAATTCAAACAGTGTGTTTTTGCACTGTTTGATTTGTATTTTCGTTTTCTTTTCGTTGGTAATACTTAAAAGGGCTGTACCCTTTGAAGGAACTGTGGAGAACAAATAAGCTTATACCGGAAGAGTAATATCTGCAATGTTACGGTAAATGACTGGAATGAACTACCAAAAAATCTATAAAATAAGAACTGACTGTAACATGGCTGATTATTGGATATCAGTGTTGTTTTTTTACAGATTTCGCACATTCCACATACATTTCCCTATGAAATTACAAGAATTCCACCGTAATTTAGCAGGGTATTTTTTAAATTTTACAGGAAACGTACTTTTATTTCACAGTAGTAAGTAATTTTCAATCATTGAATAGCGTTTATTTGCAAACTTTTATCTAGTTACTTGAAAACCTGATTTACCCGTTTTTCTCTTCGCAAAATACTCCAAAGGGCATTGTTTTTTTTGCGGTGTTCCGCCAGGTTCCAACCCAATTTAAAGGGTTCCGTAAGAATAAAAAAGGTTGGGAAACGCTGTTTATATTAAACTACATGATAACGTCATAAAGTGTCGACAGATATCAAAATTAATTAATTGTATTAACGTTGATTCTTTATATTTAGTGGCAGCATTGAAAAAACGCTATACAGCACACGTGAGAAACTACTTCATTCGCTTTTCTCTGTCCGACATACGCGTGAGTAAAAGCACGTGGGTTCTTCACTTGTACCTACTGTAATATACTAATAAAGTACCTTCCCTTAAATGCTCTTTTCTTCTCAAGTGTGGTTGGTCGTCATGACAACAATCTAAATTGATCCTGCACACTGCTTAACTACTAGAATGCAAACATTTCAATACTTTCAACATAATCTTCCGTGATCTGCTGTCGCGTCGCGTTGCCGTTCAGGTACATTAAAATAATCCAACATATATACAACAATTATTTACAGCAGTGGTAGATTATGCATTCAAAATGTTGAGCTGGGAAGATAAAGGAATATACCAACGGTAGGCAAAAGCAGCTCATGCTGAGAGCCGTATGCGGCATAACTTCAACTGTTTGGTTACGATCTTGAAAACAAAATATTTAATCATTATCCACGAATAAAAGCAAATGTAATTAATATCAAAGAACAAAAGTTGTGAGGATGAATATAAAAAAATAAAGAAGCAAATTTCAAACAGAGGTTAAAAATTTGAAAAGCTTGAAACCTTCATTTGAATATTGGGTGAACCCATTTATTTCTAATTAAAGATGGATTTCCAATTACTAAAATAAGACTTTCTTCTGCGGACAGCGAATTTTACCCCAAAATTTAACCAAAGATTGTTGTAGCTGTTATTAAACTTTGTATTAATAAATATGTTTTTATTAAATTTGTTTTGTATTATCGTGACTTGTGAAATAAAGCAATATCATTATCGAAAAATCTTATGTGGTCAGGCACATAACTTTATCATACTATTTAGCAGTGTTTTCCAACACAAACACAGATGTTGTGACAATACTGTCAATAGTATAAAAATATCTGTAAAATCCTACTTTTAATGCAGTACGAGCGATCACGATAAAATAGAATTTGCTCGTGGAACTAAACTCTTACTAATGTTATCAAATAATATTATAGACATAAATTAGACAAAATTGCCTCTACTTTAATTTGTTATTTATCCTTTTTGAACAAAAAGCTTTTCGCTCCAAGTTTGGGCATGAAACTTCTAAATATGAAGTTTCGTCCCGACACCTTTAGTAGTTTTTCCGGAATCGTCACCACAAACAACGGGTATTTTTTGGCATTTTTTTTTTCGACACGATAACAATACTTTCGAGAAAAATGATAAACTAAAAAAAGTTTAGCTACTGTGGGTCTTTATAAAATATACAAACCGCATTAGGGCTCTCTTTGGCATCATACGGGATAATAGTGGTATTTATTTAGATAATTGAAAACCAATATCGCGGGAATAAGTTTATGAGTTCTCAAAAAGAATTGAATATATGTTTTTGTTGAATATTTAATACAAAACTATATAAAATAATTAATGACGGAATTAAATGTAAATATCGAATTATTAACAATAGGAATTGTTGATATTGGAATACGATGAGATTGGACTACGGTATGATTTTGTGCAGAATTGTATAGGAATTAACAGACTCTAAAATTGCGAAATCGTGACCGCTTTGTGATAAAATGTAAAAACCACAACGTGCACGTTAGGGGTTGCTTTCAGAGGTTCCAGGCTATAACAAAATTTGCGGACGCTATAGAATATTGAACCCCATCTCTTCCCGCGTCGTATCCTTAAAAGGCAACTGTATTGGTATTTTCCTTTTTATCGTCCACGTCACGTCCAATTTCATTGTACATACTATTATGTCTTAACTACCACAATGGAATATGGGTCGCTAGCAAGAGACGGGCTACTAAGTTTTTATTTAAATGATATTTTTCTAACAAGCTCAACTTAATACGAATGTCGATTATGTCGAACACCAGAGAATCACCCACCTTTCCGTTGCTAGCACCTATAAGCATACTAAAGACAAGAAAGACACCTGCCCCATTAAATAATTACGGTTCAATTAGATCCAATGCATTCATCATGCGTTCAATTTTATAAATATACCGTCATAATACGTAACCAAAGCGTATCATTTTGATTTTACCGGCACCGCTTACAATTCCCATTATGCCAGCAGGGATGATAGATGACATCTGAGGTAATAATATATAGCCTTGTTGGTAACATTAACATGTGTTATTAGGTATGTTAATGCAACGGCTCGGTCCTGAGCACAGTGCTCCCTGCTCAGTATCTGCGAGCGAGAGCTCAATTATGTTGAGTGTGCGTTTAGGCCCCTTGCCATTTCAATGCGAGGAGGACTGTTTAGGTGGGTAGCAATCGTTTTTGCCTACCAGCATTTGATTAGATTTATTGGTAGCGCAGAGTGCATTGTATTTGTCTTCATTATAACCGGTAGCTACAAGATAATTACGTATTTACTTATGCCGTTCCTTGTTACTGGAATAAGTTTTAACAATATTAGATACAACATTAAGTATTACAAGGAGAAGGCAGTTTGTTATTAAGCATTACATTTTGTTTTTCTGATTTTCTTGTATCGCATATCACATTTGTGTATTCTATTAAAACTGATCAGCACAATACAATCCAGGTATTTACTTCGAGTAATACAACACATTCTGCAGTCCGCATAGTCATAAACCAAAACGTGACGATATTATTTAAAGTAATGCGTGGGCGCTTTGGCGCCTGCAGCTAAATTATATTTAGAAAAATGACAAGACACCATTAGAAACACTACCAAACAAAACAGAACTTTCAACTCATTATAGTGTAGTAAGGGAGATACAATTTACAAACGATTTATTATTTGCGAAATTTTTATTTACGATACTCAACTATAATGTCAATTTTCTTTATCGCTGTAGTTATTGTTTGTCGTCATTTTTTTTTTGGAGGAAAATCTGAATATAACTTATTATATGCATATTAAATTGTGATTACTTTCGTAACATATTTTGAGAAAAGATTATAGAACCTATAAAGTACTGTCTCAATTTAGGTACAAAATGTGATAGTTTTAAAGATATCGTTGACGACCAGCAAGTGCAAATCTTTTGTGGTTAAAAATTGTAGGACCTAGGGAGTTTGTCGGTTTTTGAAACCCGGTTATAAAACTGGTTTCATGGAAAAATAGGGTATTATGGCACTTTTCAACACTTTCACACATAAAATGCAAACCAACGCATTAACTTTTAGGAGAAAACGCTTTTTCAAATTCCAATAAAAATGCTACTTGTGACATCACAAGGAGGGATTATAATGCGAAACTTGACAACGTCTCGCATAGTTATTTTGTTACTGAGGTGCCAACAGTTGCATAGTTTACGCTGTTTGCCGTTGTTGCATCGAGGTTAGGGCAGTAATTTTTAATACATCAACAGCATATGTGCCTGATTGCAACAGCAATTTAGTCAAAAACCAGACAAACTATTTTCAAAATACCATCAAATGATATGAAGGATGGTTTGGCTTTTGGTTTGGCAGATGCATCGCAAAGGTAGAATATGTTTGTGGTATTTATTTCTAGCTTTGTGGATTTAGATTAATTTTCTATTTTCTATTCTGAACTTGATTTCAGGCGGAAGCTGATAAGGCAGATTAGCTTGAGATTTACTAGTAATTTACTCCATCAAAAGTGAAACAATGCAGATGAACTGCATTTTTCACTATTGATGGAGTTCTTTGATCGATTATAGTGTTAAATATTCATCGGATTCAATGTATCTTAATTTTGTGGGGTTCTCTAGTTAATTGTTAAAACTAGGCTACTTCTTACACATCCACCGTTACACAAGTTACCATCATGGTCATTACATATAATCCACTAATTGCAGTATATCTTGTTTCTTGTAGTAATTTTGTGCCTGATGAAGACTTTAAATAAAATCGAAACGTTGCAAAGTTGATAAGGTTGTGATTTATTGACCTGGTCGTTGTCCCAATATCCTTTTTGTGTGCCACGACCAAGAATACTTCTTGCCTGTTTAAACTTGAGACTCCTAAATATCTCGAGAAATATGCATAGTACGACGAAAGTTTCGTAAATAATACTTGTAGGACGCAAAGGGTGAAATGATACGGCGATATCAGTTTCATTGCAGATGGCGCTGCAATCGGTGAAATGAGGTTAACTTATTTTTTTTTAATGGAAATACCCAACTTTCTTATCAAATTATGATTTTACGCTAAATAAGAACAATCCTTTGTCTGAACATTTTTTTCGTATGATGCATCTATCAAAAGTTATTGACGATGAAAATTTGTCGCGTCTACGGTAGTTACCACCGCTGCCACTGCATGGGATGCGCTCGCCGTCTGGCAGTCAAAGCGACGACTGTCATGTCTGCTCATGATACAACGTGGGACTCGACCTTGGTATTTTGCATCATGTACAGCTCATAAGTATCAATAGGTGCAGCATGACACATCATACCAAACATTAGACGTTGCAAGGTGTTCATTGCCCTGTGTAGAGTTGGATTTACAAATTGGCCAAATTGATTGCATTTTATTTGCAGTCAAGCAAAAACTATACCTATAGGAATAATTACCATGAGTAAGGTAGTACCAGTGTACCATGAGTAAGTACCATGAGTAGACATGACAGTCGTCGCGTTGACTGCCAGACGGCGAGCGCATCCCATGCTGTGGTAGCGGTTGTAACTACCGCAGACGCCACAAACTTCCATCGTCAATAACTTTTGACTGATAGATCGTACGAAAAAAATGTTAAGACAAAAGATTGTTTCCATTTGGCGTAAAATCATAATTTGATTAAAAAAAGTTGGGCATTCCCATTTAAAAAAATGAAGTTAACTTCATTTTCGCCGATTGCAGTGCCATCTGCGATGAAACCGATATTGCCATCTCATTTCCCCCTTTCCGTCATACAAGTTTATTTAAGACACTTTTTTCTCGACATATTTAGGAGTCTCAAGTTAACACGATCACCCGGTATTGTCTTAAAGAAAACGTCCCTTGATTTAGAGTTTAAAGCACTTTCCGATGATTTTGAACTAAGTATTTCGGAAACAAGTCATTTATTTAAACATACCTAAATTAGGCAGCTTATTTCTTGGCCCAGTCGCTGTCAAATTCAAAAAAGAAATGCCTATACCATTTAGTTTAAGGTATGGCAAGGTTGGTGTGTATTATACATAGATTGTTTTGAAATAATATTCAAAAAGCAAGAGGATGCTTTGAATTAATCTCTTCAGATGTATTAGAGGGATTGATTAGTATTATTTTACCCGGATTTGGTGGACGGGCAGGTAAAATATGGTCATTGTATCAAATTGTACTTATAGGCAAAACTGGGAGAGCTGCAGGTGATTCATCGCTTAAAATCGTATGCACCAAGATATGAACGTACCGCGTGGATTGGTTATTAGCTGTGTATATTAAGTTGCCTACTAGGTAGTTCGTTCGAGATTAATATTTTATTATTAAAAATACTGTCATTTAATTGTGATAATTGTCCTATCTAATTTATATATCCATCATTAGCATGTTTAACAGAAGCAAAGTGAAAACATACCAACGAAAACATCTTGTTCACATCACACGTTCGCGCTCGAATTGGAGGTTAGGTTGCTACCGCTGTCATTCGTTCTTATGGTTCTAAGAACAGACGTACTTTTTTGTCTTGCCCATTTAAATTATACAGCAGACGTATGAAAAGTATGCTATTTCGTTTTAACACGCGTCAATATTTAGAAATATTCTGTAACGTATGTCTAAAATAACAGCTGAAATCTATGAGTAATCTTCAGCTCTTCCAGTTTTGCCTATATTTAGATAACTTGGCCGAAACCAATTATGGCGGATAGAGGATTCAAAGGAATCGAAACTGAATTAAGAAAGTTGAAATGATCCTTTGTAAGGCCACTCAGCCTCACCGGAGGTCAACTGTTTGCGGAAGATGTCGTACAGACAAAGAGAATTGCAAGTCTTAAGGCTGGTTTACATGGTGCGAGTTGCTGACCAGCCAGTTGACAGCAGCTGTCCCTGCGAACTCGCATTGAAAAGTGGCTAGCAACTCGGCTGTTTACACGAGATCAGTGAGGTGCGAGCAGCTCGCCAGTCTTGCGTTGTATACTCGTGTTTCAATATGGCTGAGCGCCGAGAAATTCCGATCTGCAAACTGACAATCTTTTTCCATGTTGTTATCTGACGAATTTATTACATGCATCCAACGTGTAGTTCCAAGAAAAAGAAGAGTTTGGGTTAGAAATTGGTTGCATCAAGAATCTTCAAGAGCAACAAATACAATCATGAAAGAGCTATACCACAAAGATCGTCGTCACTATCGAGTACCCACACAGTCCGAAACACTTTTAAATTATTCACAATTATTCATTCATACGTGAAACTCTCCCAGTATATATTATATACGGAAGCAGGGAAAACATAACTAAAAGTGTCTATAAATATAAATAAATGTAGTCGCATCCATCGAGCCAGCCCTCATCAATGACTGCAACTTCCTCAACAATGGCTTGCTTGAGTTGAGTATTGACGATATTCCTCTGGAACATACGGTCTTTCAGGAGCCCCAACAGGAAAAAGTGTTGACGGACTTTTTCCTGTGTGGTATCTTCAAGAACCGTTTGCACAATGCACTGATGTAAACGGAGACCATCTGCCCCATATAATTTTCAAAAAATAACCTTGATACCTGTGGCAAATAAATGGCATACTTGGTCGTATTTATAGACATATTTACTTATTTTGTCCGTGCTTTCGTATATAATAGGTATTATTTGAAAAATGTCAATTGGCTCCGGACTATCCTGTACAAAGAAAACAAAATTGCTATACACTGGCAAGTAACTGAGCTTTGCGTTCACACTACGCAAAGAGCGGGCGCACAGCTGACCGATAACCTGGGAAGGGTGGTGGGGGAAAGCAAGTGGCCAGTAAAATCAAAATTGTTTGAAGTAGCTCGCATGGCAGCAGCTGACAATCTCGCATAGGCAGTAACTCGCATATTCCGTTTAAACCATAACAGTAGCTGGTATGCAGTAACTGTCATTCTCAACTCGCACGCCAGCTCGCACCATGTAAACCCCGCATTACGATCCATGTGGAAAATGGATCCATCCGTTTTTTTAAATATATTTCTTTGGGTTATAATTTTGATGTTGTGGGAATAAAGACTATATACATAGACAAGACCTATAATAATAAGTACTAAACCGATATTAGATCACACCTAGAGATTGGAGGATGTTGGTTAATCTGTCCGGTGGCGGACATGATTACAGGTGCTATTTTGGTGTGAACATGGAGCTATGGAATCTGGAGAAACAATCACCTGACAGGATATTTACGAACGTTAAGAAGGTATTCCAAATTTTTTACCATTTATCGATATTTTCGAGAATTGTAAGGAGTCGAATTCTCTCGAAAATCCACAATTTGCTTCTAGCATCACTAATGTAGCACTAAATTCACTTATAGAGAATGTAGTAGACGGATAGAAGAGGGAAATAGCATGTTATAGTCGACCCTTCTAGACTATCCATTAACGCATAATATTGCATATTATGACGACCAATAAGTTATTTAGTCCGCATTACAAGTGCATGTTTTGTGTAGGTAACATTTTTAAGTGCTGTCTTTTTTTATTTCCTTGTCGGTTCAGTAACTAGAAGATGCCCAATAGCAACCTTATTCTGAACTGTATTCCATTTTATACCCACAAACGCGAAAATTCCACAACCTGTTCCTTCTAATGTATGGACCAGTCCGTTGCCACGTGAAACAACCCATATAAAAAACAACGCAGCAATTAACGGATATCGGACCATAGTAAAGTTATCACGTGATACGCTTATAACATAAATGCTCATTCCGTGTGAGTCCACTATTTGTAATGGGGAATTTATCGACTCGCCCAAGATCGGTAATAAATACATTCAATAATTGGGACGCTAATTAGGCCAACCCGTCGTCTATTCGTTTCTCTCGCATTTTTTTGCATTTTCCCCTTAGCTGCAGTGCGGCCACCACGCCGCCGCGCAGTTAACGGTGGAGAAGCTACCGCAATTAGCTGATACGGTTCGTTAGAGCCAATAATAGGATCACTTGTACTTTCAGCGAAACTGTCAACAGAATAAATTATTGTATATGAACCTGTTTCACTCCCTATGAGCCCGTGTCTGATGTTTATGGGGAATGGAGTATGCAAGTCGCAAGTCAGATGAGAAAGCGGTAGCTGGTTTTATGTAGATAAGCATGTGTGGACTCAGTGAAGCTGTCCATATTGTATATTAGTTAGTTCGGCAGTAAGGACTATTATAACAGAAGAATTTGCTCATCATGCACGGTTAATTCACATTAAATATCCCACACAATTTCCGTAGTCGTCAAAAGTTACTAATTTTCCTAGATAAATGTTGATCGTTGATCTTTGGACGTTTGAGTTTAGTTTTACTGTTTGGTGTGATTATTACATTACTCCAACCTTCCAGGTCCAGTCCTTTACTAAACCTCAGTATCTCGTCGAATGATTGCTTCCCAATGTCCTGTAACTTTGTTTTTTGCTTTACCGAAAATCATGACCATGGTGCCATCAGCTACTGGACAAAAGCAGATAACATGCTTCATTTGCATATCCTCCAGACACACATGACACTCACTGATGTCCGCTAGTCAATAGCTAATGATGACGCTTGAATCGTCACTGTCTCGTCAATACGACGGTCAGTATTTTATTGCCCAATCATCATATTTATCACTGTCTCCTCCCACTCATGTACATGAGCTGTATTTAGTCGTACTTTATCTTAATTCGTCTTGTTCCAAACGGTGATATTTCTATACCCTGTGCAATCTACGAATCATCTAGTAGTCGCAGTACTTGAAAGACCTGTACTTTTCCCATACTGATAAATTTTCTTATTTTTTTGCCTGGATCTCGACGACATTAATTTTAAATAAAGTCATACATATCCGTTGAGGATCGGCTAGTTGGGATGCAGTCTGGCGTTCGTTTATCTCTTCTAAAGGTATGGACGCATCTGGTAATCAAGTTGCTCCTTGTATATATCCATTTTGTAACCGTTTCCATATTACATCACAGTGGGTTTTTCGCTGTGACCACCGGCAAGCAGGGAAGGACTGTACTCGGGACATTCGCAATTATAATTGGCGCATTAATATTAATCGGCTCTGTTATTGGCTGTTACATTTTCAAAGAGCGTTTTTCTGCCTTGACGGTCAACTGGTTGTTGACGAATGGAAACCGTACAGGCATTTTTTTTTCATTGGTATATCGGTATTATACGAAATGGAGATCCAGCTTGATATATGTAACATTGTGGTTGGATCGATTACTCCTGGTTTGTCGTAATATACTCTGATGCTTCTTAACTTTTGAGAGAGCCATCTTGACGCAATCAGGTTTTAATAGCTACAAGAGGCTGGTAAACTTAAATAACAGGCATCAATAAAAAGGTACACAAGAAGACATAAGTATATAGCAAAATCACATTATTTCCACTTCGATGGTGCTCATGTGTATGAGATTTTTGGGGGTTTGTTTCCAAACTAGTGCCTCCTGTTGAGGAGTTATCACTTTATGATTTGTGGTTAATCTTACAGTTTCTCAGAGCATTGTAGTTCGTTCCTAAGGATCTGAGTTGTTCTTCTTTTTGGTTAGAGAAAGGTTTAGCTATTTCGGATTTAAAGTTGGTATTGGATCATTGATAGATTACGCTGAGAATTGGACTTACATTAAGATCATAAAAACGGAATGATACAATAACGTGAACCAGAGGCTGGGTTTGCGATGAACCTAAACTCATAGCAACTAGGCCGAGAGGACAGTCAGATGAAAGACGGGAACTGATTGATATGTGGATATTGGGTGCCAGGAACTGAAAATACATATTTCGTACTACAGAGCTCAACCAAGAAGTTTAATGATTATTGTAAACCACTTTCCCATTACTGGTCTTCAGTAATTAAATCAACTCAATAAATATCTGAATTAAGCATCCCATAAAGAGTTTTAACAACAACAATATGGAAATTATCGAGTCCGAACTAGGTGAAAAGTAGAGCGACCAGGTGCGAGGATAATATTATGAGAAGAACAACGAGCAGCATTACGTCCGTGTGTGAGATGGTATGAGGTGTAATCTCTCCGTTCGCTGCCGGTCTGTCAGGGTTTATTTTTGAAACTGGACAGTAGCTCCGGCGTCTAGTTTTGAGCGTGCTGTGGCCCCGATTCACCTTGCACGAGACCAAGTGAAAACTGTAACGCGCAGACAGCGTAAATGTATGCACGTCCACCAGACCATTGAGATATGGGCCAGATAAGCAACGGTCACCAGCCAGAAGTAATCGAGAAATTTGATTAATCCCGATTGTTCGAAGAGTTCTGACGAACTTTTTATAAAGGAAAATTATCGACAAAAGTAATTTATAGTTAAAATATATATTTCTTACATATATTGATCATATAAAAGTTGTATGAGACTGAAGAATGTGTTTATAGATCATTCAGATCAAACAAACAATACATATATTAATATAGAAATTTTAGGTAATTGCATTTCAAAAAGCAGCACGAATACTTACTTGGGACTTATCGACTTAAAAAAAATATGTTTGGTACATAATTGATACATATTAAAAAAAATACATAAATTTAATCAATATTGTTGTTTTATTACCTATAAATTGTAGGAAACCGTCATAAAAAGTTGACGTTTTAGCTCTAGTCATGTATAATGTTTTCTTCCAAATTTTACCGATAATAAACGATTATAACAATAAAGTCCTCCAATAGACCAAGAGCAACTGAACAATTTCTTTACCCCACCTTATACCGCTTCAAATTTTGCACAAATACACCTTGTATCTGTGCAAACTACAAAATTACCTCAAAACGTGCACGGTTCGCAGTTATTGCGTTGTACGGCTAAACGGTCATAGTTAATTCTCATAAAATACTGCACAAATAAGGTACCTATATACCACTTTTGCTCAAATACAATTTTCTCACACTGGGGCAGTACGAGCGCGAGAAGACACGAAGTGGTCGTGTGGCACGGAGAGGGGTTATTTGCGACAACACTATTGGGTATTCTGTGGACTATGGGCTACTTTTCATTTGCTGTCGGCAGAGTACGCGTGTTATTTGGAGTTTGGTGGCCGTTTGACATGACTCTAACCTATACATTGTTGGTTGCGCTTCGCGAGCTATTAGGGCTCTTTGATAGGAGTAAACCACGGGCAGTTACCAGTTTGTGAAATTGTGTATGAAACTTACCAGATGCGTTGACCCGATCAGAAATATTCAATATAGCACCATTGAAACGCAAAGCTGCTCCGGGAACAATGCAAAGCGAACACTGTACCGGCAGAAAATGATGAGTAGCCCACAACCCGCAGAATACGTTGAAAATCAACCCACTCCGAGCCCATAGTGTCATTTCGCGTTCATACTGACCAAGTGGAATATAGACTTTTTGTGCAGAATTTTGTACAGGTACTAAAATTATGGAATAATCTTATGCAAGTACTAAAATTTCGTAATCGTGACCGTTTTGCGGTAAAACGTGAAAAACCGCGAACGCGTAGGTTGTTGTTGGGTGAGTAACTAGCTCTTAATCTATAAGGAATCTCAGTTAGGGATTCTTGTTATGGAGATTTACGGATTGTTGGGGCACATTGGGACATTTCAACTGGGGCAATTTGGGACAGGGAAATAAGGGGAACTTTATTTATTTATGCGAAATTTACTCATTTATGCCATTTGCGCCTCGGTGAATCATATTTTATTTGCGGTTAAAATCGTCTCTTATCCTTGTCGGCCGAATATTTGAGTAATAATTTTAAGATAATGTTATGCTGGTTTTGAAGAAATTCCTCAAATATTGAACACCCTGTATAAGATATAATAATGTACATAACGGCATTTTGTTTGTCTATGTTGATGGTTTGTACTCACCAAAAATCAAACTGGTATCTTCAATAATAACCAAGATATCCACACTGTCCCAATGACAGGCATGGGCTGTCCCAATGTGCACCGGGCACATTGGGACAAACTGCAAATTGGAAAGAAGTTATTATAATTCCAAAAATTCTTTATTCAACTTAAAATTTCCAGTGTATATACCAGGATAAATGTATATATGAAGTAGTATTGCCATTACCAACCAGTTATTGTGAAAAATAAGGCAACTATATGCGGATGTCAAAATCTGTCCCAATGTGCCCCGGTCTCCCCTACATGTCTATAATGGATATCAAATCATATTTTTTGTGTTAGAAAAAATGTTAGAACAAAACGATTGGGAAATCCAAAGTTAAAAACAATCCTACTTTTTTCGCTTACATGATTGGGCTATTAATAAACAGTAAACACTTCATTAATTGTAATACCAATTAAGAGTGAATAAATTATTGTTTTGCATAAGTACCTAATACTTGTTTTCGTTTTTTATGAATAAGAAAAAGAAATCAACTTCTTCACTATTATACATTATGCATTAAATTGATAAAATACTCAATTGTTTTAGTCCAAATGATGTAGGATTGAATAAGACAGGGCAACACAGTCTCCCTTGTGGACTAAGTTTAATTCAAAACCTTAAAACATTTTTATATGTTTCTTTTTATACAGAATATATGGATTTGTTTATATTGTATATCTTTTTAGTTTTACGCCTGAACATAGCATTAAGCCGAAATTGATCACGTACAAATATATTGAATTAAAATTAGTCCACAGTAGAGCAATCCTGTTTTAATCAATCCTACATCTATACATTATCAAGTAAATCATAATATCTTCTTACTATCTATTTTGCCTGAAAATAATATTTGTGTTAACGTTAACTTTGTGTTAAAGAAAATCACAGTTGCGATACCGTCTAGGTTTACCAGAGCAAGCAGCAGTATGTGAAAACAATACAACGCGTTTCTCAACGGTTTGCTGGTTAGAGGCAGCAGTTTTTCATCTTGACCTCGGTAGATGAAGATCGGATAGTGGCTTGTAATTGATGGGATCAGTGGGTTACTTATGAACTGTTTATTTAAATCGTACGCCTGAGAACAGTGCTTCCCGTCGCTCTTGGTCTTATTCCGGAATGTATTTATTTCCCATTGTTTCCTAAGCATTATTATTATTGTTATAACTTAGTGGAAATCTTTTAGTCTCGAGGTATTGATAACAACGGCTAAATAAAAAACATGCTATGTTGTCACTGTTATTTGCAGAAATAACACTTGTTATATGCTTATTTTAAAGGTACTGTTTTTGGAACTTCAAATTCTTTTAATTGCTGAGATTACATTGGTGTGGAATCGATATATTATCTCACTGTGTAGATTGTCCATAATATTGTCAGAAAGAGAGTGCCTAACTATGGAGTGAATGTTTTTCATCACAGACCGGATTTATTACGTGAAATATTATGTGGGCCCTTTTGAAAAATGCGACTTTAAGATCGTTAATTACGGGGGCCCGCCGTAAGTGTCACTGTGTCGCTGCATTTGCGCCGTCCGCAGACAAATGACTGCCGGAATAATTTATCTCCCTTCTGCCGCTTCTGCTTCTATACCTACTTCGCTACCAGGTTCAGCTTATTTTTGGGACGCGTTGTTCCCCGCCACCCCAAGGCAGGCTTGCGCGACAGCAAAATCGAGTCACCGCTGCCTGTCACTGCCAACCGAGATCATATCCGGTCGTCGAAAACGATTTACGCGGCGGCCGGGTAATTATGAGGTGCGGGTCGTATTTCATTTGTCTCGTATTACCCCTCGTTTGATCTTCGAATGTCGCGAACGTTTTTATCCCGCGTGAAAAAATGCGACTATTCAATTATTTGACACATGGACATTATTACCATAATTAGATGTGTAACTAACATATCTATTTAGATGTTCTATACCCATATGTGTCTGTTGAATTAACGCGAATTAATTAATTAATATTACAATTAATTAATTAATTTATAATCAAATACCTTGGTAGGCTTTTTTCTCGGAATTTTGTAGTAATCTATAAGCACTTTGTTTTCATAGAGTGCATTTTATTTAGCTTTGAAGATAGGTCGAGATTCAGGTGTAATTTTTCTAATCATGTGAACTGCACATGAGAATACAACTAAATTTAATTAAATTGAACCGAAATAATTGTATTTCTTTTAAGGGGTAATGCCACTCTAGCCCGAGAAAAAAAGGCTGTCTTTGTAGGTATATTTTTTTACAATATGGTAAATGAATTACAAAATCTCTTTAAACCCATTTATTGTTCATACTTTGAGGAATATTCACAATTAAGAAAAACAAACAAATAAAAAATTGAAGCGTTAGACGACATCAAAGGAAACCTATTTCGAAACCTGCTTCTGTTGCGACAGAAATGATGCGATCACCTTTATCGTAAGATGAGTGAAAAATCTGACGAAGAAGGTCCCTGAACGCGCAAAATTTTTCAATTTCATCTACACCTATCCTTATGCACATGCCAAGGATGCTACCGCTATTTATTTCATATCCTTTTTGACCAAAAGGGCAACTCGGAATAAAAGTCACGCTTGCCACTTGCGGCCAGTTTTGCATTTGATTTGCACGTTTGCACACTACAACTTGTACAATAGCAGAAAACAGCAACAAAGTTCAAAAGATGATAATTAAACGTTATCCACTTCAACGTTGTAATAATCTTCAACTCACATTACTTTTTTGCAGGTGTGGACTGTGGATACTGTATCAAGCACTAGTTACAACTCTAGGCGACTCTAGTTACAAACGATTCAATGCTTGTCATATAAGTTCTATTTGAAAATCTGCTGCTTCCTTTCGACTCCTTTTGATCACGATATACTATATAATTATTTAGTTTAATATTTATTTAGATATTTAAATTATTTTTATTTAATTTAAAGTTAAATATATACCTTATTTAGATAATGTTTATTATATAAAAAGTTTTATTTTAGCTTAAAAAGTTGATTTTTATTTTTATTATATGTAAATTTTTGTGTGAATTAAAAGGTATTTAAATAATATTTTTACTCCGGGAATGTCACTTATTATTTCTGCTATTTTTTACCAACTAATCAAGAACAACACACGTTACATTAGACAGCTTGCCGTAATGGTCTTTTTCGCCCTTTCGTTCTTTTCGTCCTTTTTGCCGTCCTGGTCCTTAAGGTTTTCATCCTTACGAAATGAGTATATGAGTATATTCCGTCCTTTCGTTCCTTTCCGTCCGTTCCTGGTCGTTCTGATTTTTGTGCTCCATTTTGACCATTTGCAATTTTTTTGTCTTTTTGCAGTTCTGGTCCTCTTCGTCTTTTTAGCGTCTTCGTGTTTTTTCTATTCTGATTACTTGCGTATTTTTCTCCTTTTTCGTCCTTTTCACTATTATCGTCGTTTTCGTTCTCCTTATCAAAGGGGACATCTCCCTTTATCTCTTTAATAAAGAATAAACAAATAAAAACAAAATTTAAGGTAAGACAATAAAACAGATCTTCCTGTATAATCTTTCTATATAATTTGACACGGTCAATTTAAAACATGAACATAATACTATAATAGGCCCCACTCGTAACTCCTATTGTACTATTCCCTCAATGAAAATGTTATTTCTGTTTCGTACACTAACATCCCATTCAGTATATTATATTTGTATAAAAGAGATGTGGAAACTTTTGCTATAAAGGAAAACTAAACATTTTATTAAGGAGAGCTACGAAATAATTGAAGTTTTATTAGTACGCAGATTTTCCTCACTGAATCATTTATAAAACCAGTACTAGTTTCTGGGTTATTGATAATTTCCGTTGTTAGTTTCATTATCCACGATGTAAGCCTCTTCAGAAAGAAAAGCGCATGGGCAGTCTCACTGCTCTCATCACATATTCACATCAGTCACCCCTTCATTGATTTGCATACTTCGCAAAACCCAATTGAAAGATAACTCGAAAGACTGGATAGGCAGTTCAACAATCTGCAAATTTTCCGTTTGTGTTAGAATAGCTGTTAGCTCTCTCAACAATCATGGCAACACATCTTCACCTAAAGCGGAAGTTTTAAAAAATACAAAGTTGAAAATTAAGTGTCATTAGAAACGCTAAGTTGTAATAATTTAATAACTCCTAACCTCTTGAACACGAATGAATAAAATTATACATCTAATCGTGACTACGATCAGTGGTTTTCTCCTTTTTCTGCCATTCCCGGTCCCCTCTAGGTAATTTTATAATAATACGAAACGGGGGAATAATAGTTTTGTGACCGTGGAAAGATATATCCATGTAGAGAGACCGGGCAACAACCGTGCACCAAGTAATAGATAAGCATCTAGGCAAGGGAACAGCACCGCCAACGGTTAGAATTATCAAATTAATGATACTAATTGGCCAGTTTTTCGAGTGGAGTCCTTAGAAGAAAACCGACCTGCTCGCATCTCGTCAACAATGCGTAAACTCGTAACCGAAATGTGGTGTTAATGGCGAAATTACTATTATTAAAAACGTGGCGAATTGTTTTATGTACCTATTTTAAATTCATGTGTCATTTTTTATAGATTTTGATAATAAGATTCTACAACAACGTTTCTCAACCTTTTTTGAGTAAATAAAGAAAATAATTATATTTTTATGACAGAAATGGAAAATCTTATGACGTTTTGGCTTTACGATATTTAAGAATCGTCAAGTGCGACGTCCTATAACTGAGGCTAGCTTGCTTCACTAAACAAAAATAATCTTCAGGAGATAATCCTACCGATTCACCGATTCTACCGATTCAACTTCCATCTAATAGATAATCTGCAAGATTTTACCTTTTTTGCTATGTATTCTTTTCCCCTTGTTATTAATTCTACGGAAGGTGTTGCAGTGCATATGCAGAGGTGTTGTTGACCTCGGTCTGTCGTATTGGCACAGATTAACAGGTAAACCGATTAAAATCGGAGCAGTCGGCGGCGTGTGGAAGCCATGGTCCTCAGAGCTACATGTCCTCAACTTATAAAGCACTCACTCGCTCAGTTCGAAAGCCGCGCACCACTCTTGAGGCCTTCAAGTGATGAGAACGAACCCACACACACTTTGATACTTCTATACGGGCCGTCAACTCGCTAACTTACAACTTCTTTACGTCTGCCTGTTTGCGATGGGGATTATTTCTTCTTCTCCGCACGGACTTACATCTGCAACTTAACATCTGCATACGCTCTTGTACAGGACTGACCACAATTCTCTTCGACTGATCTCCATTCTTGATGTTCAATAATAACATTGAAAATTGAAATGAATTCATAAGATATTAAGGTTATAACTTATAACTCATATAAGTGAAATATTTGTCAGACACTGGTGTGTATTTTGCTAGCCCCACCAGGCTACTACGTCACTGCTATGGTAGTGCTTTGACTTGACGACGACTTAGTATGTCCGCAGATTCTAGGGATTTTTTTGTGAGTAATAGATAAACAAATACAGTTGTAAAAGATCAGAAAATGATTAAAGTATTGACTCCAATATAAAATGTGTAATGTAATATTTACGGATAAACTTTGATAAGTTTGATAGCATTAATGGTCAATCATATCAAATTCGAAAATCAATATATCACAGATTCAATTATGCTCTTATGGCACGACAAAGTAAATTACCCAGAAAGATAACAACTTGTAATTTAAGTTGATTTCTACAATTCGACGATAGTGCTAGCCTCCAATGACTTAGGCACAAAGTTTCTTTTCCGGTGCTTACGTGTGCATGCCTCCGTTATAAACAATCTGTGTGTAGTGAATGAGCCTTATTGATAACGATGCAAATGAATTATTCTTATCTTTTATCTTCGGGCGATTGTTACTCTGCGCTTGGGAAAAACGTTTTATTTATAGGCTCTTTGTGTGAATTATACGGTACTGGTTATAAATATATTGTGTATATGTTTACTTTATCGCGTTTTATTATGTGGAGTCCATAACCCTTGATTCCAATTAAGAAAATATTGAGAAGTATTGCTTAGTATGGATTGGAAGGCTACGTTTATGGATGTCAACAGATTGTCTCATTGAACATAACTATAGAAAATATTCAAAAGTAACTAAAGACGAGTAGAAAAAGACTCATAATTCCCAGAAAAGCACCAAAGAATAAACAGCACTAAAGCGTCATTCTTTTTATTCCGACCACCATGCTATGGTTTTTATTTAAATACGCTTCTCATAACAAACCGCCGAATATAGAGCAGGTGTGTAGTCCGCTCACACTCGACTTATAATTAATTTGGGACCAAATCGATCCACATCTGCCCAGTTGATTGCATAACAGAAATTTTTCCAATTCCACTCGAGGCTTCTATTGCTTTATCAAGATCTCCGAACAAACGGAAACACGAAAATCGTCCACCTTGTAGCTACACCAGAATGTACATAATTGCAAGCATATGATGGCATGTGGTACAAAAACGGACAAGGTCGCTGGTATGCTGAAACTGCTCGCCTTTTTGCCCGAAGATTCCACGACAATTGGAACGAGCGCAGCTCGTTACAGGGAAATATTTTGCACATAACCTACACACAGGTCGCACATAACCTCGATATATTCGTCGCTAACGAAGTTTTTGCTGGACATGCTTGTGCTATCTGGTTGACCTGTTTGTTTATACCGATTTGAAGACATTTCACCTTGTTAACTGGCACTAGAATCACGTGTATGTTAACAAAAACAAAATGTTCTTATGAACACAAAAACTATAGATAGGCGTACCATAATTTTAAAATTCCAAACCTGGACAAAAATAAGTTTTGAATTTATTGAAAGTATAGTTTACTTTCTTTAGATTATTTTCAACTTAAACATTAAAATTTACAAGTGCATTTTTCAACTCAATGTATATTATTTTCTCTAATGTCAACCAACATTTTATATATGTTATCGGCAAAACTTTTTTTCAAGCAGAACCAGTTTAACCTAGGTTCTGCCGAAGCGCATTAGGTCAAACTACTTTATCCTAGGCCAAACTAGTTAACCTGGTTTGTAAACGCATACTTTAGGTCAATATGGTATGGACTAGGCCAAACTGATTTCGATTAACGGCATTAAAATGTACTCTTATGCCGGGTGATCCTTATGGAACCAGACGAATGAAATTTGGGTAGCTTTAATAGACTAAAAATTTACATTTTTAGGATATACTTAATATATTACCGGGCAACAACCTCAAAGCAGTTGGATATACTTAATGTTAGTATTACTTCGGCTTTTTTCCGGAATGGACGTTATCTTTGAAATTGAAATCTGCACACTATACTTTGCATGCAGTAATTTCAACAGGGACGATATTCTAAAATCAAAACACATCGATTGTCAATTTTTACTTCCTCCGGTTTTTCCGGAAATGACGTAATCTTTGTCATTTTAAACTTCACGCTATATTGTGCTTGCGATATGTTCAATCGGGATGATATTTTAAAACCGAATCACCTCGATTGTCAATTTTAACGGGGTTTTCTCGGAAACTTGTTGAACCCACCAGTTCAGACATAAATTTTGTAAAGAATGTAAAGAACTAATTTTATTACGGCATATGAATCACCTCCACATCCTTAGCATTTGTTTACAGCATGGAGAGTTTTATGTTTATTTGTATTATTTCTATTTTTTCTATACATTTATAATAAAGTTCTGTTCAGTTTACTAAATTAAGAGGGACAAGGGGAGTCACTGCTCAGTTTAACGATAACGAGGCTTGTTTGCATTATAAATCTTATTTGTCATTTTCATTTGGCGTTTAACACCTACATTCATTTACTAAAAAAATGCGACTCACTCCGTCAACTCCTGTTTACTATTTTTAATTTATGGAGCCAGACGATATTTGGGCTCTTTAAATCACCATAAGTTACGAATAAATATCGCAGGTCGAACAACAGTCAATCAGCTCGCAAGTACAATTTATTGTTGGTGGAATAATTGACCTGGCGCCTGTCGGTCTAATCGAGGTACTCATTACTAATCATTACTACATTTTGGGTTCAGAAAATCATCACGATTGAAAATGCCGTTAACAAAGTATATCCTGCACATTACAATGTAAAACATGACATCATTTCCGGAAAAACCGGAAGAAGTAAAAAACTGTCAATCGATGTATTTCGTTTTTAGAATATCATCCCTATTGACATTACTGCATGCAAAGTATAGTGTGCAGATTGCAATTTCTAAAATAACGTCAATTCCGGTAAAAACACGAAGTCAAGTATCAAGTATATCCCAAAATTTATAATTTTTAGTCTGTTACAGCTATCCAAATTTCATTCGTCAGGTTCCACAAATAACAGCGTGGTTCACCCGGTATAGTGGTACATTTCAATGCCGTTAATCGAAATCAGTTTGGCCTAGACCATACTAGTTTGACCTAAAGTATGCGTTGGCTTAAGGGCCTACATTCAAAAAATGCCCGAAACAGGTGTCGCCTACTCCAAGAATTTATCCAAACCCTTTCGAAACTTGTAATCAAAAAAATAGAGCATACGCAAGAAGGATGCCTTCTTTCTTTAAGAGATTCTTTTTTTCAAAAAACCTGATAGGTTTCCAAAAAAAAAATCGCAAAGGTGGGCAATTTTCAACTATTCAAATCCAGATTGACAAGTTAATAATGCTTCAATTTGAATGGATTATGCATAAATACAATTGTTACAGTGTCCCCCAGGTTTTGAGAAAGCGGTTTTGGCATAAAATAGACCACAACACCATGTTTTGTGCAAAAATGTGTTTCCATCAGTGAAATTTGCAGGGTTTGGCAGTCCTCTGCGTGGTGGCGCTAGTTGTTCTAGAATTCCTGGCTTCGTTGCGAGCATTTCTATTGGTCTACGTAAAAATTAAGTTACAACCCACTTCTAACGCTGCGAGTTTGGAACAGACGCCAAAGTTGTACCCCAATATGTGCAAAGATTTATTATTTCCTTCATAATATTGCAAACCCACAACTAAAATCAAATCACGATATTTTTCGTCCTGAATTTGCAGCTGTTTCATAGTCCGACCGACCAGGGCAACAGAATATGTAAGGAGGTATACTCACCTATACGTTGCGATCGCACGGCGCGGCGGGCCCGTAGCCTCGAGCAGAATCACGGAAATGGAATCGAGATCTAGTCGATTCGAACTTGTAAATTTAAATACTCTCAAATGACTGCCACTTCCGGTCAACCGGAAATTGATATAAAATTTGTCACTTATCAAAATACACCAACTTTTTATCATGTGTTCCTATACCTAAATGCCAAAAGTAATCAGGAGTTATTTTAATTTTACCACATTTTTGTTGTTTGATTTTGCGAATCGTTTACATTGAATATCTTTTGGTTATTATTCGTGCTAACAGTTTCATGTTTATTTGTAGAATATATAGATTACGCGAAATATGATCAACAAAATTATACAGGCTGCGTAAAATGTGCAACGAGTTTAAAAAATTTAAAAACTTTTGATATTTTGAAACTGACCCCCTAAATGACGCGATATTTGTTTGTTTTGTTCCTGAACTATCCGGGGATCATAATATGGAAAGAGTATTCGTACTGGTTTTAGTTGACTCTTACCGCTACCACTCCCGAGTGCCGTGAATTTTTATTTTAATGCAGACATAGCCGATCTCATAATTATTTATTATACATCGAATATTTATTGTACATAATTATGCTATATAGGTACATTATACATATACATGCTACAATGTAAATTTAGCTTGAGCTGTATTTCTTTGTATATAAAAAAATTATTATAAGGTTTTAGTTAATTATTTCAGGTATATAATTGTGTTATATACATTCTACGAAAATTTGACTTCTATTGTAGTTGCCTTGAATAGGATATAATTTACTGTTGTGTTTTAGTTGATTATTTTAGGTACCTACACAAATATTTGATATACATGGAGTATTAGTTGTACATAATTATACATGATTTACATATTCACTAGTTGTTTTGATTTTCCATCTTATTTGAATTCATATGTCAGATGTATAGAAACAAAAACCTAGACAATGTTTCAATCATTTACATTTAATCTGTGCTTCTGTATATTTCGAATTGCTTTATTTCTCATTCCTAATATCTTTATCTACTGGTTCGAAAATTTTAAAATGTATCCCTAAATACTAAAAGTCTGCAGAAACCGGAAGTCATCCTTTATTGTCCGGTACAGCTGAACCAGTACTTTCTGAGCGAAGCGATTCCCAATACTACCGCATATCACATCGTAGGTCTGTCAATCGAGTCAATCGACAATAATATTGTCAGCGCTTTGGTATTCTGCTCGCCGGATACATGAATAGATCTAGTCAGAAAGAACAGTTTTGCTAACGGTCGACGGGTACCCTAGAATCGCTTTCGTACTACATAGTGCATACGATCTTCTCGTATTTACTGCTCTCCTGTTACGCCGCGTTCATAAAAATTCAGAACGTGCGCCATTATACTCGATAGGCGTGTCTAAACTCCCTTCCACAAGATGACATATTCCCAGAGCCCACCTCTCGTAAGCTTGGTTCCCCTCACCGCTGCCCCGCTATACATGGGCCAGAACCGTGCATGTATGCTGTTAAAGATCAAGCGCAAATACTTAAACAATCTTCGATCGTACTAATAGCCAAATCGGCGGAAGAATAGCAACAACAAATGACGGATCTGTCTCGATATGGAGCAAAAGTAGGCCTACAAATGAACATTGATAAAACTGACGTTATGACGAACAATGAGAACCATCAAGAAATCACTACTAACAATACACGGTTGGAATACGTCTCGCAATATACATACCTGGGGCAAATAATAACTATACAAAAGAAAATGCATACAATAAAATGCATAAAATGCATACATGCGTGTGTCCGACACTTATATACGGATGTCAAACTTGGACATTGACAGAAAAACATCACATTAAAGGACAGACGAAGATTAGTGGAAATAAAAAACAACAAAAATTTCCGACGTAACAACAACCATAAAACAACTTAAATGAAGTTGGGCTGGACACACTAAGAAAGACGACAGGATGGGTGAAGGAACTTATGGAATGGACATCATTGGATCAACGACGAACTAGAGGAAGACAAAGACAACGATGGACACAAGAATTAAAAAGAATGGGAGGAATTACATATACCAGACTTGTACAAAATAGAGAAACCTGGCAAAAAATTGGGGAGGCCTGGGCACTACATAGTGCAACTTGAGAATTTTTATTTTATTTTGTTTATTGATTAATTTATGGGAAATGTTATTTAAATTGATTGAAGAAAGAATTGCATATGCACATATTGTTAAATACGATACATATTCTTTGGGTTAATAAAAATAATAATAATGCGTTTACAAACCAGGTAAACTAGTTTTCTTCATCCAACGTTATGGAGCATTACATGATTTTTTTTATATATTCTTGGTCACCATATAGGTTCGCGTTTAAATTTTTAAAATGCGATACCAGATTTATAAACATGCTTCACGCCGTGTTTAAAAAGTCCAGGCTTATTGCGCTTTGTCTACGTTGTCGGATTCTCTGGCCACTGCCTGTGGCATCATAAAAACATACTCCGATAATGCAGTTCCGCAGTTCAAGACGAAAGATTTTGTGGTTAACCCCCGCACACCATAACTCACGCTTATGGTTTTGTTATCCTAGAACGAAAGAAAAGCAGGATGTTAGTTTGGTCGGTATGATAATGCCAATGCATCCGTATTCTTCCACATAATTTATTACTTATTTAGTTTTAATAAAGCATGTAAGTAATGTATAATGCCAGTGAGCATTTGTCGGTGATTATATGCTGGACGTGTCAATTCTGGCTGAAAATAAGTAATCAGATTGTCAACAAAAAGATACCTTGCTGGAATTTCAATGTTGTGATTTTCCATACATACATCAAACTAGATTAGTACTGCTGAACTATTTAGGTTATACCTTTTCAGAATGATATTATGTCGTTAAGTTTTATTCATTTCACCATTCTTGTTTCAGTTGAGTGTACAGTAGCTCTCTTGGTGTTTTCGATATCAGAAGAGCAAGCAAGGTCGGTCGAAATGTTGATAACGTACGAGACAGTAGCAGAAAACGACTACTTTATCGCTTCGTCGTTCAAACAGACTGTCTGTTCTGTTGACATCTAAGTCCCTATTCAAATCCACTACTAGTCTAGAGCAAACATCCTCTTATATACTGGCACGTAGCGAAGAATAGGGGACACGCTGTAAGCTATACGTGTCAATATTTATCGTTTTGTACTACACGATAATCTAAATGATCCCTAAGTGTACACTAGATATCCTAAGTTAAATCGGATATACTAGAAAAAATACACATTATAAATCCGTTGGATGAATACTGAGAAACATAAAAATAAGCGATGGTAGGATATTAGTGCAATTCCGTTTTGTGCTTATTCATTTACATTTTAATAATTTGGCAGCGGACAATTGAAAATCAATAAAATATAATTTCTAATAAAATATATTTTAGTCTAGTATTATTGGTAGTAACAAAAAAAAAACATTTTATACAATAGTTATTATTTCGATGGGGACAAACGAAGGAAATGTTAGCAACACCCGGTTTGAATCGGAAGTTAGCATGTTGCTCCCAACCTTAGAAACTTAAAGTAGGTCGGTCGAATGAGGTATAATAAGAGTCATTATAGCTTTTAAGACCAAATATTCCTACTTCAAATTATCGAATAAATTCATTAAAAGTTGAATATATTTGTTATTTAAACAAATCCTCACGTCAATTTTATTTGATCAAAATAATCATTTTAATATCCAACCTTTAATTATGTCTGATGACTTTAATGTCATCAATATGTTTTTTATATGCCTCTATTCTTCTTATTGATATTGATACAACATTATATACTACCATTAAGACAATAAAAGTGTCGAAATAAATAACAAAAAATAGAGTGTTGTCGTTGCTAGTCACTGGTAATACTCCATCTAAAATTGCATTAAGTATACTTACTTAGTAATTTTAGACCAGGGTCGATAATTTTTGAAACCAAAAAAAATAAAAGTAGAATGACACCCATTGGAGAAGGAAGAGAATATAACAAATATGAAGGGAAAAATAATTTACGGGCGATCTGAGGTCGGGAAGTGGGAGAGGGTGAGTTTTTAAGGGTAAGAAACGGTTTATCTCGACTTCCGGCAAAACTACAAGTCCTATGGAAAAAAGTTAAATGGCAAAGTTGTAGGTAATGAAAAGATCTACAACTTTTGTATTTACACTTTTTTCACATAACCTCAAAATTTATGTGAAAAATTCAAATAACCAAGTTTTTGGTTTTTCATTTTTATCTTTTACAAAAAGAATTTTTCTTTCACGAAATTTGGTGAAAACTTGCCTTGTTTTGTCCCAAACACACTGTAATTTTTTTGATTTAAAATATTTATTTGTTCGTCTTATTTTGACTTATTATCGAAAAAGCAGCCTAATTTTCAATCGAAAATTCTCACGTCAAAATAGCTTCTTTTTTTAATAAAGTCGGTGGGTTTTCTGTTCGTTGAAATCTCTACTTTCTGATAGCGAAAAAAAAAAGTATACATTACTATGGTAAATGTTCTCAAAAAATGCAAAGAAATGAAAAAAAGGTAAAATCCGATTTTTTTTAATCGTTGTGTATAATTTTGAGCTATTTATTAAAGTGTATACTTTAATTACTCGATAAACGTAAGATTCCATGTTACATTGATAAACAGAAAAATTACAAATCCATAAAACACGAAGATTGCAAAAATATGCGAATATAGTTGTTCTAAATATAATGAAAGCTAGGATTTAAAGTGTACTTCATCTAAAAAATGTGACTGCTGTTTTTTTTTCAGTAAAAAAGTTAATTTATAAAATTCAATTTACATTTGTTAGTATCCATTACTTTTTGTCTCTTTGATGGCATGTCTTCATCGTTAGATTCGAGTAGATTTTCGAAGTCTTCAAGACCATCACCGTCTTCGTCTCCAATATTAGTTCCAGTCTGCATTGGTTCTTCATCCACAATTTCGTCTGAATCACTAAGTTCTTCGTAGCTTTTTTCTTCTACATTGGAGCATTTTTCAAAACAATGACAATTTAAGCATAAATTTGTGCATTTGAAACCATGTTTTCGGCAGCCACATTTTAAAATTCTACATCCAGTTGCACAGCTCCAGCAAATCGTTGTAATTTTTCTGTTTTTCAATGTAACATGGAATCTTACGTTTATCGAGTAATTAAAGTATAAATTTTAATAAATAGCTCAAAATTATACACAACGATTAAAAAAATCGGATTTTACCTTTTTTCATTTCTTTGCATTTTTCAGAACATTTACCATAGTAATGTATACCTTTTTTCACCATCAGAAAGTAGAGATTTCAACAAACAAAAAACCCACCGACTTTATTAAAAAAGGAGATATTTTGACGTGAGAATTTTCGATTGAAAATTAGGCTGCTTTTTCGATAATAAGTCAAAATAAAATTAACAAATAAATATTTTAAATCAAAAAAAAAATACAGTGTGTTTGGGACATAACAAGGCAAGTTTTCACCAAATTTCGTGAAAGAAAAATTCTTTTCGTAAAAGATAAAAATGAAAAACCAAAAACTTGGTTATTTGAATTTTTCACATAAATTTTGAGGTTATGTGAAAAAAGTGTAAATACAAAAGTTGTAGATCTTTTCATTACCTACCACTTTGCCATTTAACTTTTTTCCATAGGACTTGTAGTTTTGCCGGAATTCGAGATAAACCGTTTCTTACCCTTAAAAACTCACCCTCTCCCACTTCCCGACCTCAGATCGCCCGTAAATTATTTTTCCTTTCATTTTTGTTATATTCTCTTCCTTTTCCAATGGGTTTCATTCTACTTTTATTTTATTTCACTTTTTAATATTTTCAAAGGCATCAGCACTGGTCTATTTTGCAGATGTCGGTAATTATTAAAATTGGTGTGAATAACTCGGGCAAACGTAAAATAGCATGGTTATCTTTGTTGACTAACTAATAATACTAACATTTTTATAACGTAACTATGAGTTTTAGTCTGGTCGAAACGCTTGAAGACTACCGATTCATTAATAACCGGGTGACAGTTTTATAGGTCATGTCGCAGGTAGCCATCCGGTAGCCTACTATGATGCCTGGAAAGTTCACATTCTTGCATGCAAACACCCCGCGATGCAACAGCGGGCCGCGAAGATTAACACCGCGAGAAAAATAGATATAATTTATTAGTTGGAATTATATATATGCAACATTTTTTCTGGCGCCAATTTTTTATCTCCAATTTTAGTAATATTATAAATGACAGCAACTAGAATCAGCGGAGTCATAGTAGACAAACTTTAACAGAAGAAACAGAAAACGCATTGCTGCAAGATGTTAAATTGTATTATTATCGTTTTTATCTGAATCGTTTATAACACTTATATATTTTTAATGAAATTTTATTTGAAGTTGTTGGTGCAGTTGTTGACAGCTCAGCTATGAAAATAGTACAGTAGAATAACAATATTCAGTCTATCTTTAGACAGACAACACGCAACCAATAACTTATTTTGATCGATCTAGACGGTTTTACCGAAAAAATAATGACAATCGAAAATATTGATGTTTATTTGGAGTCGCACGTCCCAATCCTTCGAGTTCCATCGCAAGATTAAATTCCATATGTGAGTAATTCTGAGAATAAACAAGTTGCACACTTTGGTAATTAGCGTGTTTCCTTAGTCCAAATATGTTTAGAGTCCTCTTTTATTATTTCCTTTATTTGAGTTAGCTTTGACTAGATACATGAATGGACGAATAAAACAAAAACAAAAAAAAAAGGAAAAGATAAAAGGGTAGTGGCTCCTGTCGTCTGTTTCTCGTAATATAACCGCCTCAATTCTGACGGTTGAGTGAAGACTTAATATAGAAATGTCGGCCTCTGTACAGGAGATAAGAATGCGCCCAGTTCGTGGAGACTGAACTGCTCTTGGGAAATTTTAAAAGCGTCATTTATCTACGCAACTGCTGTATCGAAGTCAAAGCGACATTCCATCTATGGCCAGCGCATAATCTGAAATAAATGAGACCAATTACCCGCTTTGCTAGTGACGTAGACGTCGGTAGGTAGTGTAGGTACACTTACATACATACATCAATATACGGACGCTGATTGTACAAGGAAAATAAAAATAGTCTATACTGAACAAGTAATGTCCCTAAGTTCGATTTTTTATTGGAACTCATTACCACCTTAAAGAACAAACGTTGTATAAAAAAGAATTTGTTACATTTTTAATTAAGAAACAATGTTTGGGTATTACTAGAACATTATTCGCCGTATTACTAGCTTACTTAGATAAAAGGGTAGATGAAAAAAAAAACGAATTTGGACAAATCGTTTCATAATAGTGGGCAAAACTTGCCTATTGCCATCAAATTGAATTAGTCAAAACTGGAGCTCGAGCAAAAATTATCTTAAGGTGCCGCAAACTCCACGGTGGAAACTGAGCGCGTATACGCCGCAGATATTGCGGTAACAAAAGGAGGAATAATTACTCTTTTCGAGAAAGAGTTTGGAAGGCTTCATCAATGGCGTATTTGTCTTATCCACTCCAATGAGCTTCTTTTGCGTCATTTCTTCCAGTTTCTTGAAGGCAAAACTTCGGTACCTGGTAGTAGCAAAAAGCTAGAAAGTTACGAACAGGTTCCAGTGGTAGATATCCAACCAATCGAAGGACCTCTACCCGGTGATATGGACTTAAGTAGTTATAGTGTGTATAATGGACGTAATTTTGAATTTCTCGAGAAAATGTCATTCTTTATAAGGAGTTTTGGATATCCTAAAAGTCGAAACCCATTGTTAATATTTAGATTTAACGTACAAGATGATGAGAAAACACGAAAATGTGAAATTGGCCGAAGAGTGAACTATCGGTTTTTCGGAATTAGAACAAAAATGTTATATGTAAAAGCTGTTTTATATTTAAATTTATGCCCAGATAAAATTTCAATGTATTCTAAGTTTTATATTTTATTTAATTTTAACAAAGTAATTTAACAAAACATTTCTCCACATGTTCCCCTCCTACAGCTACACATTTTTCCAATCTTCTTCTAAACTCCCGATATACCAAAGCAATTGTTTCTTCATTTATTTCGTCTACTACTTCCCTAATTTTTAATTTTAGAGTGTCTGTATTATCATGAAAATTATTCGCATACACCTTCTGATTTAAAAACCCCACAGAAAAAAAACAAGCGGTGTTAAATCAGGTGAAAGGTAATTTGTCGGTAATATCTTACCGTCGATAAACCAGTTTTTAAATCAGGTGAACGTGGTGGCCATCCTATAGGGCCAAATCGTCCAATCCACTTATTTGGAAAATATCTGTCCAACCAATCCCTGAGCGGATATGCGCTATGAGCAGGCAACCGTCGTGTTGATACTGTAGTGAACACCTGAGCTGTAGGTCGATTTCGTCCAAAGGAGGTAGCAAAAAAAACATATCAAAATAAGTGTTTTGGTTTACAGTACCGTCAAAAAGGTATGGTCCAATTATTTTCATGTAATAAATCCCATACCAAACATACACTTTTTTAAATGAAGGAGATTTTTGATAATTGGTCTTTTCACCGGTCCGAGATGTAAAATTTGAAATAGAACATTCACGGTTGATATTTGAGCATAAAACTAATACAAACTAACTTTTACCTATAACATTTTTGATCTAATTCCGAAGAACCGAAAGTTTACTCTTCGGCCAATTTAAATGTTCTTATTTTCTAACCACCTGTATGTCAAATCAAAATATTAACAATGGCTTTCGACAACTCTTAGGACAACTCTTTATAAAGAATGACTTTTTCTCGAGAAATTAAAAATTACGTCTGTTATAGGTATAGTTAGGTCCATCATATCAAAGTAGCGGAAATAGGGCTACGTACAATAAAGAGCCAGCACCTGAAGCAAATTCTAATTTTCCGACATACTTTTACTCTGTAAAGATATAAAGAAAATAAAATAAAAGTTTAAAATGAGCAGGAATTTATATTGTAACCAAGCCAAATCCAGATATCACTTATACGATAAACAAATCGTGTTACGGTTTAACGCGCTTGGAGTTTTGCCTCGGAGGCGTTTGAAATTTATATTTGTGCCAAAGATGGTATCATCTGGTCGCAGCGTGCACCGCAGATAAAAGAAATCTTTCCTTCCGGCCAACGGGATACCAAATTGCCATTTTATACAGGAGAATGGTACTTAATGCGAGATTACGGCTACAATTGTAGATGTAATCTGCGGCAACACGCTCTCCGTGCACCATGGTAGTATTGTAAAGTCTACAAGTTGGTCTCTGGAGTAATTTATATATTGAAATATCCGTTTGGTCTGTTTGTTTATTCTGCGCAGTATGCGAAAAACTCATTATGAAACCAACAGGTACTGAAAAATGAAAATGTGGTGCAGATTTATTGGCCATGCCGAGCAATCCCAAAATGCAATCCAAATGTGCGTTAGTACTTGCATAAAAGTTTGACAATCAAGAGACTATAAAAGTTGCTATACCAAATACCCGATTTACGGTGAAACAGTTTGACATGATAATTAAGAAGAAAAAGGTAAAAATATAATGTTGCCGATCTGAGCTTGACTTAGATCTTTAATAGTATATTATTTGACGAGCACAGAATTGAGCCGTAAGCGAGCGTGTAATCATCGAGCGATTTATATCCGTTATGTGCGAGTCAAGTACGACGTTTTATCTACGACTCATAAATTCTATTTTATATCAAATATTTTAAATGTACATATTTCTCAATAGTGGCGAGGCGAGCTGTCAAATAACTGTCATTCACGTAGGTTTTGCCAGACTTTGACAGTTCGTTCGTATAATGATGACAGTTCGTACAAATGATGACTTCATTATTTGAACGAACTGTCATTATTATACAACGCTAGTAATCATATTTATGTATGCAATGACCTTATTATGTGACTCATAGAAAAATGTATTAACTAAATGCGTCGTTTAGAAAATTCGCATATTTCACACATATACATACATATCACCATATCATATCATTTCATTTTCGCACATCTGATTCAGCCCCCAAGTATAGCGAATCATCATGTAAATATAATATGAGGATACATGGAATTACTATGCTAGCGTCACAAGTGGACAATTTCATGGTATGCTGAATGATATAATATACACAATTGCAACGAACAGTGATAATAACACAGTCCACACATATTAACAAGAAATAACATCACAGAGGCTCAGGAATCGGATCTGTAGGTCGCATGCACCAACAATTGTCACGACAAGAATAATTCCCTTAAATATGCCAACCTTATCTTCCTCGGACATCTGCATCGGACAATTAAACTGTCCCTCGGTGGTCTTAGGACACAAAACTCGAGTTTTCAATTGTGGGATGCACCGCACTCAAGAAGATGGGATTAGGCCGCTTTTGACCGACGCATTGTCCGCTAAGATCATGGTTTTTCGAGGGCCTGTCGACAGTGTCTACTAAATATATCGAGTGTGCCGTACTTTTGTCACACTTAGATCCATTCAAGTTTTCTTTAAGAGGTGCCCGTAAGAGGTCGTGTTGCACTAAACAAACACATAACATGTTATTTGACCGGATTAGTACACTCAAAGGAGTTCTCATGAAATTTTTGCATTGATGGGAATTTTATTTTCTGGAAGATATAGTCACGTCAAAGATTCTCTCTTGTAGCCTAGGAGAGGTATCTTTGGTAATGTGTTAATACTGGCCAATATTCTGCCATAGACTGGTTGTAGTTGAATTGTTTTGATAGTTTGTTATTTAAGTATGATTAAATCCTATATAAATTTTGTATTTAACAGATATCAGGTTGCAATTTTTCTACAAAAAGAAACAGATTTCAAAAGTGTGGGCCAACCTAATAGACATACGATGAATATATACAGAATGAATTTAATTTTTTTTACAAACTACTTTATTTTATTTTTTTAATTATTATTTTATGGTTTTGATTCCCATTCACAGACTAGCTGCACTTGTACAAAAGAGATATAGAGTTAATCTATGTTATAAAGAAAGAGGTTAATTGACAATAAAAGAAAGATTATAACAGTTTATATATTGTTGATAGGTTTAAATTAATGAAGAAGGTCCTAATGTTGAACATTATAAAAGAAGAATTAAATATAAAACTTACTGTAATACACGTAAAAACTAATATTGCGGAGGTATGGTCTGAAGAGCAATTTGTTGGCTGACCTTCAATGCGGGTACATTATCTTCATTATATTATTTATTTTAACTGATTCGTGAATCCGAGTTCTTCTATTGGGTAGCTATTACATTTGAAATTGGTTTAGGTATATTAAGGTGACCAGAATCTAATTTTCTTGAGAAAAAGCAGGACATAAGCGAGGGGGGGGTGTAGGACTAAAACCAAATGCTGGCGTCTCGTAATATCGACACTTGGTTTTGGGTGTATATAGAAACGAAAACAACAAAATGATTTAGATTTGGTTTTGGTGATGGTGATCAAAACATAAAAGATAAAAAATTACACTCTACATTATTTGCTTAAAGAATTAATTGTTTTACTATATTTATTTTATAGTAACTAAACATTTGGAATGTGCCCATGTTGAGGAACGTTAATTCATTTTTGGTAAAGGTTTATTCAGTCCTTTGAATAGATGTTTTTGTGAGAGAAGCAACTTTTTCGTTTTCTTTCATTATGGTTACTTATACATACTGCCGTTCGTAGATGTATCTACAAAAATATATCCACTTTGATGGAAATAACTGCCCTTTTCTCCTAACTGTAACTTTAATAGTAAAAACAACTTAGTGTATTTTAGGTATAAATACAGAATATATTATCATGATAGGATGGAGTAAATTTAAAAATGTGTGATTTTTGTATTGAAACAGAAAAATTACTCTAATTTTGATTGCTTTTTACGACGACAATATATGGTAATAGAAAAATAAATAAATTTGTACTTTATTACAAGCGCAGATTTAAGTTTATTGAATATGCCAACAAAACTCTCAGAAAAATGATATGACAAAAAATAGCATGCAGTGCTGGGCTTTGATGGTAGATGATGGCCTTTGAGTGTGAGATAAAAAATACAAATTGTGCACAAGTTGGTTTTAGAGCTATTTTTGCTAATTTCACTTCATCGAGTTTAAATTGAAACCAAATTGTACGATGTGAATTATAACCATTTTTACCATGCTCACAAGGTGCAAACAATCTCTAATGCACATGCGAGTTTTATTGTATTTGCGCCTGCCTTGTCAAACCAAATCACCTTCATTTGTAAATGGCACATAAAGGATAGTTTAGCTGCATGAGCAAATTCTATTTGATCGAGATCGGTCGTGTCTGCATTAAAACGAGTCAGGATTTGACAGATATTTTTATTCTATTGACAGTATTGTCAAAACATCAGCGTTTACGTTGGGAAACACTGGTAAATAGTATGATAAAGTCATGTGCCTGGCCACATCAGAATTTTTGCTAAGTCGTAGGATTCAAATCACGTAAAAACCCTAAAGAATTAAAACTAAACTCATTTGAGTTACTACTACACTAAACTAATCATTCAAAAAATACTTTTTCGTATTTACTTTTACTGTTTATTTTTACTAATATATTTTTCATATCAACCCAAAATGTTATTTAGGTACATAAGAAACACGATTTCCTTGAAAACCAAAAATACGAAATTACTTTTGATATACTTTCTATGAATTCGCATAGAAAAACCATTGTAAATATTGCATATCCAATATATCCATACGCATATGCATATTAACGGTAGGATTTCGTAAAATATTGCTATTTTAAAAAACTCGCCAATAAAAAACTTGCCAATACCCAATGTTTATTAATAATTTTTACATTAACACGGCAAATAAAAATATTATAATTAAATTGTCTTTAATTTGCTGTTGTGAAATATAATAGTTTATATCTCATATCACCAAGATATATTACGATAAATATAAATATATTATTATAAATATAGTCGATCGTAAAACTACGGGAGATATGATCGTAAGAGGTTTGTTTTTTTAATTCAAAATTTTCAATAAACAATTATGTTTTGTTTAATATATTTTTATTTTTGTCTAAAAGAACTCTATAAGGTTACGCCACTAGAACACGCATTTCTTGTTTTTACGTTAAACTTGTAATTATATTTCTAATCTTAATAAATATTATTAAAATAATATATAGGTACAGGTTGTTACCAGCTGTCCGACATAATTTAAATTATTGAAATATTTACTTATTAAAAGAATATGTTGATGTTTATTGTTTTTAATATATTTGCACATCACAATTACTAACTTAATAAAAGAAATAATCAATTGTAAATGTCAAAACAACAGCAGATATTAACTTTTACAAAATAATTTAAATTGTCAAAAATATAAAGAATCGAGTACAAATAACGGCAATATCAAAATATTGAACGAAATATCTGAAGACATTGTGAATTATGTGTAGTTTTTGGGGAAATCGGTTCCAAAATGTTGTTTCTTTTTATCATTTGCTGTTCTCAAAAGCTAGAGTTAATTCAATCAATTCTTTTTTTTCAAATCTAAAGCAATGAACTAAACTAGATAATAAAACGTTTGTTTTTTTTTGTTAAACACAATGTACCTACACGTAACGGCCACATCAATCTAATCGAAACATCTAGTTATAATAATAAGTATTCCCGTTGTACTACCTAACAAACGGTAGATACACCCACTATTACACAGCCACTAGCTTCCTAAACAAACCCTTCTACTTGCTATTCGGTGTGCGTAGAAATCTCGTATCTAAGTATAAAATGCAAATGTTTGTGCCAGTATGCGAAGAGGGGGCAGTGCGGCGTGCTGCGGCGCAATATAACGTCTAATTGTATGTTTATAATTTATAGGCGTGGGTAATTAAGTTGCAATAATTTCGCCAGAGGTTTCTTTTTGTCTTTCATTGCACCAAACCTCGTCCCTATTACGTCCGTCTAATCATACGATTTAAAACAGTATGTTTAGATAAAATAAGAAAAAACATTTAATATGTATAGCATATCACTTGTGTAGTAATGTTCTAAATAATTTTTTTTAGATTTTCTCAAAAAGCGGGAAATTTTTCAAACTCCTCGGGCGCGGGATGAAATGTGAAAATTCAGGACTGCCCCGCTATGTTCCAGAGAAAGGCATTAAGTTACTTAAGGGTGGTACCATAATATTATGTTTTTATAATTTACGTAGAAAGATGCAAAAATGTCGCTCTAGGGGGTTTCCATTGCAAGGTCTTTGTTTTGTGTAAACATTTGATTGTTAAATTGGACAAAAGCTGTTCCAGAATATTATAAAAACATTTTTGAAAATTTTAAATTGGCTTACCACTATTGTTTACATTTACGCCAAGAATCCCTTTCCATCAAATTGCATAATTTGTGACATTAATGTGCATAATTAATGACATTTTTCTGCCATTATTCTAATGTCCAATTTCCGTAGTCAGAATGGTCACAGAATTGTCATAGTTATCAAATGTTCTCACATCACATCAACTGACAAATCGCCAAATAGTTTTAAGACAGGTTCCTGGTTATTTAAACAAATATTTAATATGTTCTTTGTAAAAATACATTCAGAATGTTATCTAACAGTTATCCCCTGTTACTGTTCTTTAATATGCAATATTGTTATTAATTTATTGAATACTATAGGTATTGCTATTGGAATTATCGTAATACTTTTCCGCATTTTCCTAATATCACGATTATTTTAACAATGTCGCTGTAGTAGTTTAGTAAATATCTGAAAAGACAAAAACACAATCACTAGTTTTGGTTTACACGTAGAGTTCATATCAAAAAAATACTACAAGACGGTATAATACTCTTTTTTATCTCTGGTACTCTTTTATACCGTATCAACCCTGTCGCGTCCCGTCGGCCCAATTTTGTAATATAAGATAAAGCTCAAAAATCACCATCAGCTTATAGCTCACAGTTCTCATTAAGTTTATCCATAAATCTAAAAGCATTTTATAAAACGAGTCTCATAAAACCTATAGAAGCGACAGAATTAGTGGTAGGTAGAGATTGACTGTTACCTTGGCGTGTTAAAATCGTAACGTTACGTCGATGTGTAAGCGAACGCTAATAGTTATTGCTCGTAGATAGCTGTGGATTCCTGCTTCATTGCATATTCATATATTCATGGTTCTTCTACGGCTGCTCAACCGACCGACCACGGTTGGTCTCACATGACCGGCAATTAGAATTATTTGCCCGTGAATCTAAATCGATCTCATTGACGGGACGAACAGGTGATCCCACGTTAATCTTCCTTTAAGGCGAAAATAAATCATGTAAAAGTTATGATATTTTCAGTAAACTGTTTTTTTTTACTTGGGTATTAATATACATAAGATATATTTGGAAGCTTTCCTCATATTAGCTGATATCATCAACTCAGTTATATTAGAAAAATTACATAAGTCTATACCGGGTGACCCACGCCATGGGTACTCCCCTTTATTTTTGTTGTCGATAAAGCTGGACCAATGAAGTTTGGAAATGTGTTAATAGACAAAAAATGCAATTCTTTGGGATACTCTTGAGGCTAAGAATTTCAATAAAATATCAAGTATTTGGTATCATTGTAATCGGAAAGATGTTTTCTATCGAATAATCAGGGTGTGGCCATTGGGTACCCGTGAAAAAAATGAATCACTGGCCAAAAGCCAATTAAATCACGCTAGAGGGCACCACTAATGCAATTTCGGCCAAAATCGACTTAGTTAGTGTTTATTTGAATTTTTTTGACTATTATCACCAATTTCTAGCCACCTAGATTAATACATAAAAAAGTTATTTTTGCGTTGCCTTGGTGATAAAAATTAACGATCGATATGTTTTTGTGTTCAGAATGTCATCCTGATTGAAAATATCACACAAAGATAATAGAGTGCCATTTAAAATTTCAATGATGACGTCATTTCCGTTAAAACAGGAAGTCATATTAACTTCAAGAGTATCCCAAACAATGGCATATTTGTCTATTAACTCATTCCCAAATGTCAGTCGTTCAGCTTTATAAACAAAACAAATAAACGGGAGTACCAATGCCGTGGGTCACCCGGTATGTATATTTGAACAAATCGCCCGGGGGCTATTTATTAGGTTGTAACACTGAAAAATTGGTAAATCCCTTAATTTTATTTAGTGCCCTAAAGAACATAATAAAAGTCCTAAAAATCCTGTGTCTGCGTCAGGTTTTTCTTTTGTATTTCACCTTAAACTACCCTACCTTGTCTTATAAGTCCTTCAAACGTGGCATTTAGTGGATTTAAATGAAGCTCTATCGAAATATGGTATTTAAACAACAACATTTAAAATGGTGGAACCAAATTTTCTCATAACTTGCGCACCGTATGATCTAAAATTATTAGTCCGATAATCTTGAAATTTTCACTACATGCGCAACAAACAGTACTTGATAGGTTGATTACCCACAATATCACTATGTTATGTATATTTTATTTAATAAGACACCTTTCTCTCAGATATAAGTTCTTTTCGATATGGACCACCTTAAGCGGAGAAATAATGCCAACCAGAGACCACAAATCTGCGCACCGTCATGATCGAAGGGCATTTGCGGGTGTAGTCGCCCATAAAAATCTATTATTTGCAAAATACCCAACTTATTAGTAAATAGATGTACGAAATTTGGAATCAAACGGATGCATAGTACCGTCACCACATAAAATGCCTAACTAGCTTTGGCCGAAGATGCCCTTAATTTTCATTTTCCTGGTCAGCCATTTTCGGTCTGGCTTATTAAATTTAGCAATTTAATGCAATATTCGAACTCAGCATGCAAAATCCCTAAATGGCATGTTTGAAGGAGCTATGAGTGATATCAAACAAGGTAGGGTTGTCCACAGAAGAATAAATAACTTAAGGTTTACTAAAAACGACGTTCTTTACATATGGTTGACATATTAACAACGCACATTCTGGTGGTCTTATTTATTTGATTCAAGTTGCATTTTGTTCCAAAAGAAACCTTCGTCTTATGTATTTTTTATTGGTATGTTTGACACATAATAAATAGCAAAATAGTTATGTATTCAACTAATGACAAAGCAATAGTGTATCATCAAAACCATTCCATAACTCAAGACATAGTGAACCCGTTACGTTAGACTTCCATTTGACACTGGTTAAGAAGTCCTGCTGTCACTCCAAAGCATTAAACTTTTCATGATGTATTTTATTCCAGTTTTCTGCAATCTTTTCAGTTTTCACAATTAATTTGATAAATAGAATTATCAAAGTTGCCGTTACGGGTACTACTAGAAAAATATACAAACAAACAATTCCCTAATTTTCATTTTCCTGGTCAGCCATTTTCGGTCTGGCTTATTAAATTTAGCAATTTAATGCAATATTCGAACTCAGCATGCAAAATCCCTAAATGGCATGTTTGAAGGAGCTATGAGTGATATCAGACAAGGTAGGGTTGTCCACAGAAGAATAAATAACTTAAGGTTTACTAAAAACGACGTTCTTTACATATGGTTGACATATTAACAACGCACATTCTGGTGGTCTTATTTATTTGATTCAAGTTGCATTTTGTTCCAAGAGAAACCTTCGTCTTATGTATTTTTTATTGGTATGTTTGACACATAATAAATAGCAAAATAGTTATGTATTCAACTAATGACAAAGCAATAGTGTATCATCAAAACCATTCCATAACTCAAGACCTAGTGAACCCGTTACGTTAGACTTCCATTTGACACTGGTTAAGAAGTCCTGCTGTGACTCCAAAGCATTAAACTTTTCATGATGTATTTTATTCCAGTTTTCTGCAATCTTTTCAGTTTTCACAATTAATTTGATAAATAGAATTATCAAAGTTGCCGTTACGGGTACTACTAGAAAAATATACAAACAAACAATTCCTTAATTTTCATTTTCCTGGTCAGCCATTTTCGGTCTGGCTTATTAAATTTAGCAATTTAATGCAATATTCGAACTCAGCATGCAAAATCCCTAAATGGCATGTTTGAAGGAGCTATGAGTGATATCAGACAAGGTAGGGTTGTCCACAGAAGAATAAATAACTTAAGGTTTACTAAAAACGACGTTCTTTACATATGGTTGACATATTAACAACGCACATTCTGGTGGTCTTATTTATTTGATTCAAGTTGCATTTTGTTCCAAAAGAAACCTTCGTCTTATGTATTTTTTATTGGTATGTTTGACACATAATAAATAGCAAAATAGTTATGTATTCAACTAATGACAAAGCAATAGTGTATCATCAAAACCATTCCATAACTCAAGACCTAGTGAACCCGTTACGTTAGACTTCCATTTGACACTGGTTAAGAAGTCCTGCTGTCACTCCAAAGCATTAAACTTTTCATGATGTATTTTATTCCAGTTTTCTGCAATCTTTTCAGTTTTCACAATTAATTTGATAAGTAGAATTATCAAAGTTGCCGTTACGGGTACTACTAGAAAAATATACAAACAAACAATTCCCTATCAACAGTTTTATCAAATCGGGCTGAGATTATAGAATCTTGAATTCCGGTCGGTACAGCTACTAAAATCACAAGGTTGATTTCTACTAACTTCCGTCATGCACCTAACGACAACCGATATAAAACTCGGAGAGTTGTCGTCGCTGCCTAGATTCTTTTTTATTATTATTAATCTCTCGCTTCTCACAAATCAAGTTTTATAGGTTATGTTTTGATGTGAACGGCTTGGGAACGGTTATAATATATCTCTTCAGAGATGTCCAGCGTCGAATATCAATAAATTAATGGGATATTCAATCCGGACCAAATAAATAAACATTGCCCGAAGCACTGAAGTGAATAAAATATGTAGTCGTAACATTTTACAAGGTCGTTGGATCCGTTTTGCTTGCTTTTTGATTTGATCCCATTTGGTAATCTCAAGTTGAGCGACTTTTCACTTGAATTAATATTCGATTCTCAACAGTTCAGTGTTCACTCCATAACAAACACAGATAACATGATTTCAGGGACCACTTCTGTAGTGAAACTTTTTTAGGGAAGGTAAATAGAGCATGCTAAGTGAGACGAAATAAAAAAATACGAGATACGAGAAATACGAACATTTGATAGTTGATAGTTGTGTTAACCTTGGCTATATGATGTTCGCCATCTTTAAATGTATTTAACTAAAATCAAATTGGTATCTCTTTTTGTCGCAAACACAAATTCTTATTAAAAAAGGCACAAAAACGGTTGGCAGTTGGTTGCTTACTTTAACCAACACACGCACGTGCACATCGTTTATTTTTATTTTTTAATTAAGATAGGAACAGACGGTACCGTGCATTGCAAGGAGCAATAATGATTCCCGATAATGACGGTGGAATACATATATTCGCACCGGACTAATTTATGTACAACATATCAGCCGTTTGAGCTTGGGGAAAAAGTGTGCCGCTAATTGCTTCATTGCGGCAACGTCACCGCCTTTATTGCTCGGCAACGCCGCGAAAAAACCTTTGAAACAACGCAGTCTTTCGACTCGCGACTGTTATTACACCGGAACAACATATTCCCGTAATTGTTATTTACTGAAACACCTGTCCATTGACTACATTGCCGCTGGATTGTAGTCTTGTTTTATCCGGGAGCTGGATAACACTGTTTGTCCCGACATCATTACCCAGCCCAAACGATCACATCTAGGAACATGAACCCACTAAGGAAAGAAATTCCATAAATGGGCGGTGAAATTTTTATTTCAAAAACCGTAGATATTGCTGATGTGAGCATTGGTATGGACCGTGCAAAATTGCAAATTAGATTCTGCTTTAAAAATTAAGAAACATATATCTTAACTATTGTCTGAAAATGCAGAGACTTCTCTACTTACGCTTTTATTTAATGGAAATCGGCAATTATATTCTCCCTAAAAAATAAAGAAATACATGTTTCACCATTTTCGAACAAATACTGCTAAGAAGAAAAAATATCAACAAGAACTAAAAAATCTGTATATATACTCAGCTTCCAACCTGAACCGCTCCGAAATCACGTAATTCGGAACGTAAACATGCGGCTGATCCGTTCCGAAATCACTTGATTTCGGAACTTGTTTCGGAAATCAGATATATTTCTTTTCTATTGAGCTGGATCCATATTGCAAAGTTTAATATTAAATTGGGTAGTGTAATAAAAGCCTCTTATCTCTGCGTTGTTAATGTTCATTTAGATTTTCCGGAATCTATGGATCATTGACGAGGTTATGTCGTATTGATATTGAGCTGATATTGAGTTTTATAAAAAACGAGTTTGATTCATCTAAAACGTATTTCTTTTTAAATAACCAATCATATGATACCCTACACGACCTACTGTTCTCATGCTGTGTTTAATATAGCCATGAAATAAACCTGAAAAAATGAAGATGATATGTATTTTTCTCATACATCGCGTCGGTATGGTAAATGCGCAATGCTTGTCTCATTATTTTAGTTACATTCATATAGTCCCATATTATAACTTTTATTTCTAAATCAAATCACACCACCATACAATAGTGAATAGGGTATTACGGTCATGTGGAAATTTGGCTAAAATAACTAAACAAATAATTCTACACCATATAAGATGTCATGAGCTTTTAACGTTAACGTTTTGTTTATGATAAACTTGCAATCGAAAGTGGTAAATTAAAATATTCGATGACCAAGATATTTCTTTTAGAACATTTTCTTTCGCTAAAGTTGCAGTATTGTTACTTATTAAGAAGCCATTTTAAATACTTGTCGCTGTAGAACAAACTTAAAACAAAAATCTCTCATTTCGTTTCTTATCAGTTTAAAAATCGGCGTTTCTGCCGATAGGCTACCACACTCCTGCACATAAGCTCTATAATTTTGTTTATACATCACACCGATCTCACGTAGTCTAACCTAAATAACAATGCGGCTGTCAGCGTGCGTTGCCAACGCAATAACGATACTTATTTACGTTCGAAATGAAGCAACGTTGGCAAATAAGTGGGTTTCCGCGACGTCATTAGAAGCAATTCTCATTTCAAACGGCGTTTTCTCTTAAACTAATGTATAACGAATCTCTTAAACTAAGTATGACGATTTATTTGTGAATCGAGTAGCAGTAACGATTTTTTTTTAATATAAGTAATTTTACAACCGCCATCATTATTTTTGTGTCAAGTCTTTGACCGCTTGTTTTACCTGAAATCCCCATTTAATTTATGGCCGAATTAATACAAGACAATCATTGAGAAATTGTATTTAGCCACACTCATACATGGCACCACCCGTGGGGATTTTTACTATATTTTCTCTATTAAACGAAATATGCACGTTTCTACTTTTTGCTGAAAATATCTTATCAACTTACTTATAACATTTAACTTACCGTTAATTTCTGTCTTTTCAGCAGCAGCACGAGCAGTTTATTGGCCACGATCCGTCCAGAGATCTATCGCCCAACCTACCATCCTGCGACTCGTCAATGGGTGACGTTGACATATCAAGTGGCAGCTCATGCAGTACACCCTCCAATAACAACAACCAGCAATCTTCCTGTACGTCGGAGATATGCAGGCCGCAGCATCTACAACCTCACCATCAGTCCAACCCGACGGACTGCAGGCAACATCCGGAAGTCTGCAGGACGCCAGGGGAATTCCCCCATCAAAATTTCGAGCATCAGATTCCCAAGCTGGAACCTATGCAACAGCCAAGAACGCCACCGACGCCACCTTCGAATCACGAGGATACCATTTGTGCAGGTTGTGGTTTAAGGATAACAGATAGATTTTATTTGCAAGCTGTGGATAGGAGGTGGCATGCTGCTTGTCTGCAGTGCTGCCAATGCAGGAATACGCTCGACGGGGAGATAACGTGTTTCTCTAGGGACGGCAACATCTACTGCAAGAAGGATTATTATAGGTGAGTGTTATTAGAAGTTTTTTTAACGTGGTTTTTGCGCAGGTCTATGAAAATAGAGTAAAACTTTCGCTACTAAGTATTTATTACCGTGATGATTTGAATATTGTACGTTACGGAATTGTATTCGATAATTACAATATTCTTTTGTATTAGATGCAAATAGATAATGCATTAATTGTATTGATACAAGTGCATGGGAAAATAGTAACAAAATTGTCAGAATTGAGCCATCGTCATATCATCGCCTGATAGCTATGGAGCGTAAACAATGTGAGTACTCTGTGAAGTTGTGTAGGTAGGGCAGCTTTCTAATAGCTGGAAATTTTGTCCACGAGTTAGACAAAAATAAAATACCAGTTTTTCGTGCAATTCTTTATGTTATGTGATAAAATTATTTGGTATGCGCAAATTAATATCAACGTTATGAAGCAAAAAATTGCGTTTTAACTCTTTAAAGTGGTATGTTCGCGAGATTAAAACTGGCATGCACCCGGTGAGATACATATAATATTCCACTTCACGAAGTTCCCCTTGAACTTCGGCAACTTCTGGTACTTTCAGGCAACTGACATCAAAATCATCCAGGTCGTGTTTCTGGAGGTATATCAAAGTGCAGTTATTTACATTTTGTGCTATTTTTGTTTTAATGGAAACTGCTACAATTCTTGAAGAATGGTGAAAGGAAAGCTTGAACTGTGAATATTAGAGCTATGAAGTAAAACATCACTTAAAAACCGTACAGTTTACTTTGTTGCAAGTACAAAAAGCAATGTATTTAAATGCAATCAATCGCTTTATCATTTGCTGAAAAAGATAATATACCGGTGACTCAAGCCATAGGTAGCTCCGACGATTTATTTTTTATTTGACGCGAGACGAATGATGTTTGGAGGAGTGTTGTTAACAGATAAATGATAAATGACTTTTGAAAATGATTTTTTCTGAAATGATGTCATCTTTGAAATTTTAATTGGCGCCGTATATTATGTTTGTCATATTATAAATCTAGTACATATCAATTAGCTTAAAGAAGGAAAATAATTCCAATACAGTAGTTTTTTTGGGAAAACTTTGATTTTAATTTTTTAAAACTATATATTCTATGGCATCCGGAAATTTTACTCTAGTGTAATTGCCAGGCTCCATTTTCATTACTAAGGCAACGAAAAAATCAGTTGCTTGTTTGAGATCCGACACGGAAAGGGATTTTTCCCATAGAACTCCCAATCTGAACACACAAATAGTGAATTTGCTCTAGTTTTCGCGAGAAACAGTGTTAAATGATAAAAAACGCGTTATTTGCTACTTTTGAACACATGACAAACAATACCGTTATGTTCTATGTGTTGGATCAGATGCCATTTTTCCGATAAATTTTTTATTTGGCCAGTGAAATTTATAAATAAAGGTAGAAAAGCAGAGTGCGCTCCGTCAGGTACTGCAATGGGTGCGAGTGGTGCAAGTGGTGTAAAATATTCAAATGGTCTCAAACGAGAAGCTTCAAAGTTTCATTTGATCCGACAAATGTATTAACATCTACCACATAACGTTACTATTTTCATTACTTCAAAAGTAGGAAAAAAGGCGTTTTTGCACTTATAACACTGTATTTCGCAAAAACGAGCCAATTCACTACTTCTCTGTTCAGATTCGGCTTCCTTGGAAAAAGTCCTATCCGAAATAGTTGTCATTTGTCCGGCTTTTTTTGTTGGTCGGTGTAATTATAATTTTGTGTTAAACATCAAGCATCGGAGCATCTTTTTGAGAACTCATAAACCTATTCCCGCAATAGTGGGCTAAAATTATAGAAAAAAGTAAGGCGCTCCTAGTTTGAGAACCACTGTATATAACAAAATGTGGTGAATACCTTTTTTTGTGCAGAATTTTATAAACCATATTTTTGTACAGGTGCCAAAAATAGGAAATCGTGACAATTTTCGGTAAAATGCAAAAAAAACGCTAACCTGCTGCTTAGGGGTGGTGTTTAGGGTGTCAGGCTCTAGTAAAATTTGCGGACTGTATAGAATATTGAAAGTCCAAAACAAAAAGTTTATAACCGCTTGGATTAATAAACAAGTGTTTTGTTTTTCGTTTACGCGGTGATGACAATTGATGATACGTTTTTGTGGTCAGAATGATTAAAAATTATTAAAAATATCACAAATATGAAGTTATCTTGTTTATAACCATTAGAAGCGTCGAAATCAAAATTTCATAACATTAGTGCAAGGAAGTAGTTGCTTTAATCGTATCAGAGATGCGCATAGTGACTGATTTGAATTAATATCGTCCAACATCATATTTTACTCTCATCAATATAATTTTAATATGCACGCGAAACTTATATGGTTTTAAAACAGCTCAAACTTACTTTCCTCCTGAAGTTTTAAAGTTGGTTCTATTACTCCTCTAAGATATCTATTATATATGTATATGATACATCACTACTGTGCAAGTTTACCGCCATGTATCTCTGGAACGATTTAACAACATTCTTTACGGCCAATGAGAACGTAACGATATAGATCTAGATAGAAGGCCCTTTATTGTTTATTAGATGTATCCGACTAATTATCTTTACTAATTAACTTAAACTAATTAGACAAATAAAATAACACATAAATTTCAATCAGAATGTGTCTTAAATCATCAAAACAAATCTATGGGTGGCTATGATAAAAATTACTAAATTTCACTGCCAAAATTCTTGGGCTATAAAATAAAATTGTTTTGTTAGATTCACAGACTAATTGTATACAGTACACAATGAATACAATAGATTATCAACAGATCGAGAGTACAGTAATTCTATTTAGTTCCTTAATTCGTCTTCTGAGTGTATCTTCTATTTCTTAGATCATTCAATAAAATCACCCGACCAATACGACCACCATCCTCACTCTTCACCTCCGACGAAGAAGCATTTTAACACGCACCCAATGCAAAATAGAAGACTTGGACGATAAACGGTCCACCAAAACCGGCTCGTTTTGGTATAGTGACCTCTTCTTCATGTTGACCTATATTCCATCGGTGGTCGCAAGTTTCCGATGGCTTGACACGGTCCTCTTGCAATTTTTGCAGCTACCAACCGAAAGAAGTAATCGTCAGTGCCCGTAGAAAGAAGAGGCGGATGCCTTTCTCTCCGCTCGGCCACCGATATAATGAACCTGCAAAGATGGTCATACGAATAAAGCTTGCGAAGCTGTAATATGTATGGGACCCGTTAACTGTTTTACAGATTTTCAAGCATGCCGCTGCGCTGTGGAATTCATACAGTGGTACGGCAGTGAAAGAGGGGACCCGGTCTTCGTCTGCATTTATAAGAGACCGCGACTATTAATCAGCAGAACGGTAGCAGAGCCTGAGTTATTTCGCGTATGTGCTTGAAAGACGATACGGACTGGGAAACGCCATGGAATGAAAGCTTACGAATGAATTAGGAGCTTATTACTACTTAGTACTTGAATATTGTTTGTAGCTTGGTGTGGGTATTGATAGAATATTTTGTTGGGTATGCACGACTATAAAGTACTTCGTGTTAGAAATAAGAGTCATAAGTTTGTTATAAGTCCTCTTATGGTCGTTATTGATATGCAACAATTGGCTGGGTTGAAATATTAATCAATTACTCGGATCTATTGGTAAAAATGGTCTGCATCTTCTACCCGACGTACATGCCTAAAGTTTCCAAAATTTACCTGAGAATTCTACGCCTCTTGGAACTAAGTTTTGATTGAAATTGATTGAACGTTTATTGCCGGGTTACATTGTATTAGTGCTGTTCAAGCAAAGAAGGCTTTTAAGCAATGGCGGAAATTTATCATATAAATCGCGCGATTGTACAGTTTCAAAATTGCAATTTTTTGTGAAATGATAGAAAAATGGAATGGGTGGGTTATTGGGGAAAAAGGATAAATCAAGACGGAAATCGACTAGCAAATATTATATAAAGTAAATGGTGATATGCAGGCGGGATGTAAATTCTAAATAAATTAAAAATTACAGTCACAACCTGGATTTGAACTAGGGACTGTTGTGTCGCTAGCACAAACCTCTACCAACTGAGCTATTGAGGCCTGGTTCCAATCCAAGTAGTGGCTGTAATTTTTAATTAATTTAAAATTTACATCCCGCCTGTATATCACCGTTTACTATATATAATGTAACCATAAAGTCCGGAAAGATACGGGATGTCCGTAGATTCATATCTAGTAATCCAAAATTAGTTAACTATATTCAAAATCAAAATAGTTTACAAACATTTCTAGAATTAACACATCTATATTTATTTTAGTACATTTTTAAACCCATAAATCACACCCAAATTAAACAAAAAAAAGAGTTCTCCTACTTATTTTCTGGCCCTGCTGCAGAGAGTTCAAGTCAACCTAGATTATGTGAGGTATCATACGATAGTTCTTCTTCACCTGTAACTTTTTTTTATGTAACATTCAGTCTCTGTGCACTGATATTACATATTGCCGCTAAAATATATTTTTTTTTCGGCTCGATTACAACACTTTATCATACTACGTAGGAAAAAGGAGTATGGTTTTTCCTTAATTTTGGTTTATTGTAGATATCAAAACAAAGATCAACAATATTGGAATACAAAACAAACGACTACACTGGCAAACAAAAAAAAGATATCGAACTGATTATATGTTTTTCTTTCGAAGAATCGGAACCGTAAGGCACATATTGTAAATTGTGTCTAGTTTTTGACAAAATCTACCCAATACATGTAAGAAAGGCGTTTTGTTTTTTAAGACCATAGTCAAAATGCTTACTTGCCACATTTTTCGTTATTGTCATTTCTGCGATATTTGTTGGTCAAATTTAAATGTTTGACAGGCTGTAGTAAAACCCACCTATGTTAAATTTATGAATTGAGGAGTACTGAGGCTATTATTTGCACTTAGCCATGGACAGTGTTGAATTATGGCAGCGCTCTGTTTTCTTTTTCTCTTCTGTCGATCTCATTTTCCAATATTCAAAATGTATACTCACCTAGATTACAGTGACATGTATCAATCCTGAAGTCGACTTGTTCTTATCTGGATTTAATGGTTTGATAATTAAATTCTGTTGAACCATAGAATTTCAAAAAATCACTTTTAAAACGTTTGGGCCCATTCTACAGAAGTGGTTTAGAGAAAATATTTAGGAGCCGAGGCTATTAGGCATGTTTAATAGATCTAAATACCAAAATAAAGTTAGGAACACTTATCCGTGCGATTTTTCCAAGAGAACCCAGCGGCCACTGACATAACTCCTGTATCTGGTGCATCGGTGACAGTCCTAAGAGGCGAAACGAGACCTTAGCTGGGTGGCCCCTGATTCACCTTAGCTGATCACTCCCTCGCCATTGGTCCGTGGTATCGATTCGCGGAAATGATCGGCCATCGAGTTCCTCGTCGTATGTCGCGACTGCAACACGGGCGACCAGGTACTCACACAGGAGATGCCGTATCGTATGTCGGTCTCGACATTCGTCGAACGGGCCATCTAGATACTGAAAAATTGGCTTCCGTAACGTACTTTTATCTCCTCTCTTCCATGGACGAAGCCGGACCAGCAACGTTGCATAAATGGAACGTGCTCACGACACAACTTTTAATTGCTGCAGATAGTGCTGTGGTGGATGTAGAAAAAGCCCCGACTGCTTCAGTACTGAGTGATGTGGAAAATAAAACCCTGGAAATGAAGAGATTTGCCCAATGACGTATACTCCTTAATTTCCTCAAGTATACATTTTCTGGTTATTTGTGGAGTAAAGAATATTTTTTACTTTCGTTCGCAGTACTTTTGCAAATGTTTTGTGTAATTTAAACACGTTTTTTCTAATAATAAAATGTCCTTCATCCTCTTAGTATGCATGTATTTCCTGCGATTTCTGCGTGCAACTGAGGACGTCAATCTGAGCGGTCACGCGATTTTTCACTTTCTGCATGAGTTATGACGGCAGGTTGGCGTTTTCTGAGTCTGTTCTGTTTCTTTCTTCGTTTTTTTAAACTGCTGGTATCGTTTCTCGGGCGCTTTAATATGCATTGCGTCTCTTTACGCGGACTACACACGTGTCGGACGAGCACCCGGCCAATTCCTTATCTCTTGGCATATTTAATCTGCCGTGGAATGAGATTGTCTCTCAGATCCGAGAGGCATGTCTCCTGTAAACCGCTGCAGCCTGGGAGTATTTACGTTTTTCGCAGAATCTCCGGTAAATTGTATCTCGTGTGTGTGTCGGTTGTTTTTCATTACTATTGTAGTGGAGAAGATTAAATTTTGTCAAACACTGATTTAACAATAATCAGAAAATAACCATTTTATTTTTATTTATAGCGGCTGTAAACCACTTAAACCTTAAACCACTATTTATATATTTTTATTTATAGAGGCTGTAAACCACTGGAACATCTTACCGTTTTTATTAATGGCGTCCAGCATCACCTCACTGTGTTTTCTTCTGGACGACCCAATAATTGTTGGATGGAAAGTAATAATAAAGTGATATAAACATTCTTATAACAAAAGTAACCTATAAACACCTACAAATGAAAATCAGCTTTAGCGTATCACATTTAATTTTTAGAAATGTGTGTAAAGTTTGCTGTCTGGCATTTATTTTACTCATGGTGTAAGGATTTTTACAGCACTGAACATATTTCGAGACAGCATTCACTCAATCAACCAATCGTTATCAAGGTCAATAAAAAAATTATCGTTTTCTTTGGTTTTGTTGAGATTTGTCGCATAATTTACGCGAAATTACATAATATTTGATCAATGTAAGTCTGACTTTGGAATCTTAAAAAAATGAAGGTACCATTTATTACATGTAAATAAATAAGCACGAATAATGATGTAACGATAAGGATGTAAGTACATAAACATGAGTCACTAGCGCTTTCTTATCAGAAATTCTATAATGGCTATAATGTTAACACTACTGCTGAGAACACACCTTTAAAGAATTACTACCACCTCAAACTACCACTAGCATCCATATAAATATATAAATACGGACGAATCAGCGCAGTATAGCATGGAATCCCCGGATACAGTTTTGCCATATTGCTCAAATCGAAAGGGGAAGGGGCAGTTGCTTAAATTTAGGTTCCTGTATGGGAGAAGGGTGCCCAGTAGGGTGGTTCACAAATGCGTTGCAAAATTTTTTGTTATGATAGAAACCAACAATCCCCTCAAATCGTTTCCAAATAAAAAAAAAAGTGGACACGTATTTTTTTTTGTTGAAATTTTGATTTAACTGACCTTTTCGAGGCCTTTACATGGGCAAATGCAAGGGAAGAAGACTTGTTTTGGTAAATTCAAATAATTGTTCGGAGTTTGGGAAAACGTAAGATTACTTAAGGACTTGTACAGGACTTTCCAAGGAAGATGTTGATCTATTATACATATGGATTTGACGCCCCGAAAACTACCCTTAAATGAAAAAATGTACATTCTTCAGATAATTGATCCTTCTAATCATTTTAGTCTCTTTTTTTCTCTTAGAAACTATTACTATAAGTCTAGTCGAATATTTATAAACACATGTCAGTTAATTTATATTTGTTTAAATAAATTCTCGGTAGCAATTTATTTTCGAAATTTTAGTTGTTTAAACAATTCATTTTTCTCGAAAATCGGTCTGTATTCTGTTCTCTGAGTTCGAAATGGCACATTATTATCTTACAGTGACATTATTCCTTAAATATGTCTCCCTATTGTTTAAACAATCAATTATTATTCATTTTCAACTTAATTTCTAATTTGCTAGCAGTCAGATTTTTTATGAAATTAATTTATAAATTTCATGTTCGATATCTAACAAACCCATTATCTATATTATCTAATAAACCCACATTTGATTAAACAAATTCCATTTGATTAAACAAATTCCATTTGATTAAACAAATTCCATTTGTTTAAACAATTTTTGTTTACAATTCACTTAAATTTTTTATAGGTCGGTCTGGTCAACTGTTATTCTCAAGTGATAGCATTTATAGTTTGGGAAGATATCTATTGTTTAAATAATAAAATATCATTAGTTTTGAATACCATTTCTTTCTCGATTTCCTATTCTGACTTCCTACCACTGTGTGTTGCAAGATAATGTTAATTTGTTGCTGTCTGGAAACTGTTCCATGTACTCTAATTTGATGAAATATTGTAAGCGAATATTATTTTGTTATTCACTGGAACACTGGAAATCATCCCAAAATATAAATGATATCACTTCAGAATAACAGTTGGCCAGACCGATCTAAAAAATAATTTTGGGCAAATTGCAAAAAAAAATTTTAAAGAAATGGCATTTGATTAAACAAATGTGGGGTTATTAGATAATACAGACTAAATATCCCAAACATGAAATTTATAAGTTAATTTAACAAATAAACTAACTTTTTTACCATAATTAGAAAAAAGTTGAAAATTAATTATATTTGATTGTCTAAAAAATAGGAACAAATTTTTTAATGAATAATGTCTCTCTACGGTAGGAAACTGCCATTACAAGCTCAGAAATCAGATTTCGGACGGATTTTCATGAATAACTAATTATTTAAACAAATAGAATTTGTTTAAACAAATGGAAACTAACTGACAAACGTTTATAAACATTCCACAAGACTTATAGTAACGATTTCTATGAGAAAAAAAAAGATAATGAAATGATTAGTACGGTCATACATTTTTTCAGTTGGGTACTTTTCAGGGCAGAGTGGGGTGGATTGGGGGCGTTAAACCATATGTATAATAGGCTAAATTCTTCCTTGGAAAGTCCTAAAACTTTAACACAAGTATCCCCAAACTCCAAAAAATTACTCAAAAAAAAATTCTTCTTCCCATATAAATTTGAGGCCTCGAAAAGCACCTATAAATTCAAAAATTCGAAACAATACGAGTCCACATTTTTGGATTTGGAAACGATTTGGAGGTGATCGTTGCTTTCTAAATAAAAATAACTACCCTAGTGTCCATAAGGGAAACAGTAAGAAACAATATCAAAATACGAAAGGGGGTCAGCTGCCCACCTTTGCCCCACCCTGGATACGCCCATGTATGGGAGTTTGGACAATTGTGACAATGTTGACGGGTTTGACAGTTTTTACAAATTTGACAGTTTTTACTTCCGTCGCGTAGTTCTACGCTCTCTCTTGTTTCTCTGTGCATGCGTGCGCAAGTAATATCACGAAAATATGCATGTATGTTAAGGTTTAATTCTTTTGGCCAGAAAATTTCTAGCCTGAGATTGCAGTTGGACTATTTTGTGTACATCCCCTTACCTGCAAACCATTACGCCCCTGACACATCTTGACACATCACTACTGCCATTGATTTGTGTATTTATCATAATTGTTGCATATTTTAATATTCAGCAATGCATGATATGTTGGAAATAGTTATTCGCGTCAGTTACATTACTAAAAAATGTTAAGATATGAGACAATAATGATCGTAAATGCTAAAGCATCTAGTCGAAATGCTGCCGTAGCAAGATATTTCAGTGTTTTAAATTTACACGGTCACCTTCAAACATTCTTACGATATGCAACAAGCTTTCAATCTTTTTCCAATACGTTACATGACTGCTAAATGTTGCTGGTATGATCGTCACATAAAAGGTATTAAGGTTTTTTATTAAATCTCTTTAACTTTACATTTATCATGCGTAGGTATTTACGGAAAAATATCGGTTCTGTAGCATTAAAAAAACAAAAATGTTCTATAACAAATCCTTGCAAAATATTGCGTTATCGATCATCTAACATACTGGCCTGAATCTCGAACCACAAACACATTACGATCGATGATCGATGTCCATAAGTCAACATTTCTTAACCTCTCGTGTACACTTCCTCAAATTATACGTCGAATCGGACCCCATGGTGAAGACCTCCAAACGCGGTCCAGCCCCGGGCATGCTCGAGACACGCGCCTGTCATCTCTCCAGGTATATATACCTACACGAAGACCTGTCAATACTGCTCTCAAGTGGTGAGGGGACGCTCGGTGAGGAACCAGGACACCTCACACAGCCAGGTTGTTTGCGGTCTGCCGGTAATCTTTTCGGGATATCTATTGTCCTGCGACACGAAAATTCAAAGTGCGCGCTATTTATCCACATAGAATCGATAAGTCGGGCTTCACTGCCGGAGGTAAATGGGCAAGTCGTGACCATTAGCTGTACGGGGCCCCAGTGGTTGCCCCAGCTTGCATTCCCTCCAAAACACGGACGGGCCGATGTCCTCACCATTGGAGTAATTGATATAGTTGCGTAAGATATTACACACATAGACCGAGGTGGAAGTTGAGGAGAATGTTCCGTCAAGGAGTCCTCCAATGACAATAGTACTCCCGGGTGGATTTATGAAAGACAACATGGACAATTGTCGGAAGAGAGTTACGGATAGATCTTTCCTGGAATCAGGTGTGTCCTCCGAGTGCAGACATAAAGACTGGCACGACCCGTAACTGTTTTGAGCAGTTTTATCTAGTGGGCAAGTTGTTCGGCGTTTAGCGTTTGACTTTTTCTTGGCCTTGTATGGAAATTGACCGTGTTAGGCAATCAACAATAGAAGAAAGCTCACTGGTCGGTAACCGTTAGTTTATGTTTCTCAGGGTTTCGAAAATCGTGGTTTATTACAAAGTTTATTAAAATATTGGCTAAACTGGATGAAATTATCCGTATGGAAGATGCGGATGTCATAGGACGAAGAAACTATGGATGTTGATACTTGTTAGAAAGTAATCAGCACAACAAACTATGAACCCACATATACCACATATACACACATTGTACACACATAAGGAAATATTATTTTTGATGTTGAAAAATTTTAACAATAAGGTTTATATAAACGTATAAAAATATTATCCTATTTCAACGACTCTCGCACATACCCTAAAATTTAATACCTAATTTTAACCATATTAGCTTATTTTCGTAGTTCTTGTAAATTTGTGTCAATAGGGGGAACGATAAATCTAATAGGATCTTATCTAAAAAAAAACTTTCTTCACCCTTCATTACAATAAAGAAAAATGTTATGTGGCCAGACACATGACTTTATCATACTATATATAAAATTTATAATTTTACCTGCATGTGCTTCTATTTTGTCGAGATCTTGCGTGTCTGCATTAAAATAAAACTATTAAGCCATTGACAGTATAGCTATTGACAGTGGGTATTGTCAAAACGTCAGCGTTTGACACTACCTACTGTCATTAGAACGAAAATACTTGTCAAATCCTAGATAACTAGTTTTAATATAGACACGATCTCGATCAAATAGAATTTGCTCATACAGCTAAACTATTAATTTTATCAAAAATTGCAATGCATTTAATTATACAGAATTTCCTCTACTTTAATTTATTATTTAACTATTTTGACGAAATTACAGAAATGGCAGCTCATTTGCAAAATCCTTGACAAATGCTTAGAGGAAACATCCATTTCCTTTGTACCCTTTTAAACAAAAAGCTTTTCAGCTCTAAGTTAGGTTATGAAACTTCTAAATATGAACTTGCGTCCAGATACCTTTAGTAGTTTATCCGGAATCGTCGCCACTTTCTGTCCTCTAGCAGCAGCCACTTGCAACTATAAGTCCAAACTACAAATTACAAGAAGGAGTGGAAATAAAATTTAATAGTTATTTGTAATTATGAGAGCCTAAATTATAACTTTCATATCTATAGAATAAAAAAAAAAAGATAAAAAATGCGCGATAGACAGTTAATGATAACTTTGGTTTGCGAATGGGAAGTAATTGTGCGATTTCGATATATTTCTCTATGCTGAATGAGAATTGAAACTTGAAAGTTATATATCAAGTCACGTTTTTGCGCCTTTGTCGTTTTGTGTTGAAAATAACTCTCGCATACAACACGCAGAATTGCCATCGGTTGTTAAAAAATACATGTCAATAATTTTTAGGGATTGAGGTAAAACTACGAAGTTTAAGTTTTCTATGAGGCGTGCTTGAGGTTTCTAGGCCATTGCGCTCAGATGAAATAAAGTTTGAAAATTGCCTACATTAGATGTTTTTTTCTTCATTCTAACCTCCCTTTTTTGGATTTTTTATTATCTGGATTTGTCTTTGTCAATGTTAAGAAATCCATGTTCTCCAGCGTAATTAATAGTTCACCATTTTCAATTGTATTTTCTTAAACAATTCTATGTGAAGCAATCTATTATATTTTAAAGGATCCATCAAAATCGGTAAGAAAGATAGGGTAGTGCTAGCAAATGTTGACGAACTGATAAGTAAAAAAATAAAATGTCGTATATTAATTACATATACCTGGGACTTTTCATAATCAAAATACACTATTTTGATTATTAATAGTCCACGTGTCATAAGTTTTTTGATAACAACGAATTTTTGTCCCGCATTTTGTTAAACCCTCTCCTCCGAATTCCACTTTAGAATCTGACAACCCAAAGATATCGGGGCACATTTGGCAAAAATACAAGGCACGCTAGAAATATCAACCCACATTTAAAAGGGCTACACGGAGAGAAATGTTTAGTTGATGTCACCCTTGCAAGCCCCCCTTGCGGACGATCCTGACGGGAAGATTTACTAAACGCATCTTTAGTCGCGCTTACAACTCAGTATATCTGAACCAACAGGCAGTATATGTGACCCAACCAGTAGTTATTACTACGATACCAAGCTGACTAAACGCGTATTGTTCCATATACTACAACATTTCTCTCCGTGTATGGGCGAATAAACCAACTGGTTATTTCTCTTTTATTAGCCCATCCCTAACAATTTTCACTAGTCAAAACATGAGCATTGTGCATAGAGAGGATTGTATGTAGACCTTCGAACTCTTTCTACTACATTTTTACTGTGGCTTAATAATAATATTATGCTTTGAACACTTTCACATTCATATTATTATATTATAAACCCGCCCACTACTCTAACGTTAAAACTGACGTACTTGTTTGTGAGATATTCTTTTATGCTACTAATTCCACTCATCCAAACCTACTCAGCATTTCTCAATATTTAAACCACCGTTTCAAAACCAGCAACTGGTCCAGTTCTCAAATCCACAATCTAACGTCCTTAACTAACTATATCTATATATAGCCCAACATATCGAAGGAAGACACACACGCACTGAACAGAATGGGTCATTGAAAAATGTGACGAACGTCTATCTTGAAATTACGCAATACGGTCTCTTCTTACATCTCGTCTTTCAACTTAACTTCCTCTCCACTTTACCAGTTTCGTTTCTGTCGCTTTAATATGCGTGTTTCGTGTTTCTTTTTTTTGTTTCGGTTTCTTTTTTTGTGTTGAATGGTAACGGGATATCTATTTACACGAGACCTTTTAAAATCGTATTAATTTATCGATTAGCCGGTCTATTCGGTGCATTAAACTATCATTTGGGAAGTCTGCTTTCATATTTGAACAGTTCGGAATAGTAATTTTAGCGTGTACTCAAACCAGATGGTTCAGATTGGATGGTATTTTGATTTCGGTACGGCGGCTTTCTAATTTCACTAAAAATTTAATTTCAAAACTTTGATTGTATTAGATTGAACAGATTTATCTTTTGAATCAGTTTAATATAACCCAATATCAACTACCATATCCGTGGTTTCTTCCCTGTTTCTGGGTGACGATTCAACCATTTCTGTGACAAGGTTGCAACTGCTTAATGCGTTTTCTACATTTTCTACACAAAGTCGAAAGGAGTACATTCGAAAGAATTGAGTTTTTTTTTAAATAAATATTGTCGATCCTCTAAATCTGGAGACTGTGAAATTATCTACACACTAACTAGTGACTCGTGAATCGCTGGGGTCGGTAAATTGCTGGGGTTTGTAGATCGTCGAAAACGTAGACCGCTGAAGTCGGTTGACCACCGCAAGAGGTAGATCGCCGAAGTCAGTAGTTTGGTGAGGTAGGTAGATTACCGATGAACTAGATCGCCGATGTTTATATGTTGCTGAAGATTCTTGAAGATTGTAAATTTCTGTATATCAGCGTAGTGGATAGATCACAGATATAAGCTGATCGTTAAATAGGATAGCCATTTTCATATTCGATTAGGTGGGCACTCCTCGCTGCGCTCGTCGTGCGCCAAAATACTCATACTCTAATAGAACTTATGTAATAATGTGTTACTTTCTACTTTTGTTTTATAATGAACGCACACCACATTGTGACAAGATCTAACTTCTCATGTTGAACGGCCCAATTCTTGTAATTTTATCGCCTTGACGGTATGTTCTGTTTATGACTTTTTTTTCCATTTGTGATTTTGTATTGTATGTATACCGAACGACGTACTCTATGGTGATGTCTACCTTTCGTTTGAGCTTGGCCTGATGACGAATGTAATTCGAAACTAGTAGCCGAAAGCCCCCCAAAAATAAGCATTGGAAAGTACTTTAGAGAATCAATGGAGAACTCCATAGCCACATTTTATGATTAACTTACTGTAATAATGTTTTTAGTATCATAAGGACGTAGGGACATATTGGTTCATTTGGGGGAACTCTTCGCTGCGCTCGTCGTGCCCCAACCAACATTTATTGAAAATTCTAATTCCAATAATTTGTAACCTCGCCGCGTTGCAAATATCATTCCAATATGTAATAGCTTATATTACTTGGCCATTGTAACCTCTTGAAAGGTTGCATAGAAAAAAAAAACTCTTGTTAGAAACCCAAATTTCACCAAATTCTAATTCAAAAGTTGTCTCTATGAACCACAGATAGGTACTACTTAAGTTTGGCCTAAAGTTTATAATTAAGTGAATAATCTTTAATATGAGAGGAAAACATAATCTAAAAGGAACAGAAAATTATTGTTTTAGAAAATTTTAATGATCTGTAAGAAAAAAAATGTGGGCCCATACAGACAACTCTTTATTATCAACTTGAAATTTTCAAAACAATTACCTCGCTTGCGGTTCGTATATAAACATCATCATTTTGAAATAACGCTCATAAAGAAACGGAACGTTGGCAATGAAAAGTTACAAATCGCAACACCCTGCATGTAGTGCAAAATTATGAAAAATGCAATAATTACTTGCCTATCCATATTAGTACTTTGCATAAGAATCTGGTATACGCAATCAAAATGTCGCAAATAAGACTAATTTACCACACATTTACATATTTCTGGCAACTGTACGTTATATAACTAAAAAAGAAAAAGTGTAAAGAGCTATACTTCCTAATAATATAAGAAGTTGATTAACAATAGATATCGTAAGTCTAATAAGTAAATTATCATTCTCATACGTATTAGCGAATAAGAAAACAGTACACCCTTTTATTACGGTAAAATTGTCAATAAAATTAAAATTACCTTATATAAAACGTGCGTCACGTAAAATATTACAAAAATATTATTTTAAAAAAATGCTTTCGGCCGGCATTGATCCTTCGCCGCAAATACGCCGCATTTTCCTAAATCCGTACGGCTGTGAATTTCCCCACTAACCCACGCAGCCGCATTCACTATAGGAGTGAAAACGACAAACTAACCTTCCATTTGTAGAATCGTGGCTTAAATTGCCGTAAGAAGCATTCTTGAGCCAGTTTGAGCACGGAATTGAACCAAACCTAATCTTCATACTTCCAATTACCGATTACTTCTAATATAAGCAAAATTTACTTTTCAGCTCCGCTTTACGTTCCCTGTCCTATTTTGACTCAAAAATGGTCACTTACCTTAGGTATTTATTTCTGTCAAATGAACGGGTTGTACATTTACATACATATGTGTGTATAGTTGATTGCTTTCTCCTGAAAAATAGACATTTGGTAGAGAAATGAGACCCATGTCGCGTGTCGGTTTTAATAAACTCACCGTACTTTTATATATTATTATCCGTTTGAACGTCTTTTCATTGCACACCGGACCGAGCGAATGTCTGGCTCCCGCAACTCGCTCTGCCGCCACTGTCAACAACTGTCGCTTAGCAACCGACCAATTTGACAAATTTTCTGACGTTTCTCGAGGTACACTCAAATTTTCAACAGCCGGTCGGTCGGGAATTATAAACCAAAAATCCTATAATATCCTTTGCGGCCTGAATATTCGCCCAAAACTGTCTCCGATTACTTCCACGCTTTGAGTAATAATAGACGTGAGGATAAAAATAAGCGTTTTTAGATTTTTCATCACTATAGGGGTGAATAGAAGTGCATTGTCTAGTCACGTATACACAGGTGTCGTGTTTTCTAAAAATTTCCAAAGGAGACCATAACGGTTTCTAATACCGGTAATCTTAAAGGGCAATTCTAAGCCCAAACCAGAACTGGCACATAATAATCGCACTTATGTCGGTCATGGTGTAGTTAAGATTTTTAACACCCTCTCTTATAAAAGTTTGTATACTGTTAACACTTATATTGTTTTTGCACTACAGCTTTTTAATTTCAATTTTTACAAAGGGTATAATTGCCCGCTTTCATAAAACATAAGGCTCATGGGAAAAGAGGGCCGCACTATGAACTCATAAACAATGTTTGAGGACTGATTGTACGACAAAAATGATGGCTCGACTGGTAAAAATTTCGTGCCAACTGGAATAAAGCCGCAGACTACGCGTGCTGGTCGCGGTCAAGGCACGGCAAATTTTGAATAAACCAATCAGAATCTGAATTACCACGCTATTATCCTTCTCGTCAAGATCATTGTTTTATTTTTGAGACGGTTTATTCGATAATTGTTGGCCTTCACGTATCTTATATTTATTTTATCTGTTATTCTACTAGATGCATAGTTTCTCCTCTTTTGTTTTTTTTTTATTTGTATATAATTGTTCTTGTAATTTTGTTCAGTGATTCGGGTACGGTTCAAGAACTGGCATTGGTTACATTGAGCTTATCCTGTTTTGTCTATAACTTATAAACGTGTAAAAAATAGACAATTAAACTATTGAGTAGTTTTGTGTTTTCTATAAAGCCAAAAATGGCACAAATTGTGGGCTCGATTAACACTCGTGCTAAATAGGTATTATATCTTCTGTGCAATTCGTCAACTTTCATTTAAAGGAAAAATCTTCCATATTAAACATGTTATTCCCACCCCCTGTTTTTTGCTTCTAGTCGATTTATCGCCATCAGTATCTGGTCATAAATAAGGTCAAACAGTAATTGTGTTTTTTTTTGTGTTAATGAATTGTGAGTGTTTATGAAATTATTCAAATTCATCGTATAATTTTACAGTTGTAAAATCTTGCTTAATAATGAATCACTGGCATACATAAAACCAACTCAACTAAGCGACAGCGTTCTAAAATGCATCAACCAGCTTAGGGCATCTTCACTGATAACTTACGCATCCTTCAGTGATTCTCTCTTTCTCCCGTATCAAGCAAGTTGAACAAGGAGGAATCGAAGTAGACGATGGCCGTTGGTGACTGAAAACAGGATCAAAGGTGCCGCCGTCCGGTCGATTCTGGCGATAACTGACACCTGAGTGGGCTTAGACGGATTGATAGCAAAATGTGTCGTAAATATCAGGTGCACCACCGGTTTACAAGATGCGCGCCAGCAGTTGCGAAACGCATTGAGCAAAGAGAGAGGACGACTCGACGTGCGCTCCACTCTGCCCCGATCGACATGTTTATTCGGACCGAAAGCGAAAGAAAAGATAACCATCGGTAATTAAAGTGAAGAAACCGCGAGCAAACGAACGCAAAGGAGACGAAAACTATAAGCATGACAAGCAGTTTAGAGGTTTATTCAATAGGACTGGCGCGACGTTTTAGATGGGTTGAGTCAATTTCTGTTAGTCTCTTGGCATATCTAGCTACGGATGTATAGTGTAGTGTAGTGTAGTGTAGTGTAGTGTAGTGTAGTGTAGTGTAGTGTAGTGTAGTGTAGTACGATCTATAGTGTAAGGGCAGCGCTACACGATGCTACGAATATCCTCCAACGTTTGTTAGTATGTCGCACTGTATCTAAGCTCAAAGTGGGGGTTGTAGCATCGTCTGGCGCCGGCATAAGGCCTGCTCTGAATAGTCGATTGCTCATGACCGTACCTTATCCAGAAATGGCATGCGGATTTATAAAAGTTGTGATTGCCATGCGTCAGTATCTGATACTACACAAATCACTACACAAATACACCCAGATTAGATAAAAACTGTAGATAAAAACAACGAACTGCTTACCACTATGATATAAAGAGAGTAATGTAGGTCAATGCACGGGCGATGTCACTAAGCAAGAAACGCCAAACACCTATACAACCTAATTGCCGCCGGCGCACGGTGGTCGATTCTGCTTTGGTAGCTGGACTAAAGTGAAAAATGAAGTTGCGCATTTGTAATTCAAACTGCACTAAATATTAAGATCTTAAAGATCTTAACAAGTTTGTCGTCAAAATTTCAAATGCGCGGGTGTGGCACTATCACAAACTGAACTTTACTCTCAGTGGCAAAATTGCGTAACCATTCGCAAATTCATCTATGTCAGTGTGAGCACATGTTTACGGTATTTTTTGTCAATTATTTCTAATAACTACAATGGAGGAGACGAGTTGAGGTGCGTACTACTATCTCGAAGCCAAAAAAGTACGACGGAGTACGACTGGATTAAGTGTTCTATTGCTGAGTTTCGATGTTATAGTTATAGGATTTGTTGAAATTACGTGCCAGTTTTTACCGGCAATTCTTTTTTTGTTGTTGAAGAGAGCCGCTTGTTATCAGGAGAGCTTCTACAAATACAAATACATATGCTTTTCTTTATTATATGACGTCATAGAGGTTCAGAAAAAAATGCCAATACGTATTTTATGGTATCAATTATAATTTCCGGACCATACCGGAAGTAGTCATAACTGCATTCAGCTTTGGAATCTCAAACGAGAACCTAGATCGTGTGCTGTATCATAAGTATTTTAAATAGAAGCAACTTTTATTTGCACAAAAATTTTCTAAGCCATACTGTTCATAAAGTAACCCATATTATGTGTGCCTGGATATGAAAAGGGACCAGTTATCCGTAATTGAGTTATAAGTGTTTTTGGATAGAATACTTATTCTATCCAATTATCCATTATGGCAAAGGTACTTCAACATTTGAAACCTATTACCATAAAGAGAAATTAAAACAAATAATAATTAAGTTGCTGATGCAAAAAGTAAACTTTTGCGCTATGACGTTTCAAACTTTTGCAAAGTTTAAAAGTTAATAACTTCGCACATATTTGCAAGTTACGACGACTCCAACATTTTTGTAACAATTTCAATATTAGTTTTAAGATTTTTAGTAGAATTTATTATTTCATTATTCCGTTTAGGTTTTATAGGTCTTTTAATCTATAGGGCCATGGGCCTGGGGGTTACAAAATAGTGTAACCGAGGTAACGATTGGACAAATTGTCAAAATTTTTCAATTTTCTTACTGTTTCATACATTTCACCGGAAATCTGTCCACATGCAAAATTTCAACTGAATTGGAAAATTTTTCTAAATTGGAAAATTTGTCAGTTTTTTTGTTTATTCATGCATTGTAACCAGAAATCTGCCCATATGCAAAATTTCTACTCAATTACACTCTGGGAAGTAGCCGAAGTAGGTAAAATATGGTAATGCGCAAGAACGTAGCGATATATCGACAAGTGGCCCATGGTTTTTCGCAACAAATACGCATTTTTCATGCGTTCCCAACCGCAGACCGGTTTCTGACGAACACATCTAATCAAAAACACAATAAAGAGACTAATTAGCGAATAAAACAAAAATGTGTATTTTGAAACAGTTTAACTTTATTTGCGATTATCTGCCTAACTAGAACGGACAACTGGTCCCTTTTCACATCCACGCACACATACATATGTTATGTTGTCTGTATAAACTTTGATCGGAAGAACAATCCACGTATTCATGTTTCATTTTGTTAGTAATGAAGAGACGTGTTAGTATGTCGATAGCTAAAGATTTAACACGTCTGATGACAAAACCTTAAAGCCAAAACTTTTAAAGGTGACTTCTTTGGACAGTCACCTGTCCATGTCCAACAAAGGATAGCTCGTGATCATATGGTTTATTTCGTAAGCCACATGAATTGGAAAGAAGTGTTTCCAGCAGAAGTTGTTTCGGTTGATAATATCTTTGCAATAATTTCACACATGACCCATGATTTAATTTAACATTCTGAAACTGAGTGCCGTTGCCAGAATTCGGCCGACTGTAGTGTGTGTGGGTTCATTTAATGTATATATTTTTACACCACAATTATTCGGTTTGGGTTACAGTTCAAAATCGACTATTCGGGGGAATAGGCAAACCTATTCCTCGGGAAATGTTAGATATAGTGTTAGAAACCACTTAGTATGTTATAGAAAGTGATTTAAAATTCCAAATTTTTTTCCATATTGCCACATAAAATTTAAACACTAGCTAATTCACAGTATCTTTTTACTTTATCATACGCAGTATGTAAAGTATTGTAATCGTGCCGAAAAAAAATTTTGAGATTTTAGCGGAAATATGCCCTTTTGGGTCCCCTAAAACCACCCCATTAGATATTTTTGTTTTCGTATTTTATAGCAATCGTATTATCATTTACGCGGTTTCAAAATTTTTAAGCCAAATTTTTTATTCAACCCCCTTCCAAAGCCACACCACAAGTACTAAGATTTTTTTCCCTTTTTTCACGTATTTGTAGGAATAATTATATCACATGCACCAAGTTTCATAATTTTCATACCAAATTTATTAATCAAACCCCCTCCAAAACCACCCACTAGTACTTTAGCGTATTTGTAGGAATGATTATATCAAATGCACTAAAGTTTCAGAATTTAAAAAAAAATCCGTTTTCAACCCCCCTCAAAAACCTTGGCACATACTTAGATATTTTTTCCATTTTTATTGTGTATGCCCAAGTATAATATCATATTGACAAGGTTTCTAAATTTCAACACCGTTAGCGCTTAGATTTCTTTGCTAAGAAGAAATTATTTTGTCCGGCTAAAAGTGCAAAATCGACCACTGTGCGGCGTTGTTTTGCCACCAGCTGCAGCACATCTGCGGTAGAGCGTTGATGATTTTCTTGCGCTTAACATGGTCGGAGTTCGTTTTTTTAAATTAATTTTCTCAAGAATGCGTTAATTAGGCCATACGTAATTTGACAAATAATGTTTATTAAGCAAAATATGTCACCAAAACTAATGCTTGTAGGTACTTGATATGGATATAAATAGAAATAAACACCTAGCAAACTAAGAATCCGAACTATAACCTTCGGAGGAATTTAGGCGTTGTAAAAGTTGGATGAATCACTACCGGAGTATATAGTGATAGCAGGGCGCCCGGATTTATATACCTGTTAAAAAAGTCAAACAACTCTGTATATTTAAAAGTTTGTGACAAGGCGACAGTATAAACATTAACAGTGGGGAAACGCTCTCGGGCATTTTTTCCATTTCTACACGTTGGTCGCCCGGTCTTCGGACTTCCAGATTGTGTCCGTTTACTTTATGGGCTTGACAAAGTTATTATGACTCTATAAATATTATAGACGACCGCGGTCGCCTCAACATTTATATGTGGGAATTTTAATTTCGATCGTATCTCTCTCTTTCTCCTCTTAATTTAATATCGTTACGGCTATCTTTATCTGTTGACAGTGTCCACTCCGGGTCGAGATATCGCGTTACACGCTGGCCGTTTTGTTGATAAACACGAGATATTTATTCTTTACAGCGGTACTCCATCATAAACTATAGGGAATTATGGATATTGTTACTATTTTTTATGCGTAAGTGGTGCGCTGTCCCCTCTTCAACTATTTACTCGGGTTTGTGGCAGATACTATTCAAATTATCAGTGAAATAGCATTGGTTAACAAAATCACAGGCCCTGGGCTTCTGATCTACCAAATTTCTAAACAAATGATAATAGATAATAGATATAATTACTATTAGAAAAACTATAGTACACATATAAAACATGTGGGATAATAGAGAAAGATTTGTTTGCGGATGTGATAATAGAGAAGATTTATTATTTATTAATTATCAGAGGGAATGATTAAATTCGTAACCGAAAATTAATTAACACTATTGTTTATTAATGAAAGGTGGCAATACTAATTGAAATTAACATATTCATTTATAGACATAAAATGCCTTAAATTAAAAATACGGAGAAAAAGTTACCGAATCGAAAATTATAGAACTGTGGTAATCGAGTCAACGATAAAAATTGTTAATGTCAAACTAATAAACAATAAAAAACCGCGACAATATTTTTATGTTAAAATAAATAATACATAATCAAATAGTAAAACAAATGTATGTATTAATTCAAAATTAACTAATCAAAATAAAAATGTAAAAAGTAAATTTCAATGAAACAAAATTTATTCTGGATGTCTAATTTGGACAAATGCCTCCCCTAGTTGATTATTGACTTTCTGCAAAGTCTCATTATATCATCCATCCACCTCTTCTTTTGACGGCATCTACTTCTAGATTTAGCTAATGGTGTCCAATCTGTGGCCCATCTGTCCCATTCCACAGGCTTTCGCATTACATGGCCCACCCAGCTCCGATTTTGGTGATATTTTTCATTTTCATTACCGATCTTGCCAGGGCACTCCTAACATACTTCTTTCCATTTTATTCTAGGCTGTTCTGATATTATGATATATTTATTTATATATTTATTTATATATTATTATTTTTTCTATTTTCATGTTAAAAACTGCAAATAACAAATGAATAAACAATAGAAAGGCGGAAATTGTTTGTGCCCCTTCATCGACATTATCTTCATCAAATACCTATGTCATGTACACATTCTTCAGTTAATTTCATACTGGTAGCATTTTTAAAATTTTAATTCAAATCTCAATGCAAGAATCAAGTAAATTGAGTTTTAAATTCGGAGCTCTTAGTTAACGTGAACGGTCAACTCTGGGAGGTTTCCATTATCCTCTGTGGTCACGCAGATGGCGCTTGTGGCATTCCAAAGTTGTCATAATACAAAAAATATCTATGTTGAAGACGCCACGAAGATACGATATGATCTTCTAGATTTGTGTAGAGTAGATAACAGGATCCGTGGAAACAATTTCTACAGTTTAGTGGCGTGTCCTCACGTCTACCAACTTCTGTCGTATCCCAGGACCCCCTGGGGGCTGGTGGTCTTCCCTGCATCGCATACAAACGCCGAGATATAAGGCATAAACCAAAAATAAATGGATATTTCTAATTACTACCGTATTTTAGGTAATAACGTAACGAAACGGTAAGCCAAGCGAAGGCAGAGCGAGTGTCCTCTTTATCTGTATGTCCGTCTAGAGTTTTATCACATCAGCTGGGCGCCTTTTAGTGGCTGCTATCAACTGTTCCCAACGGTCACAAGACCTCTAGATCTTATCTACAGGTAATTTTTTTTATTGTTTCGTACTCTGCGTACACGGGATCATGGTGTAATAGCCATGGGAGTATATTGATGCACCTTACGTGCTTATGTTTTCATATTAGCTGGTTTATGTTTGGATGACCTCGGTCAGATGGAGATTATCTTGTGGAATAGATGATGCTGGGAGATGATTCATTGAACGACTCGTTTCGGGATAGGGACATGTAGACAAATATTTCTGGCACATGCGGAGAGATGCATTCGTGTTTACTCGTTGATAATTTTATTATTATTCTCGTTTATATTCTAATGAAATGAGGTATGTAGATATCAAGTTCAATGTTACAAAAAGGTCTTTATATTGGGACAACACAAGATTAAAAAAACCAATGCCAGACTCCCCCATAAGATTAAAAAGTACAAAAAGATGAACATATATGAAGAATTTGAAATGGTCAAGAGATATGTGAGAGCACCAGATCTGTTATTGAATCAAGCCATCGAAATTAACCCCAATCGTTTATTCCTGAAATTGATCAACCCCCGTTAATGACGCAACGCCACCTCGCGACAGCGGATATAACCCAATAGTACACCGTTTTACCGACATCAGCATTAGGTTAGGACGCCTTTTCAATTTGACATTAGATGTATTCGTATTCGGCTTTTCCTAGGCAAAAGCTATTTGCCTGGGCAAATAGTTATGGAACCTTTATTTATATTTTTAAAAGTATTTGCCTAGGCGAATGTATTTGCCTAGACTGTTGTCAGGCAAATAGCATTTAGTCTTCAATTGCCTTTGTTTTAAAATTATGGAGGTTATATGCAATCCGTGCGTGTTAGTTCTCAAATACATGATAGTTAATATGTAGTCGTTGATTAGGTCTGAGTAATATCGTATCCTAATCACATAATTCTAATGAAGTTACGCCTGATTTGTTGTGACAAGCGTCTATAGAGTGCGGAGATACGATTTCATATGGATTTTATTCCACTAAAACAAGACTTTTAGGTTAGGAATGTTTAGTTTCCCTTTCAGCAGGAAAAAGTTGTAACAGACTCGAAAACACTAAATTTCTGAATTCTCATCAACTGGACGATTTGCATGTCTTCATAATAGTTCACCGATATGCTGCGGTGGTTACTGTGATGTTCCAAATACAGTAGCCAAACCAAGTGCCTATTGTTCTGATAAGAAACGGAGATTATCAAGTTAATAACGCTGTCACAACAATCACATAACCTCACATAATTTGAAAATCCAACAGTATGCTGACAGTATGCTGCCGTCTCCAGTTAGTCTAACTGCACACATTTCACGGTCACTTACGATTACAGATACACTCTGTTCGCGAAAACAGACAAAAGAAAGAGTTTTCGTTATACAAATGAGCAAAAGTGACAGCGAAGAAGGAAGAGAGGCCGATTGATTTCTATACAACATGCTATTTGCCTAACAACGGCTTGGGCAAATACATTTGCCTAGGCAAATAGCTTTAATCATTTAAATGAAGACTCTATACCTTTTTGCCTAGTCAAAAGCCTTTTGCCAGAAATAACCATTTGCCTACGACATATACGCAATGTATCGTGCTAACAGTTATTTTATTTTCAGCATAGCCTGAAGACGAAACTGATAGTTTCGAAACATGTAGCCACTAGATCTTAAATAAACCAACACCAGATTCACACCCCTTGAGTTTTATTAATGTTATTATAAATCTGGCGGGATAGAAACTTTTATTTCGACTTAACGTTGTGATGTTTAAGTTATAGAAAATCAAATTGGCTATACATTTTGTGTGATTCGTTCGCCCCTGCCTTGTTGTTAAGTAAATAGTTTGTCAGTTATTCTCACTTTAGTTAATTTTCACGCTTTAATATGAAATTTTGCACTTCATTCAATAGATATTAATTTCACTGCTCTAGCCTTACAATAACAATTATATTGTCGTAAAATTATTGGAATATTGTCATAAACATGTGTACACATATTTGTACACATTTTCAAAACCGCTTTGATAACGATGAGTTGCTTTTTCATTCGGATGAAATTGTTATCAAGGTCTTCATGCTGGTCATCCTTCGGTTTATTACAGTCGGTCTAGACTCGGATAAATTGACAAATATCCTTCGTATGTAAGCACTCAATAGGGTATCCTTTTTGGTCTATTTCGTTTATAATCTTATTTATTCCTCCGTTCAGCAGGTCATTTCTCAATATGCGCGAGAGGCGAGGACAGCTCCGGTATAAATAATATGAGAACGTAGCTCTCTGTACAATTTTCACCGTGCTGCCGAGAAATGGGTCGTTTCTCACGTGAAATTGACATTTATTTATGGTCTCCTTCCTTCCACTATTACGCAGAAATGTAAAACACACCGTCTAGCTGTGTATTCCGCTCCCGTATAAAATATATACACATTTATGTATGTAATAAGTAAAAGAAAAGCGTTTTTTGCCATCATCTTCTTTGCCGTGCCATTCTATCGGTCGGCCGTGTGTGAGTAATTACTCACGCTATATAACCGGAGGAAATACCTCGGTAATGTCGGAAAATTATCCTTAATAATCGGTCTGACAAATTTGTCCCTGCTGGTAGGACTGTTTAAGCACTTTAAGCTGTTAGCAGGTTTCGGTTGCAACATTCCGAATACGACAAAGGATAAATATTGAGTGGATATGTAAGATTTTGTTAAACACAGTCTCTTTCGGTCAGATTAAAAACAAAATCTAAACATTGACGTGTAGTATTAACGTAAGCGCCGAATCTAAAATATATATTTTTTATAGAAACACACCAATTTAGGAATAAAATAACAAATAACGATTAATTTTTACCGGCAATTTCAGTAAAGAAGTCCAAATGTGATTCTTATATGAGTGTAGCGTCTTAAGGTTTTAGTTACGGGTTTACTTTAGGAATGTCATGACAAAAATTGCTTTTAGGCAAAGTAATTGATCGTTCAAAACTGGCTAAGGTTGAAATAAATGCAGATAAGTCGAGAATTAGCAATCACGACTGCTCTGACACTGGTGACAAGGCGATCAAATTAAGTTATTTAAGTATGATCGATCAGGTACATTAAAACAAATCACATTTATTGGGAAAGATGTTTCTTCGAACCATTTTGTTTTCAGGGCAATACTTTTGCAATTTCATCTCAAGTGAAGTAACTTAGTATACATATTTACACAATATAGGTACTTAATATATTTTTACTTTATCATACGTAGTATGACAAAGTATTATAATCGGGACGAAACTTCATATTAAGAAGATTCATCACCAAACTTAGAGCTGAAAAGCTTTATGTTCAAAATGGTCCAAAGGAACTGAATGTTTACTCTTGGCATTTTTGGGAGCGATTTTTGAAATGGGCCGCCATTTCTGTAATTTCGTCAAAATAGTTAATAAATGAAAGTGGTCATAAATTTGAATAATTTATGTATATGAATTTTTTTTTTGTAAAACTAATAGTTTGGCTACGTGAGCAAATTTTATTTTATCGAGATCGCTGGTACTGCATTAAAACTAGTTAGCCAGGATTTGACAGATATTTTGCTTCTATTGTCAAAACATCATAGTTTCACACAGTTTGTGAAACTATGACTTTCTCGCCACATCAGATTTTTTTACGCACAAGGCTGACTTCAGTTCTGTGTTTATATGCATGAAAGACTTTTTTTCAGAACACGTATTTATAAGTAGGAATATATTAAATCATATTTAAATACAGTCTATCGATGAATTTTATGTTACTTTTCTACTAAAATTATACGTGTATTAAATTAGCAAAAGGAAATTTAGTTATGATTAAATAAAATAAAATCATTCCCTTATTAAGAATATTCCTGAATTCAAATAACAAAAAATAAAAAAAAGCAGTCTGATCTAATTGATAATAATGGATAATAATATAGTCCGTAATCTTTAATGCCCGCGTATTCCGATTCTGAAACACCCGCATATACACTATGCGTGCCAATCTAATCATACGAAATATCAATGAAAAATGCCTTACAACACACTGAGTGTAAAGAAACCAAAAGGGATGCATGTACTAGAAGACATGTATCTAGTTTTGGGATTTGTGTTGTCCTAACCTATAGCTATTATTGTAGCAATATTTTACATTTATGTTACAGGCTGTTTCAGGAAGAGCGAAGCAATTTTGGTCAAAAACCTATAGTCTATTTCAAAATTGGAGGTACTATCAAAATTGTACAAAGTCGTCTAAGGTCTGCCCTTGTGAGTGATCGCGCATGACCGAAAGACTAGTGCGAACTTACCTACATACGAAAATTTTTCAACTGCAAAATTAGAAAGATTGGTGCGCACTTAATCCAGAAATATGATGCGCATTTACAAAAGTTGTAATTGCAAAGTGATTCCCGTCGGATAACACAGAGCCGTTATTTCTGAAACACTCTGTATAACGCAGAATACTAACAGTACAGCAAATATAATACTTGTGGTGAGCCAATTGATGAACTAACCGCACACCTAAAATCTTGAGAACAAACACAACTGACCAATGTATTAAACTCCTTAGGAAGCGGTTGCGGTAAACCTCGAAACCACGAAGTATCCCCAAAGCGTTGCAAACCCGAACTTCTTCGCGGTTTTATAGGTCAAGGTTCGACCCAAGCAAGTTTAAATTAGACACTAAATCATTTCAGTGAGGTGGGTATTCGTTACCACAAGGTTGTGGTATTATATAATACCTACTAATTCATAATAAACAAATCATGCATAATATCGTTTTTCTACTTTGCATTCACAATGCATTCACAATACACACTAGGGTGGGCCGATTTTTTTTAAATTTTAAATTCCGGAATGAATTCCGGAATGTGAAGTCATGGAAAAGTTGTGGGTTAATGAATTAAAGAAACACATTTTTTTTTTTTTGTGTTTTGAATTGCCGCAAATGCTTATTTTAATTTTATTAAATTATTTTAATTTTTGTTATCTTTTGTTTTTTTTTATATATAATTCGGGAATGTGCAATCATGGAAAAGGTGTGAGTTAATGAATTAAATAAAACACCAAATCTTTTTTTTATTTTCGTGTTTTTAACTGCATCAAATGCTTCTGCATCAAAGGCAATTGTTTTAATTTATATATATATATATATATATATATATATATATATATATATATATATATATATATATATATATATATATATATATATATATATTTCTATATATCATATTTAAAAAAAAAATATCAAAAATTAAAATAATTTTAAAGCCTTCACGGCAGTCCAAACATGAAAATAAAAAAATAGGTGTTTTATTTAATTCATTAACACACACCTTTTCCATGATTGCACATTCCCAAATTTGAAAATGTTAAAAATCGGCCCACCCTAATACACACACTGTAACACTGTCTACGCTGTTACAATTGACAAATTGTAACAGCGGTTTTAGTAACTTTTTCTAAGATTGGTCGCATATAACACATAACCACAAACTGTGAGTCGCGCTATGTAGCTTTCGGTAAGAAAGACATACAACGTTTTTTTGTGCTGTTTAGTGAGTAAATATGTATTTAAAAAAATATATAAAATGCTTACATTTCTGTAAAGGAAATGTTAGGTTGGTACCACGAAGAAACGTCAAATTTAAAAATCTAATCGAATTCTGACAGATTTATGTTTGTTCATTACACTGTAGGTGTCATATGCGTACCAACATACTAAAATAAAACTACACTCATCGCTATACTTTATTTACGATTTTCTCAATTTATCGTTTTTAGAATTTGATATAACAACGGGTTGATATTCCTTATCAACAAACAATCAAATTGGTGATCTTAGATTATTTTAAATTTGTTTTTTGTACTTTGCCGCACTAGAGCGGCAAAGTTCCATATCGGCACTCCAACCTCGAACGAAATCAGCTGTTTTCGAGTGTAAAAGCACAAAAAATAGTTTATTGAAGATCAGCATACACGTAGCAATAGTACTAAAGTGAAGATTTCCTAGTTTATGTAACTCATATGTTGTCGGTAACATTTTGGACAAAATGTTTGTCGTGCCAATACTGTATTATTTTTTACGTCGTTTCCAACTTTGTCTTAGTTCTAGTTGTGTGCAACTACATATTTGTATTACCTCCATCGCAAGTAATTTTACTAAGTATAATTTATTCTAATAAGTGCTTGTAAATGTATAAACCGCAACGGATACCTAGCGGAATTAGGTAGACACCGCTATTAAACGCTAAGCGTTACAACAATTCTTGTTCTTCGAAGTAACGAATCAGTCACCGCCAAACACTTCTATTCTGACTATTATAATTATTAGACACTATTTTTACGTTAACTTTTTAGGTTATGTTCTATATCCTTTATTCATTGGTTGTCGTATGAGTTTTTATTACAATAGCCCTTGCGGGTTAATAGTGTTGCCCAAAGCTCTATTGTGATCACTGATGATAGTTACGCCCCGTTAACTATATTATTTATGAAAACTTGTAGGCTAAAGTAGAGTCAAATTACCCTAAATAAGATTTTGTCATGATTAAATCCTAACTTTACGTAGTTGACAGTTTACTACAGTACCAACTGTACTACAACTGCTACCCGCAAAATACCCTAGATTCTAATATAGTAACCACAATTTCTAAATTTATATAAAACTAATGACGCAAAGTAGAAAAAATACTATATTACACTCGATTTATAAGACGTCTTGCCGCATTCATTCATTTAAAACAACTCACGTCAAACTGACGCATTTGACGTCTTATTAAGCTTACATAATAACATACTAATATGAAACAATATTTTGTTTTGGATAATTGAATGAATAAAAACTACTTGATTTTTTTACTCATTGAAAATTAAGCTACAATAATGTCATAAACAACTAAAGTTGGTTGTCTATGCTACAGAATCTGTAAAATCTCGAAGCACTCAACTTTTACTTTCGACCGCAACGTAGTTTCGCCGAAATTACCCCTGCTCAAAGCTATACAATTACGCGTAAGAAATTGCAATAATTTCATAAACATTTCTGTCCGTTATTTACATAATTCCACCGAAAATTACACGTTTGCAACCAACGGCCGAGCGCGACCAATTTCTTCTTTCCTGTGCAATTTCGCATGTGCTTCTTGGTGCGCTTCACTTCAACATCCCTAAGATAAACGAGAAATACCCGAAAATGCGGAAAATCGAACACCTGCAACTTAATAGCAACACATTTCTTCGATGTTAGAGGTAGTACAACTTAATTGGTGTGATGTTTTTTTTTTTGCGCAAGAATTGGAGAAAATTGGATGCAGGTTGGATGCGTTTAATTCTGCTTTGCGAGGATAAAGTACGCAATTATTTAGATCCGACGCGTGATATGGTAAAATTACGAGCTTAGTGTGAGTCTTGGAGTCGTAAATGTTATATAGCTGATGAGGAGAAACGGTAAATTTTGATGTTGAAGACTCGTATTATAATAACAGTGGGTAACTGGGCAGTGTAATAATATAAGGTTGGTTAATCCGGTAAAAAGCCCAAATGGACAGAAAAAAAAGTTGTTGGAGTTTTCTTTCTTATGGCATTTATTCTATTTGTTGAGTACTTTCGCCTAATATTATAGGCATCTTCAGAACCTATCGTATTATAGGTTGATCTGCTAAGACGCTTTTACTACCTTGCCAGAGAATTTGCAACTATATTGCCACACAGTACCACATCTAGAGCATAATTATGTTTTTCATTCAATGAGACATGGACAAAATAAAGTGCCTTTTTTCTGCGCATGTCATGTTAAACTAAATTGGTTAAAGTTTTCTACTCTAGCAGAAGTAGCACTGTCTCTAATAAAAAAACTCTTATCCTGGAGATATGATCTACCACAATACCACAGCATCTACCACAAACTGTTAATCATCGAGGTTTTTATATAGCAAACATGACAATTAAATCTAAAGTCACAATCAATCACTGTAGCAATTTACTGATTTGGTTAAAACTTTTAATTGTTTTAAACATAGAGGTATATTTTATGGTCGTACAGAAAAAAAGTTTTAGAAATAAGACAATTGAAAGTTATTTAATACTGATTTATTCTGGGAAATTACGAGAATGGAATATGAAAATGTGTTTTGGATAGAATTATTTGCCCTGAATACGAATCAAGACTAAAAAAACTCCTTACAGCTTTCGAAAAAAGTTACGCCAAATGTCATAAAGCGCGGTAAAAGGAGAAAAGTAAATTTAAAAATTCCGGTCTCAGCCCGGATTCGAGCCGGGGCCTTCTGCCTTGCCGGGGCATAGCTCTTCCACTAAGGTACCGACGCCTGTGACAGAAATGGTGCGTTGAAGAAAAAACGGTTAATTGCACAATAATTGCAACTATCCAGCAAGTGATATTGCATTGTCAATTCAGGCGGGTACACACCACTACTCCCAACTAAGGTTTCGCGGTTATTGGGCGCGGATAGTTGCGATTATCGTACTAATAACTACAAACGATCTTTTATATTGCATGTCCCATGTAAAATCGCAAGTAAATGCACATCGGATCTATCCGCGTTCAGTGAGCGGCCGGCCTAACTTGCATTGATGTTTCAAACTTCCAAAGCATGTCGGACGGGTTAATAAATTCCTAATTACGTAAAATTTGAGTGTTTTATAATACAATCTACAAAATTGGAACCTATGCGTTCAAAAAAACTATTTGTTACTACTTTTCAAAAAAATATGCCTTATTTCTATTAAAAACCAAAATTAAAATTGAATTTTGTTGACGTCCTTTCACGTGATTGAAAACGTTCTGTAATTGGCTCAGTCTCGTGACGTCATTCGTTAGTACGCTTATGCTTCTCCCGTTCGAATTTACTACGTTAATTTACAAACAATAGAAAACAACTTTGTTAAAGCGGTTAGTGGTAATCTACCGAAGGTAAACGCTTTGATGGTGGGCTTCTTCTTTAACATAATCCTTATTGTTACGCTCCGGAACTTAGCAACGTGTAAACAGTGCCATTCAAGCATAACATTGTAGGTTAGGTTAGTCCTAACCTTAAACTGTCAGATTATACCTGGATCGAAAATACGATAGATAACTTATTCTAGTTAGTTTTACTTATGTCGAAGTAATCTTCACAACAAAAAACACTTGTACTGGCCGCTATTTATTTCATTTGGATTTCTACGAGCCAGTCTCAATCACTTTCTTTGCAGTTTCAAATCTTGCGGAACAGCTACAAATAGTTTAGCCCGAGTTTTTTTTACGTATTTCTACACTGTGGATTTATACACTATTTATAACCCATTTCTATGTATAAATTGTGAAAACAACACATCATACAACACAATTACCAAACGGCGACGATGCCGATGCTTACAGACCATAAGGACAACAGAAAGTATCGTTTTGGCGGGACTTTTTGTGATTCAATTTATCGATGCTGATTTTTATGAAATATTGAGGAAATAATTACGAAAAATAATGCATTTACAAACTAGAGTGAAGGAATAAACACACTAAGATGATTTTCCAATAATAGTCTAATACCGTATTGAGAAAACAATTATGTGAATTTTGCTCAGAGTTGAGTTAAATACAATCACACATTAAACATAGGTTGGATCTTTCATTCCTATACTTCCAAATGTTTCTTTTATGACAAAACAACAATTTAGGCAGAATTTAAGGAAGGGAGATAAAATTAGTATATGCAATTGACATGTAATTACTCCCGTAATAATAAATAGTTGTAAACATCTTTGTATTAATTTATGGCTTTATTAAATAAATCGCTTACGAGTTACCTATTAAAATTATGATATAATTAGAAACAGCTACTTATTTCCTATTTCCTTGAGTGATAATCAGTTTAGTATTATTGAACCTTTCGCACACCAAAACAAGATCGAGTTCATCGATATACTAACAAAAATCCAACAAAAAATATCCCTCTCGCCTCTCAATAAATAGCTTACAGTACTGTAATTACACATCATCGCGAGTACCATATGTCGCCTTCAGTCCTGCAGCGTACACACTATATCTAAGATGCGAACGCTACTGTTGCTGCTTCTGCTGCTATTGCTGCGGCCACTACCATTATGCAATGTACCGTTCGATCTCACAGCTACTGAAATCCCATCCTTGACGAAAACGTAAAAATAGACGAAGAAGATGGCGCAAATAATAAATTACCGAGAATCGGACCGCTACCTGAACATTATTACGGTGGCGAACGTGTACCATCATCATCATTATCACCGTGGCTGACGGCCCGCGGCTCGCTTGTTTTGCATAATAATATTGTCCGAGGACTTCTCTTCCTCTCTCCTATGCCTTAAGTGCTATTAATTGAATCTACATTGTCTGTGCATCCTTACGGATTGGAAAACGTTACGTGCCACTAAACGGTTGAATGTGTGTGTAATTTGATTGTTGTTTTGCAAAGGGAAGAAGTCCAGCAACCTCGCTTGTTTGTTGGTACACACAATAATGCTGGGGATACTTGCATATACAGTTATGGTCTTATCTAATGCCTCTGTAAATAAGACATTTTGATGAAAAATTGAATAAATATATTAGTTATCATTTTTGAAAAAATTTGGATGACGTCATAACTCTTACAAATATTGATGAAGATCCATGAAAATAGCTTGTCCGTATTCGCTATAATTTTAATCGATATACTCTTTTTAGATTTTTTCGATAATTTAGTTGTTAACAGATTTATTGAATTATTCCGTTACTTAATTTCCAACCTGTATATGGCAACCTATACATAAATGACAGTTCTTCACATTCAGTACCAACCTTTTTGATTTGACAACAGGGAAGAGAGAAATACTGAAACATTTCCCGGGTAAATTATAATATGTCTTGTACAACTTTTCGTCACTACCACATGTACAATTTTATGTTCTACATCGCCTAGACTAGATATAATTATAAGTAAACTGTAATTCTATTAACAATATTCTAACCTATAAAATTTTTGTAGTCCTTGATAAAGCTGTTAAAGGTCAGCGAAATATTTGAATTAATAAAAAGGCCAATAAGAGAAGGCGTTTGACTAGCTCAGTTACCCAAAAAAATCAACGTACCACTAGTCACGTAAGATGTTCATAAAAGTCAGTAATACTTTCAATAATTGAAACGTTTTTTTTTCTCAAGGAGTTATTCCCTTCTCATTGTCAACGTTACAGATTTAGAACACACTTTTTGATTTGCAGCAGGTATAAGAAAGTGTAGTTAAATCAATTTTAATTCTCTCTTAGCTCACTAGCTCTTTGTATACTTTGACTATTGAAATATAAAGAACATAACATTATGTCCGATGGCATAGTTTATTGTGCAGAGTGCGCGATCCACAACTCGTCTTATTTTGTGTGGAATTTTCAGTAAGTAGATTTTTTTTTATTACAATTAAGTTTCAATTACAATTTAAAATCAACCAAAAAGGATTTGTCCATTAAAATTCGAAAAGGAACATTATTTATTTTATTTTTTTTTTTTAGTGTGGTGCCTAAATTCATGGTACACTTTTCTATGCTAGTCGAATTATTAGTGTGATGGGTGTGACATTCTGGACATTACAACATATTCAAAAATCGGTACAAGATTCTGAGCGCCTCATCAGACAGGACGAGTGGTTAAAATCTGGGACTATCCCGCCTAATATCTGGACGGTTGGTCATCTTACTGTTGTAGACCGCTGAAGTCGGTAGACTGCCGAAGCACAAACAGAAATTATCAATCCTTTTCGGATTGTAACTGTATTTTTCTCGTAAATTTTTGTTTGTAAAGCCGTAAAATTCGTATGTTTCCATTATGACATGTAAGAGATCTATCAAAAATGGTAAGGAGGTTGCCATTAGAAAAAGTCGGTGACGTTGGAAGTCAAAAACAATTGAAGGTCGAAAATTGAATGATATACATATGCACGTGTATTTCGATGATTAATAACATACGTTTCCGAAGAATGTGTCATGTGTCCATACAGCATTACCCACACCATACCTTATGGAACATTTTTATTGTCTTGTCAGTCATATCATTATTTTGTATCAAATCGTATAAAGTAGAAAAATCCTATGGATTCTATTCGATCCTAAACCACAAAATTTATCAATACCTGTATAAGTTGTTATGATTGATGTGTAATTTGAATACCTCAGCAACAAAAACTCCACTTTATATCGATATAATATGTGTGCAGAACCAGCGATCTAATGCATATGATTACTTCTGTGCAAAAAGCGCAATTATCTAACGCGAACCACGCAATTATTATTCATTAATGCTAAAATATGACACTTTCTAATCGGTAAATCAGGGAAAATTGACGTGTTTTTCCTTTATTTTTTACCCAGGTATACTCATGAATGTATATCTGTAACATGTATAACCATGTATAACCAATAGAGCTTACTTTGGCGTATTAACTAATGGTGCTATAAACAATTATCGCTTTCGCAATTATGGTAGTACCAGATATAAACAAACACAGATTTCACTCGTTCAAAGGATTAAATTGGTTAATCAATTATTCTAGAATTTAGTTTGATACAAATATATAACGATGAAATATAATGTCTTCTGTTTTGACAGTTTCATTAAAATGGCGAAAACATGGATGAAGAAGTCCATTTCTGTACTTTTTTAATGTAGTACATTTTCGCAACCCCTTAAATGGTTCGTCAGTTGTTACGATGTTTAAATTAACATTTTGCCCTCACAGTCATTTTGCATACCACATCATGTCTCCTTTTTACCAATTCTTGAATTGTAGAAACATCGACCCATTTGTTCCATAATTAATTTCTTTTTGGTTATAATAATTTGCACTAAAATGCTCTACAGTTTACTTCTCACTCTCCGGCACTATCACTATCATAAGATTCATAAGTCTTTGTTGTTTTATTGCTTTGTACTATATTATCGCTTTTAACTTCCTCCTTCATATCAATATCGTGCATTTTTCCTCATTCGCAATAAATGTCATTGTTTCTGCCTTTTACATTAACCATAGTCTAATAATGATTATTCTATAAATTTCTAAGTTTGTGCCGAATGTATGTGATATACTTATTTCAATAAATTTGTGTTTGTGTTTCAAGCGGATTTTATTTTTTAAGGATTGAAAAACAAAGAACTTCATATGATACTTGTTTATTAATAATGTGGGACACCTGTATAGTAGTGTGACATAGCATACGTCAAGAGTTCAAAACCCCGGGGTATATTGAGAAATTCTTTTCCAGATGGCATTCCTCGCTTCCTTTTTATTTTTTGCATATATCTGCGGCCACTAAAATTCGATCTTCGAGAACCGACCATGCACAACTTAATCCTCTGTCGACCCTGACGTTATAAAACTGACACATTAACACGCATTAATCCCGTGAAAAATTGCTGTCCGCAAAGATCCTCGCATCAAGTGTTCGCAGAGCGCAGATTATCAGCTGCGTAAATAAAAAGAGTGGCCGCGTCAAAAAGTCCAAGTACAAGTACAAGTCCAAGTACCAAGTAAGTTACAATACTTTATCATACTGCGTATGATAAAGTAAAAACTGAAGTCCTTGTGGCACAATTCATCCAAGAAAAGTTTTCTGTATTTTTTCGCAAGATGATAAGTTTAAAATCTCGAGCCTGTATATTAAAAAATAATCTCAAGCGGCACTAGTGGCCTAAGGAAGAAGTTACCCTACAAAATAACAAATTTTATCACAACATCTTTGTTTACAAGTTAATAATATTGCATTTTGTAACATGCATTAAAATTATGTTCTATTTAGAACTATAATATTCGAATGCTAATTTCTAACTTATTTCTTTGTTAATTTCCTTATGTTCTCCAGTTATCAACTATAAACAATACTTATTTGTGTGCAGCGGGATTCTATCTCTCGAACGCATAAAATGTATCGAACAAATCCTCGCTCAACTCTTTTATTTTACTTATTTTAGTTTTGCTTTTTGTTTCTTCTGTTGGTAATTTATCGATAAGTGACGATCGGTTTTTCTTGTTCTTATTCTGCCGTTAGTTACGTTGTATTCCTCTCTCGCTTTGCGCGTAGTTGGTCGCGCTAATTGCGCGCAACATATATCAAGGTGGCCGTGGCGGGCCGGTGCTTGGCCGAAGAGGCGAGGATTGAAAAATATGAACGTCGACACGCAAGCAGAGGGTTCCTATGCCGACACGGACGGTACGCGGCTCGGTTTTCGTACGTCGGGTACGTACACGTGTTGAGCGTATTTATCGGCTGGAATTATTGCCGAACACGAGATTAATGCTCTCATTTGAATTTAAATGGGACGAAATTAATTTTTGCCCTCGGCCGTTGCGAGCAAACAGAACGTCTTTTTGTCCCACCATGAGCTATTCTATCTGGGAACTTGGCTTTTTTGTTAGTGTAATACATATTGCTATAGGTGCAAATACCGGAAGATCATGGAACCACGACTTCTCATGACTTTTGATGGAATAAGAAATTACTTCTGAAATTAATAATGTTTCAATTATGTTCTTCCGTTACGTAAGGACAAATAGGCCAACACATTTATTGAAGTTCTTGCAAAAAAAACGTATCAAGAACGTTATAAAATAGTGATATAAAATAATAAATAGAAGGGATGATTTTGAATAACTATCATAAAGACGGAAAAAATAATGAAATCTAGGAACTTATTTATGTTATGTTGATTATCTGGGTTAATTGGTTCTGTGATTGTCAGTTGTCAGTACCTTACTATACGATATGCAGTACTTTTAAATCATTCTACAGTTTCAAACAACATTTTGGTAAGAATTATTTACGGAGTGACACGATGTTTTTATTCAGATTGCTCATTCTTGCGTTTAATAGAGAATGCAATGATTATGAATTTGTGGATAATTTTAGATCAACTTTGTGTACAATGTCCTATACCTAAAATCGACCCATGCAACGAAGACTATAGCAACTACTTAGGGATTGCACTTGAGTGCAATCCACCGATCGTCAAACATCTCGTTAAGCAAGTCTCTACTGCAACAGTTGTGTGCGCTGGAGCACCATCCATTTGAAACCAACCAATTATTGAGGACCCAATAATTGATAAGGAGAACATGAAAGATAGAGTTCGAGCTGCTTTTAATGGGTTATGTGCTAACTCTATCAGGGACGCAACCAACAATAATATGTTTAAAATAATTGAAGCATGTTTAGGGGAAAACGGCAGCATTTTTGAACAGTTACTAAAATAGAATTGAGCAGTTTTTTAAATTTACTTAACGATTTTGTTTTATTTTTAATATTGTGTTTTTTTGTAGGCTTACAATTTTATAAATAAAAAATTAACTATAATTAAAAATGACCTAAAAAGCTGATTCAATAAAGTTCTGTTTATTCCAAATTGTTCAATTGCTTTCAAACGCAATCTAGATTTGGCAATGTTTGTAATTTCTACTGTGATGTTGAATTATCGATTTCAGTAGGTACAAGTACATTTCGACCCATGCAACGAAGACTATCGTGACTCAAGTGCAATCCCTATGTAGGTACTATAGTCTTGTTGCATAGGTCGATTCTAGGTATAGGACATTGTACACAAAGTTGATCTAAAATGTTCCATCGAATTCAAAAATGCATCATTTGTTAGGGTCGTCATTTGGAAAAAATCGACTTTTAGTACTTTTCTCGAAATCAACTTTGAACTTATAATTTGAACACCCTGTAGAACTTTTAGAAGAATTCTACCGGTGTGTCGATAATATGTTACCTTCACAACAATGTTGCTGGACAACATTTTTCCAACGATCACAGTGGATAATTTATAAGTAATTGAAAGTAACCGTGCAGCTGTCATTTTTTAATGCAAAAAGATTTATATCTCAAAAATGACATATCTTAGGTATAGGGAATGTAATATGCCATAAAATATGTTCCATTTGAAATATAAAAGTTGACACCATTTCCTGTGTAACCGGAAGTAACAAAAAACTCAAAATATTTTAATTGAGACGATCGTATCCAAAAATATTAGTCCACAAATTTTCAATCTCTGATTTCATTTGGTTCTCCATATACTTCTAATGGTAGCTGGTGGTGAGAGACATCTTCCAGCAAATTAGTCAACACACGTTATCGTTTCACCCGGTACATCTGTCCTACTACTATGAACGTTGGATGTCATTTGTTTCACCAATATTTTTATTCAGAGGTATTATTGAACTCATAATATGTCAACAACCGCTATTTCCACACTCCAGCATACAGGGGTACTCTGATATCAAGATATCATGTTAACAAATCTGTTGTTACATTTAATTCTTTTGTATAAGAATATGTAATAATAATAATAATAGTAATAATAATAATAATAAAACTTAGTACAAATTCTTCATAAAACAAATATGGTAGATAATTTATGAAAAGTTATCAAAATTCATAATATTAAATCAAATAAAACAACATCAATCCCAAATGATTAATCCCAATGATTTTGGGCAGAGGCGTCCGCCATATTTTTCCATGTTCCATGTAAATATATTTTGCCTGTATTCAATCAACGATTGATTTGAGTTAAACAGACGCTTCTATTTGCATACACTATCTTTGTATAGTAAATTTAATTTCCAAACTTCAGTTGTGTTTGCCTTATGGCGTCATTGACATTTTCTTATCCTAAGTGTTAGAAACGAAAACAAGAATACATCCTGCAATACCTACTACCATATTTTTAAGTTTTTTGATTACATATTTGACATCGCAATAGTTTCAAATTTTTAGTTAATAATCAGTTAATGAATTATTAAAAATAATAAACCAAATATAATTTTGGAAAATGTCAATATTTTTAGAATATTGATAATTGTACAATAAACTGTACTAAGTTTAATAAATAACTTAATTAGAAATGTTAGCTGTTAAATATTAAATATAGAAACACTCGCAACCGTCGATATAACGCGTTCAGAAGCGTGGAGTTTGAAAATAGACCCTAGGCTGTGTCCAACGGTGTTCGACGTGTGAAGTAAAATTGAAATAATAATAAAAAGTAATAGTAACTTAGTAGCTTCTTTTCTAAGTAGTCCATGTAGTCCGATTACTGTTCAACAAAATTATTTTACTAAATTTTTATCCAGCGAGATTTACTTTTCCGTTGAAACATCTGCTGTGTGCGCTTTATTTACTTTTGGTCAGATTCGCCTGACGGTATGCATGTCGGCGCTATACCGCGGCTGAAAAAAATGCTTGTGCCGGCGCATGAACCAGCTACTTTATTGCTACCTGATCGTGCCCAGGATTGTTTATGTGCGTACATGCGTGCGCTCGCGCAATTCCTTATCGCTTCCCAGCCCAGATATCCTTGATTTCCAGCGAAAAAATACCACGGAAACAAGTTGCCGCGAAGAATGATTACACCCGGTCGGATGTTTTAATGTAATATCCAGCTGGTCGGCATAGTATGTAGGTACCTAACTTTATACATGTTGCTATAAAGTATCAGAATGAGTGAAATGTAATTTTGGTTTCTACAGTAAAATGGTTATTAGAAAATGATACGTGATATCTGATTTACTCTATCACTCGTGCTGTATTCATAATAAGGTGGGTCGAATGTTCAAGTGTTCAAATGGTTCGTTCTGGTGTTGGTAGCCCGGCAACTTCGGAGTGATGTAGATTCGCTGAAACTTCACGATTGTTGTTCACACCTGTTCCCTGTAAGAGTGGCCTCATGTGCGGTCTACTTAATTTTTAAATTGTTTTAGTGTGGTTGTTTGAGTTATTTACTTTGTGATGGTGTTGATATGTTTTGCGCTGGGCGTCTTCGTATATGCATATGATTCCTTTGCTCAGGCCAACTTGTCAGAACTCTGGTTGTAAGTTTTTCATTGATCTTTGTTCATTACTGTCACATGTCAGGATTTTTGTGTATTTTAAGCTGTTCCTGATAAAGTTTTTATTATAAGGCGAAAATTTGTCCTAATAATAAGGAAGTTTTATTTTGCCGTAGGACCTAAAATTCCTAAGATGCAGTCGCTTTCTTATACATACATATATTTATTTGGTCGTTGCTACCTCTCTTTTCTTTATTAAGATGGGGTTCTACAAGCAGATCTTTACACGGTACAGTGCAGAGCCGTCTCGCACCTTCAAACCTTTACTAAACACCAAGTTGGCCAATGCAAGGAATAAAAAGATTTTTCTTCTCTGCTGTCGAAGAGACCACATCAGTCCCAGTTAGGTCATCCATGGCTCCCAGAATCTATCCGGCTGCTCACCAGCGGACGCAAGATAGAGTATTTCTTAGATTGTTGTGAGGGCAACAGGAAAAAAATCTTTGCCGTCAAGTTTTCTTTTAAATTAAGATATATTTCAATGTGGCACACTCAAGCGAATGAAAATAATTAATGGGTGAATTCTGTGTTTTCGCTCTTAGGATTCTATAACGTTATAGATCTGTAGCGTATAGGTTTCGATAAGTAACCCTCTATAACTCGCAAATAACTGTCTTATACAAATGCTATTCCATGTACATCTCTTAACGGGGCAATATGGCGTCGCCCGATCAGCTGATTGGGTTTACTAAAGCGTCCCCTGTTTAAGTTCAGCGGCCGAGAAGTTTAGGATGTGTTATTAGTGCGATAAAATAGATGAATCGGGTACGCCGCAATACTTGGTATCAATAATATAATTTTTAAAATAAAAGAATTATTGATTGGCAACCATGCACGCTACAGTCCAAATCGAATTTACAGTTGGCAATAATGTCGAATGTCATATTCATATTTCACTGTTTTGAGGTTATAACTCTAGCAATAAGCATAAGATATACACAAGCATTCAATCGTTAAAAATAATCCTTATATGATCCACATATAAGAACTACCAAAGTACAAGGTACGGTTTCAGTGGGAATTATATGCTATCGAGAAAGGGCAGTTTGCGATACTACAAGCAATCAAAACATTTGCTTGAAGAAGGTATGATATTTTACATGTTATTGTAAATCAAAGTTTCTCATTGTGAATTGATTGTAGGTAGGGGAATAAATTAATCACAATAATTGACCTGACGACTCTTATTTATGATGTGATCTAGAATTGAAACTTATACTAATTACGTACAGATCAACGTTAATAATATCAAGGGGCGATGCAAGTTTCTGAACACTTGACTATCTATTGAATCGTTCCGATTTAATATGACGAAGATGTTCTACGCAAAATATTGTGATTCTGTGCTTCGGGGCTAGATAACAAGCACCATTCACAAGCTTCTCGAGATTTTATTGACGGTACTACCATTTTGTTCAGTAACTTCAAGCATAGTACACTTGCAAGCCCCTACGTGCCCTTTGATAAGGAATGACTTTTCATCTGTTCTACACGCATGTCTATGATAGGGGCTATGGGCCGATGAGAAGTACCCATACAATTTTTTGGAGGAGCTCCAATCAACAGTAGACTACATACCTACTTAATAAAGGGTCATTATAAATGTTTGTTGTCGAGGTAGGCCATGCCCATGTTACTACATTTCTGCCGCTTAGCACAAACAAATATCAAACTTACATTAGGTTATGCAACCAATTTAACAGTTGCGCATAGAACAATAGTATCATAATAGTATTTACTTCCTATGAAGCGCAAACACAAATTTTTACATTGGATGTCAGCGCCTAATTTGACTACAATAATTTATAATAATGTATAGGGGTAAACAGCAAGTACATATCTAGTTTCTTGGAATATTATTACGCTATTAGCATTTTGCCCTCGGCATTTCTCCTACTGCACTCTAAAGCGTTGTAGTTAGATGGTTAAAATTATTTATTGCTTATTTTTCGTTTTTTACATTTCATTTATTTTTCTATATGTCTAGTTTGTCAGTCAATTTTATTTATTTATCGACATTATTATCATTTATTCATTATTATTATTAGTTTATTTTATTAATTAAACGATTACTGTTAAGTTTAAAACAATTTTTCAAATGGCAAAACAACAATTTTAAAACAATTTAACGCGGAATTTTTCCTTGTTAGCTGCCTCTCTTTTTAATTTGTCCTGTACCATTTTGTTCATGGACTTTGCAAAAATTGTTAAAAACTGTTTTTACTAAATAGTAGCTACCCAAAAATGCATTTTCAAAGGAAAATAACCAGAACCTTTGCCTCTCACGTCTTTTTGTTATATATAACACAAAAAATGCCAATATTTTCAACAACCGCAAAAGTCACCATAACGTAACAGCCCAAAACTCATAGGAAAACAACCAAACCCTTGCCCTTTTTGTTGACAACATTCCCATACAAAAATAATTGCTACTGCTTTATTTATTTACACAATAGTATTTTTCACAAAGCCAGTGTGGTCATGTGACTTTCAGATATTGCACATGGATATCTACTTGATGACATAAGAAATTCCCAAAATATTTACATAAATCGTCATATTGTTTTATTTATTTTATTTTTTATTTATTATTTTTATTTATTTTGTTATATCGATCAGATCAATTAACAAACGATCGATATCTTCGCTCTGATCGATCATGATCAATCGATTGATGTTAGTTTTGTGATTGAGAATCGTTCACCGTTCACATATTTCTGAGGTAGCACAGCTCCAATGCTTACAGTTTCTATAGGAAGTTACAGCCACCGTCGGACCACACGTAAATTTATAAAGTAACTGCTTACAGGTTTTGCCATAGTGGCTTTATAAAAGTGCTCAGAATCGCTCAGAATCCCCAATAAGCATATTTAAGAGTATCTAAAAGGTTATCTATAGCCTATGACTGCTCACAGAATCGCACTATTCCTTATAGATCTATAGCAACTTATAGGTTTGACCTTATAGACGTTATAGATATGCACAGTCGGTAGCTCTGACCAATAGAGCTAGTGAGACCAGTGGTAGAAAAATAATGATTTTGACTCAGAAAATCGAAATAAAGTAACCCTTAAATTTTTGACTACACCTTTTGAAACACCTATATATTGTTAAAATATTTCCTATTAGTTCTTGTTTAAAACATCAAGATAGGTACATCCGAGTGAACATTACTACTTCTTGTACCGGGCGTGTTAAGCCAATCAGTCAGTATTTATTGTGCAGCCCAACCAAACAAGCTTTTCCTGTTATTCACAACTTTTTTATTCATTTCCTGTCCACAGAATCAAACTTTCTCGTATTAATTAAATCAAAAAAACAGCGCACAAAAACCTACCAATGGTTGCAAACTCTTATTAGCTTATACAGACATTCATAATTTCACTTGAAACAAAAAAAAATGGACAAACAACTGCCCGAGAGTAGAGTATCATTAACTCCAATGATGTTCCGGTGTCAAATTACCATTATGTCGACAATAAAACAAACCGGTGACAACTTCATTAGTGGTGTTTTTTCTTCCTCCGGAGACACAATGATGTTTTTTTCTGTGACACCCGCACTGGCCAGCAAATTAAATCGTTACTTTTGACAACTAACTATGACAAATTGCCCTTTTGCGTTCCACTAACCCGGTGTTTCACGCTTTTTTCGATTACCGGTGGCCAACAATGCGTGCGCTCGTCGATTGTTTTTACCGTGGTTTTGCGGAAACCGCGGGTCATTTAAAACTCACTTAACTCTAACCAGTAAATTGCTCTATTTTATTATGAAATTGTATGGTGGCGCTTGGCTCTATGCGTTTTTGTCTCCGTCTCGTTTGTTTTCCCTAGTTGTGCGTATGTTGTTTTTGTTTGTTATCCTTAAGCTGGTTCCTCAAGCACGAAGGTGGAAATGGTAATTCTATGGTTCCGACTGGTCTGAGGCAATTATATGGTATCCTAGGACTCGTTTGCTATTTGTTTTCCCATATTATTATTATTATTATTGTAATGACCTATCATGAATATGGATACGTATTTGGAGGAACGCAACGTTATGCAAATGCTAATTTGCTAAGCTGTGATTGTTTTGCACTTTGCTGAAGTATGCTACTTTCAATTTGTTCCCATGAATTATAGTTAGAAGCCACTGATTTTGTTTTCGAAAACAATGTCGCCGGTGTCAAATAACCAGCAAAATTGGTGTATAGAAACGCAGTTGCATTCAATTTAAGAAAATTCTCTTTTACCGTAAAATTATAAAAATATTTCATGTAATTTCAAATCTAATCTGTAAAAACTCTGGATACTGTCAATATTACTGTGCGGTTTCTTGGGCTCACGAAAGCCTAAAATTATGCCGATTTTTTTACATAGCGATCATTCTGCGTTCAATCTGTATAAAATATGACATTTGTTTGTGTTGTCGGACTTCAACAGCGATATTTGTACAATCTCAAGCAGCATAGTATAGTTGAATGTGTGCTATGTTAGTAGTCGATGACATTTAAACTATAAAAGAATGGAAATCTATGTCATGTAATGGACACTTTTTGATCGTGCATGAAGAAAGGGGTAAAAGTGTGCACTAATACGACGTATGTTCTTTATCAATCGTTAGTTAATACTATTCGCTATATAATTTTATACCATTCTATCTTAAATTGATTTTATTAGATGTTGTCTTTTTCAATTATTTCGTATTTACATTAAATATCTAATTAAGCTATAACGATTCAATTTCTTGGCCTACAGCAAAGTTTTCTGGCATAATTATATATTTTTTATTTATACTTTTGTTTTAGCAGATGAACTATTTGCACTAGATAACAACTACATTGTACATACATATAAATATACATATATCCCGGCGTAGTTAATAAATGGTTTGAGAAAGACAAAATATTTTATGCAAAAGTTGTTTGTCTCTCTAGTTTCTATAACGCCAAATTATTTTCATTTATGTAGGTTGTTGCACGTAGGTGTGACAGAAAGTACGTACACTTTTTTTGGGACGTCCCGTATATTTTATTCTATTATGAGTACTACTAAATTTATGTACAACTCACATATAATGAGTTCATTGCATACGTATCTATGACTATACAGGGTGTCCGGTAAAGGTGGTCCGAAAATTAGGGAGCTGATAGAGGACGCCACTGCCATCCAAAAAGTGTATATGCACAAATTTTGGCTTCCCACGAAAGTTATAGCTTTTTTATTTTTATTCCCTTAAAAATATAACTGATTACAAAGTCGACGCTGTTTATTTTAACAGAAACAAAAGAATATTTACAAATAACAAAAATAAATAAAATTAGTTTTGCAAATGCTGCTCAAAATGTTGCCTTCCATGTGAATGCACATTTCAGCACGTCTTCCCAACAGCCGAACTCTTTGAAATATTTCAGGGGGTTCTCTAATGCGATTGCAGGCACCTTTTATTCGCTGTAGCATTTCATTTTTAGTAGCAATCCTGCGTGCATAAACTAAATCTTTTAGAGGACCCTACAAGTAATAATCCAAAGGATTTAAATCAGGAGATCTTGCTGGCCATGCCACAGACCGCCTCTGCCAATCCACCTTCCCGGGTAAGACGTTAAATGACAATTTGCCAATAGATAAACAACCTATAAACAACACCCATTCACCGCGTTATAGTTATAGCTATAATTTTTGAATAGCAGTTAAGTCCTCTATCAGCTCCGTAATTTTCAGAACACCTTTACCGGACATCCTGTATAATCCCCTACATGATACACGCCAATGATTATAATGACACTAACGTTGCATAATAATGACAGTTCGTTCAAATAACGACCTCATTATTGGAACGAACTGTCATCATTATACAACACTAGTGTCAAAGTCTGTCAAAACCTACCTGGATGACAGGTATTTGACAGTTCGCCCCGCCAGTTTTGACAAATACATTTAAAATATTTTACATAAAATAGAATTGATGAGTCGTAGATAAAACGTCCTTTTTGACTCACACATTACGGATATAAATCGCTCACATGATTACACGCTCGCCTACGGCTCACGTATAAACTAAATGCTCGCGATTTATATCCTTACTTATGTACCTAGATTGTAGACTTCCGCGGTCTGAGTCAATGATATATTGATTTCCGAGTGGAAACCGCGTTGAGGACTTTAAAGCAGGGTTGGGAACGTAATATACGTTTTGTATAATAAGTATTATACGTGGCGTATAAAACAGTATAATACCCTGACGTATGAAACTAACGTATTATACGTTTTGATCTGAAATTCAAATTTAAGACGGAAGTAATGAAAAAAGTTCAATGAAATAAGGAAAGAAAGGAAAAAATATAAGTAAATCTGTCTTTTAAATTTTTATTAATTTGTAATTAGGGAAGTAAAAAAACAAGACACAAAATGAACACGTTAGTTTAAACTTAAAAAATAAAAAAAAAATTTTGTATGATATGCATGATTCTGCTTGGTCACATAATAATCGTTCGATTGACAACTATCTTGAATTTTTAACGCATAATTTTTTTACTAATTTTTTAGATTTTTCTGCCCCTAGTCTATTACGTAATTTGTGTACATACGACCACTTGCTGAAAACACGTTCTAGTTGAGCAGAATTCCCAATATAAAAGCGGTTTTATACTTAAATCTTTCTTTTTATTGAGGATGTCAATCAGCTGATTCCAGATTGTACTTGTTTACTGACAAAGTGGAAAAGCGCATGCGCACTGTACTGTTAAATTCTATATAATACGGTTTAATACGGATATGAACAGCTGTAAGTATTATACTTTATTATACGTTTTATACCTCAGTATTATACCTGTAGGGTATAAAACCTGATATACGGTATATTTCCCAACCCTGCTTTAAAGCAGTCAAAGACTGCTTCAAAGTCCTCAACGCGGTTTCCACCCGGAAATAAATATATCCTTACTTATGTGCTCGTCAAATAATATACATAGTATCCAACCGTGTATGTTGCTAACCCAAAGCAATAATAGTTCCAGAGATATTCATCTGTTTTTCCAAAATATACCCGTTGCAGGATCTTTTTAGAAACTATGTAAAGACGACATTTTGCCGATTTCGCCTTTAAACTAAGTGAGCCAATAGTCAAAGCCAGTAGGTAATTGATAATATACAAAATTATTAGATAGGTACACTACACAGGCTGTTCATTGAACTTAATAAACTTTGATGTTTCAAATGGCTTTTTTTGAGGTTTTTAAATGGATTAGCCTGTATAATATGTGTTGGGTATAATAACCCTTTATTTTGCTCCAAATTACATCTAGTATATCATACACGGAATGTTACAAGTTTTTGTGATTTTAAGGTATAAAATCTCAACAAAACGCCTTCTAATTTCAGAGGAAAAGACAATACTTCGGCGAGTAAGTAGTCTCGTATAGTTGGCTTAATCGAAAGACACACAAAACAAAATGTTGTTCCATGTCTTCGTATTACTAATGTTCCCAAATGTTATTTTGACAATTCTTGAAAGTCTCACACCTACCAACGACAAGTCGTGTGCCTGCGCAAGTGTTCGTATCAAAACTACTTTTTTCGATCATAAAACTTTTAAAATTAAATTATTTAAATTGTATTAAATTGCTGATTATGCAGACATACTATTTATTTACGGGCAAGGATAGGCACGTTTCGCACGTTAGTGGTTTTGTGGCTACGTATAGACGTTTGGTAGAAAATGGTTCCGTTCAACGACACACCCTGGTGCAGCCAGGAAATCCAATGACGACGAAGCTGGCGAGGAGGATGGTGTTCAAATGGTGTTCGAAGAAAATCCAACTATTGGCGAGAATGCGACGATGGTATTCTCTTTGAAGTTCAGCAGCAATTCCATCACAGTACCCATAAATACATACTTTGTCTAAAAGTTGATATGTTTAGGCAAAAAATTTAAACAATAAATCCTTTAGTCGGGTGCAGCATTATTCTCAGCATCACATTCACTCAACAATATCAACAAGTGACTATATACTTATGGTGACCATCGGACCATGCTAGATTTCATCTCGACATGATAAAAAAATCAATCACGTGTTTGGCTTACTAAAAAATCCGCACGCCCACACCTCTCCTATATCGTCTTTTTGAGAGAGATGTGCTCTCAACTATATAAAATCTTAACACACGAAGCGGCCAAACTCAAAGAAGCGACGCGATACTTTTCAAGACCGACCCACCGACAAATGTATCTCTTAATAATGATAATACTCGTCCATAAGCCGTGGCTCGGTGATCGATCATGCATGAACTCACCTCGCAGAGGAGGTGGATACCAAGCACAATGGACATTCAAGTGGATTTATTCCGAGAGATCCGACTACCCCGAGTCCTGGCCAGGAGATTTTCAATGGAGCCATCGGAGCATATGTGACCCGTTGTGTGCTAGAGCTTCGGGGGTCCGCCCATTATCCTTATACAAATTCTAGGTTGAACGTACAACTTCATCTGACTGCGTGTACGTATGGGTAAGCTTTGCCGTTATGGAGATGTGATTGTGGCAACCGGTGGCTGGATAAAACGATATTGAATTACTGCGGAAAGGTGTTGTGTGAACGTAGTAATCTATTTTTGATAGTCCGATTATGTGTAGAGCCGTTTAGTCACGCGGTAACTTATGGCTACATTTTCAGTTGTTATCAGTATCAGGGCTGCGGAGTCGATAAAAAATTCTTGACTCCGACTCCACATATTTTTCATGGTCCGACTCCGACTCCAACTCCGAGTCCAGAAAAATTACATACAAAAATATTTTCAAATAATCTGTGTAATAAAACACATGTAAATAATCATAAATTTGACACACAATACTACAACCATGTAATTAATATTAAATTTGCTATGAAAACAAACACAAAAACACTACCAGAAAAAGAAGAAACAAATTTAATAAATTAAATTTCTTCAAATTACTCGCAAAAAAAATGCTGTACCTATAGGAAGAACAGAAGTTTTATTTGTATCCAGCGAATTTGCTGGCAAAATTATTGAAATTGACAATCTAAATGTAAATAAACACGGCCTATAAGATGTCTAAAAGATATCTTTCTATCTCTAATAATAACAAGAGCACCCATAAGACACAGTGTATAATACCACATAAAATTCTTCTAATAAAAACAAAATTAAGTGCAATATACGTTTATAAAATTGTCGTGTGGAGCAGAATAGCTCCAACGAATTCTCTTGCAAAGATGCCCTTAAGGGTACCGAAACATGTGCGGAACGCACCCGCAAATTGTACGTAAATTATAAAAACGAACTTCGCACCGATCTTTTAATTTTGCTTTTAAACTTGAGATTTTTTGCACTCAAAGTGTATTAATTGAATGTAGGTACAGCATACGAACAGGAGAACGATAACTAAAAAGGGAATACATACCGAAAATTGGTCAAAATTGAACAATATACAATAACTTACAATTTACAAATCGGTGCTTCATACAATGCATAGTAAAATCACCATATTAATACATGCAGTAAAATATACAAGACATGATTTTAATTAGACGATCGGTACGAAGCAGCAAAAACGACGATTTTTGTGCGTTTGAACGGAGAGGCATGTATTCTAGGGTGACCAACCGTCCCGATTTGGGCGGGACAGTACCGAATTTTAACAACTTGTCCCGACTCGTAGAGCGTCCCGAATTTTGTCCCGATTTTTGAAAATTTTATCCTTATGTCCAGGATTTTGTAATACAATTCGAATTTCCAAGATATCCATGAACATAAATTAGATTCCCAATGATTATCTGAAAGAAAGGTTGTCTATCTATAACGAATTTTAAGCGCAAACTTAGCGACCATAATTACTGTGAACACGCGTAGTGAATAGCCGGTTGGTGGGTGACAATCTAATCCTTGTGATGGTGTACAAACGGTGCATATTGCGAAAACTGGTAAGTGACTTAGAATAAAAAACTAATCTGACTTAAATAAAGTGCATGTCAGTCTTTTGTGGAGTCGTTCGGGCGGGGTAAGATTTAGTGGTCAGGTCGCGGTGGATCATTTTTATTTTTTATTTTCAAATTGAATCAGTCAACACAATACAAAACATATTTTTGTATTTTTTAGATTTCTATTTTACACATTTGACGGTATTCATAAAAATCACAAATATATTGATCCTAATAATTTGCAATGAAAAGGAAAAATATGTTACCGATTTTTTATTCTGTTCTTGGGATTTCTTCATCTAGATTAATTTCTTCCAAAAATATGGAACACAAAGAAAGAAAACGCAAATGCACGTTCAATGACAACTTACAAAAACAATTTCGTTTTTTTAAAATTACTAGGCCTAATTCCCAATTAGAACTAAAATGCTGTTTTTCATCGGCGGAGGTCGCCGAAACGATATTGCAAAACATACATCGAATAAACAGAAGCAATGCACGATGTAGCAAGTTCATCGAAATTAAGTACTTGTTTTAGAGCCGGGAACAATAAGAGATTTTGGCTTGCAAAGAAGGCACATATGGATACCACTGTCTGTATCACAACCACAATTTTTGATTAATAGACTGCACGTCAAAGCTTCTAACGTAAATGTTTGAAAAGATGTGTCTCGTACGAACTAACACAGAAGCAAGTATAACCAATGTGTTTTATCCTCTAGTAAAGAAGGAGTTAAGAAGAAATGTGAGGAAATGCAATTTCGTGACAATATTTCCTGACACATCTAGCCAGAGACATAAAAATACTCCCTCTCCTGGTTAGATATTTTGATGTCCAAAAAGGAATTTAAATAAATATTTTAAATGTTCACGATATTATTCGCGAGACGGCTGAAGAATTGTCCAATAGAATTATGGATTCATTGCAGCAGATAGTACAATTACCAATTTTGGCGGTAAAGAACGAAGAAGAGAGAACATTGTTTTTAAAAAAATATGAGATCGTCTATACGGGAAGTATAGAGTCAAGTAATAGTGCAATTTGTAAAAGTTAAAGAAACTTTATTTAATTTGATTATATTTTGTTTTATTTTATATTTATTCTGATATAGGTATGTTTCAATATTTGCATAAAGTTTATTTGATGATTATTTTTAGTTAAAAAATACTGTGATAATAAAAATGTTGTTTTAAGTTGGGTTCTTGTGGTACAATTTATCAAAATTGTAGAATTGTGTTTGATTTATGTTGTTATGTTTCTTTTTTGTTTTAACTAGTGAAAGATAAAGAATGATTGTTTTATTTATATTGTTATTTCTTAAGCTTCTTTTCTTTTATTGAAAGTGAAAACGTATAGTATAGGTCATAGTAAACATTTGCTGTTGTCAATTTACCCAATGGTAGAATTTGTTTATAGTTCAGCACGTTTTATTTAATGTTTTCCACTAACCCAACCCCGATCCCCAAGCGTCCCGATTTGGCAAATGATAAAGTTGGTCACCCTAATGTCTTCTCTTTTTAGTTATCGTTGTCCTGTTCGTATGCTGTAGCTATATTCAATTAATACCCTTTGACTGCAAAAAATCTCAAATTTAAAAGCAAAATTAAAAGATCGGTACGTTTTACGAAGTACGTTTACCAATTATGCTGAACTCTCTAGGGTGCGTTCCGCACCCGTTTCGGCACCCTTAAATCATTTTTAATTATTTGCAAAACTAAAATGATCATAATTATGACTACAGGTATAACTTCTGAATAAATGAACTACGGCCATACTTCTCGATCTCATTTTAACCCTGTTGTTCAAATTTCAGATTACTTTTATGAATCGTCATCACTTTCGGTAGGAAACCGTGTTTTTTAATTTGATTATTTACATATTATGTATGTAGGTAGGTACTTTGTAACAAACTTAATAGAATATTTGGTTTCATTTGTTTACTGAGGCTACGTCCATCTCGCATGTTTTTCTCTACAGTAGGACTCGGAGTCGGTACATTTTTTCCGACTCCGACTCCGATTCGTCTGAAATCTGTCTGAACTCCGACTCCACGACTCCGACTCCAACTCCACAGCCCAGATCAGTATGTGCAAGTGTGATAAATAATACTAATATACTTCTAAATGTTGCTCAGTTAAAACGATACTCAAACGATACAATTTCCAAGGTTTTAATGACAGGAAAGCATTGTTCTGAAATGGGTAGATACTAGGTAGCTCACAACGAGAAAAAAAAAACTCCAAACTTGAAGACACCTACCGTCTCAAGATTCCCAATAACGATTATTAACGTGTTCGACGACTGCCAGTTCCATAAATAATAACTTTTATCACTCCATAACTTTTTCCCAGCCGTAATTGGTCGTAAATAAAATACAGTTCTGGTTTCTCCCGTATATTTTTCGTATTTGTGTGTGTATGTGAGCGCGAACGTTTGTTTGTTTAGCGGCTTGTTGTTACCTCATGCCGGACTGTTAATTATACATAAATATGGTTATTGGCGCCGTTGTTCCCCCTGTTGCTTTCGGCCGTGGTGCCTATATGGTATGGTCCACGTCTTATAAGGCCTCCTGATGATCGCGCATTGTAGTCAAACATTATTATTTAAATTAGTTGTTGGCCAGCTTAAATTAAATTGAGATGTTACCATCGCTAATTCTATTCGAAACGGAAGAAAATGTTTTTATTGATATCTAGACTCTAAGGGTATGAGTGCGCGATCTTCGGTCACGATTGAAAATCGATCATGATCAATCAGATTGAACTTTTAATGTTAAAAATTCTATTGGTGGTATCATTAAAAAATATATGCAAAAGAATATGGAAAGTAGAAAAACGCCAGATTTTGTTTAATCGGTTAGTAATTTTTCCAATGAGCCATAGCTTATGTTTTAAAAAGTTGTTTGTTCAATACGTTTGACAAGAAAACGATTTCACAAAATAAAATAAAACAAAAATGTTTTTTTTTTCAATACAAAGATCCAACGTTTTCTTAACAACCAATAACTTCCCCTAATAACAATGTTGCAAAAAAAAACGAAATATACTTTCCACGAGACATAGCGGAAGTTGTTGAGCTAGTAGAGCTGAACATAATAGCATAGCTAAAATTTTCCAAACACTCCCAAAATTTTGTTTCTATTTTCAAGAAAACCCGCTTTGCGTACTTTCACGTGTATACAAATCCATAACTCCGCCATTTTGTATTCGATTTCCAAAATGACAAATGCAAATGAAACAGGAAACATAGTCCATTATAAAGATGTACTGTTCGGTCAGATCCAATAATAAATCGAAAAGTTATGGACGTTCAAGTTCAGAAGTTTCCAATTATTTTCCGATTTTTTTCACTTTAACAACATTTTAATGACCTGTTTGAATCCGTACTATATGTTTGTTTTTTTATAGAAAGCCATATAAATTTGCGTCTAATACGCGTTTGTTTATTAGAATCGGTTGAAATTTAACAGAATTATCAAATTTTGCTGGGCACATCACACTACGTAGAAGAAATATACAGGCCGACTGTAATAAATCCGTAGTCTTTATAAACATTTATTAAACATTATTACCACTTATATCTACAATGTTGTTTTAAAATTATGGCACTGGTTTTAGTTTGCGTTCATTACATTTCCAGGTATATTTGGGTTCAACATAAATTGCACTAACAGTAAAATTTTCACTCGTTTATTGGAACGGTACTGAGCTATAATCGTGATTTATGAAAAATAAAAAAAAAAACAAACTAGAAATACAACAAAACGTTAAAACGTTTACTCGCGCTCCGTCGTTTATACAATAAATCATCTGTTTCACGTTTAAGTCACCAGCAGTAGTCCGCTATCATGTTGATAGAGTTTTTTTCTTTGAAAACGTTTTTCATTTCCTGATGCAATCTTTCACCGTGTTGGTCACTGAGTTGGTCAAGACTGTCAAATGAGAATGCAATAAGTGAATTTTGATAGACATGTTGCAGCCCATTTCACCGTAGGCACTCAAAAACTCTTGTACAACATTTGCCTAGTCGCCACTTTTATCATTTCCAAGCAAGTTATCACACAATGAAATAAAACTATTCCAGGCTCGTCTTTCCACATGATTCAGTTTAGTTGCTAAATCGTAAATCCCGCATAATTCCCCGAATTTGTGGCCCAACAAATATTCCTGAAAATATATCAATTGAAATACGTAAATTCTTACTATCAACGATTGAAAATGTAAGGTAACCTACCTTCTTTAATTTTAGCTTCTCTCAATCTAGGAAATGTTACTTTAAGATGGCGGAATGCTTCGCTGTCGACGTTCAATTGTTTCGCAAACTGCTTCAATGTATCCAAGCTTAAAATGCAACGGCGGAAAGATAATATTTTCGGGCCCCACCCGTGGAACGTTTAAAATTTTTTTTGCCAGTTTGGGACGATGTACGCGATATACGCCACTCAGTTTGTTCATATTTTCTCCAATTTGATGCACGATTATCCCATTCACACATATAACATGGATACTTCCTATAACCGCCTTCAAAGAAAATTGTTAAGATATTTGGGTATAAGTCGAATAGTACTTAAAAACATATTAGATAGACTAAAATATAATTAAACAAGGTAAGAGACAAACAAAATATTTATTACGGTGAAGCCGTAGGTATATTCTTTCTGCGTAGTGTGAATGTCAAGACGGTGATGGAACTTCGATAACTCTGTCAAATTTCAACCGATTCTAATAATCAAACTCGTATTAAACGCAAATTTAAATGGGTTTTCAATAAATAAATAGAAATAAAATATTGTGTTCAGAAAATCTGAAAATAATGGGAAACTTCTGAATTTGAACATCCATAACTTTTCGAATTTTTGGGTGTGTTTGGAAAACTTTTAATACGCCATTATGTTCAGTTCTACGAGCCCAACAACTTACACTATATCTCGTAAAAAGTATATTTTCACTGTAACACAGTGTAATTTATTTAACATGAAAGGTCGTCCTTGAGAAAAAGAATTTGTGCTAAAATAACAAAAGCACCCTAATAGTATAGTATAAAAATTGGCACCCCTGAATTAATCAACACTGGATAGTCGTGTAGAAAAAAAAAGGTATAGATGTATAGGTATAGGTCTTGAAACTCGATAAATCATTAGCGCGCAGCTGAAGATATTAAGTCCTTGTAATGCGTTCGAAATCTGTGTCGAAATCTAGATTTATTGGCCGCTAAAGCGTACCGTGTAGCTTTTATAGGTAATGTTAACGCTGTAATGAATGTAATTAATCATAATGGAAGAGACCGACGACAACGGTTTTAATTTTTAAAAGAAAATTAGTATACGTTTTCCGATTAATGCAAAGCTTCTTCATTTTCCTTCTAAAGTATCCGCATTAAATTAATGTGTATTCAAAAATTATTATTAGAATAATTAAAGTAAGTTAGAGAAAGCTGTAATTATCCTGAATTATCACCCAATAAATCTGCAAGCTTGACAACCGTAGTGATCAATTTAATTGCTACGAATTTACCACTGATATTGCATATTACGATGTCCGATACAATAAACTACACGTTCTTATGCAAAACATTGCGTCGACATGACTGGTATACTCTTTTAATTTCAATAATAATATGTCGCAGCGGTTCGATTTGTGTTTGCACATGTCGAGATGTGTCGATCCAGTACTTCATACATTCTGTGGTATATAAAGCGACTGGTAATGGACATAATTGCAGCGGTAATTGGTGATCCGTAACAGCGTTAATAACATCGGAAATGTTGTGTAAGTTGTCGATTAAAATACTGAGAGACACCTGCTACCTTGCTGGTCGTTATGCAGGATATTATGCAGGACGAGGGGAATTCTCGTTTTAATGTGGTCCAGTTTATTGAATGTGGGTTACCGAATTACTGTTTACTTTGTTGACGATGTTATCGGATTATTAGTGGAGTGGTTTAATGGACCATTAAGTGCCACAATGTACGGAGAAATGACGATATGGCATTGTACAACGTAATGTTGTCATAAATTTGCTGTCACTGAGATTTTGGTAAATTGGGAGTGGTAAAAAAATAAAATAGTAATCAATATGGAATAAATAGGAATTTTCTGGTGCACACAAGGTTGACCCATTGCTCAAGTCTGTCCAACCTTTATCATATTATACTATACAGTAACCGGCAAAAACACAGCTACTTAAAAAAGAATTAAACTTTGATGTTGAGTATCTATCCCTTTATAAGCCTAGTTTATACCGATAGGCGGTGACAGCAACAGGCAACAACTACCAGTACCAGATACATATGTATATTACTGTAGTTAAAAATTCAAATAAAATACCAATAACATACATGTTTTCCAATTTAGCCCAGTGTAAACTCTTATTTTAGAGATGATTGAAATGTGACAATTGTACAGATACTATTAATTTGGGGAAAGGTGGGATGTACGTCGTCTATTGTTAGCAGTATGAAACTAATCCCTACTCAAAGCCACTTGAGCCAATATTTAAGCCCCACTGCGGATACACTCAGGAAACTAGGATAAAAGCAGCGCCTAGTATTAACAATTATTCTAAAGTAAGATCTAATAGATATTTGGTACTACAACTCTGCGTATTTATTTGTTTCCGCGTTATTCTAGTGTTTCAAGTGTTTGATGATCCTGCTAGTAGTGAAATAGTAAAATTCCTTGTTTGGTATGATTGTGATTTTTGTACGGTTACTACAAACGTAGTTGGGATCGAAATTATTATCGTACACCTAGATCACAGATAATTGATGACAAAACCTATCCCGAAACTGTGCACAAATCTAATATCTGCTACCCTTGCGTTTCGGTGTAGTTAGTGAAAATATAAAAGTCCTTCTGCTTTGAGGTAAGGTTAAAAAGGAACGGTATTGACACTAAACACAGATTAATTACAATATGGCTAACAAGGAATGCGTGGTTCCAGTACACCGATATAAAATTACGTGTGCCAAATATTGCCCATCCCGATTGAAATAAGCCCATCCTACCTTCTTTATTCATAAATGTCGTCATTTCCTGAAATAATATTGAGGCGAGGTTTGAGAGTAGAGTGGAATGAAAAAATAGTTTTTTACCGAAATATAATAGCGCGTGATCGATGACTACTCGAGATAATTTAGCGTTATAAATATTTGTATAATAATAATAATATCTTCTACTATCCTCAGTTGCTTCAAAATTGTAGGAAACCTAATACAATAATACAATACAATTCACTACACATTAACACCATATCAATCTTAACTATCTTAAATATTTCATTAGTTCCGCCTTAAATAACTATAAATTCATGATTCCTCTTAGAGTAGTAGGTATACTATTATAATCAACAATCCCTTATTATTGCTTTATGGAATAACGAATTCATACCCCTCCTTGTTCGACTTGGAAAAACGTAAATATCGTTCCTACACCCTGTCATATACGGATGTATGTCGCTGTTATAGCTTATTAAGCTCGTAAGGTAAGGTGGTGCCACACCCTTAACGATTTTAAAAATAAAAACTAATGTAAGATACCTGAGACGAATTGTGACTGACCTCCAATTTAGTGTGTCTAGCATGAGACCTGTAGGAGTATACCGATCACATCGCAAAGTCGTTCGCATGGCTTTATTTTGCATCTTCTGGAGAGTTGATTTTTGGTTCTCATTAAAAAGGAACAAAATGCTCGCACAATACTCAAAATGTGGCCTAATAATAGCAATATAAACTTTTATCCTAGTTACAATTGAAATAGACCTTGAAGTTCTATAAAAGAAATTTTTTTTTTTTAATTTTCCGTGCAATATAATTAAAGTGACAATTAAACCTTAAGCTCTTATCGACACTAAACCATAGATATTTTATATTATCAACAATCTCTACCCTTTCAGAGTTGATCCAGATTGGAATGTTTGCAACGTACTTGTAACTACCATAGCCTTAGACTTAATAACATTTACTTTAAGTTTATTTTTAAAAAGGTATCTTGATAACTTTAACAGTTCACGGTTCATTTTAAGTATTGCGACGTCCAAATCACTATGTTGCGTATATGGTCATTTAGTTGTTGCTTAACTGTTCATTAGTAAATGGTCAGAATGGGAAATACGGAGCAAGCAACAGAGAGTTGGTGTCGGGTTGATATAAGGATCTGGTATAAACCAGTAAGTACAATTTCATGAAATGCGCACTGTCATGAAATTGTGGCCGCACTGAGATGCGTAGGAAATAACTCTAACATTTCATTTAGACAATGCTACAGTTGCAGTACAGTAACTATCTGGCCAGCAGCTAGCACCGTGTAAACCTTACGTTAGCCCCGATAGTTTCATGCAAAATAATATGTGTAAGTGAAGCTTGAAATCATTCTAAACAATGTGTTCTTAGATTTATCCCAACATCTGATTATACTTATATTAGACCTATATTTATGATTATTACCTGTTTTTATGGAAAGGAGGGATAGATAATCATGGAAGGATATGTATTGTAAGTTACAAAATAATTACAATAAATAGGTATGTATTAGTGTTTATCGGGGCGTTTCACACTTCACCACTAAAAAAAAACAAATGCACCAAAAGCATTTCCCTTTTTATCATTCATATGTATGTACTTCCCTATTATCCTGTATCCTCATTTACATTACTATGAGCCTTTGTACGTCCCACTAAAAATATAACCGGGAGAGCAAACTGGAAGCGGTCCCATTTCCCAGATACTCCAAACCAAAACTAGTCATAATCTGCTTGTATTACGTGCACAAAGCTCCACAACAGGCGAACCATTGTGCAAGAATGGTTAGAGACCACAATGCTACACGTACTTTGGGGGTCGTAGGCCGCCGTTACAATTCCGTTTGGCCCAGCGTTCGTTTGTTTCGGATCCGCGCTCGCGCTCCGGTGTCCGGATGCTGGACTTTATGAAAAACCGCTCACAGCGGGACTGCGGACCCGTAGAAGCCCCCCGCTGCCTTCCTACACAATGTACAACCCATAAGACCTTTCATCGCTACTTTTGTAGACCCGTGAGCGCCAGTTCTCCGAGCGTGTATGTGTGTATATGTATCGATTCCTATTTAAATGTTTATTTTATTGTGTGGATGGGTGTTTGTGTGTGTGTGTGTGTTTTTTTTATATTATTTTTCGGGGTTCCCCTCTTCCTGGGACGTTGCGTGTTAGGTATACCCGGTTATTAGATCGGATAATCGGATGGGAACAATCTTGTGAGAATTTGAAGCAGTTATTTTTGCCTGTTGTCACCACGGCGAATAACATCATATTACCTTACTAGAGTAAATATTTACAAGAAGGCAGAAGCTGCATTTTTGTGTGGTTTAGATTCATGATTTAGATAATATGATCCCAAAAGCGTTATTGGTGAAGAAAAGAAATGCGAGTATTATATTTCGCCACATTACGACATACATTACGACGTACATTTGCCTTTAAATACTTTTGTTTCTGTTATTTGAAACGGTTAGTAGTACGTAAATAACACATCATCCCCTTTTTATAGAAAATTTTACGCGCTGTAATTTAGTAAGATATGCAACCAAAATTTAACTAATGCATAAATGAAGCAAGTAACTAAGAAAAATAATGACAGTGGAGGATCAATTTAATCGATGGTGAAGAAGAAACTGGGAGATATTCGTGTTTTTTTGGTGAGCCAAATATCACATCACAATTCAATATGCTGAGAATAAGATCGCTGGAATATGTTAGACCAGTTAGACAACAATTTTAAATCGGTGCCTATCTAATCAAACATTTTTCTCTGTTTAGTTACCTAATTAAAAACAAACGATATTTGAATACTTTATCCTGCATACTAAAGAAATCATCCTATATACGATGCTACAATAGTATATTATAATACAAGTTTTATAAGACAAAAATTGGCGCACGAGTAGTTTTGGGCACGACGAGCATAGCGAGGAGTCATTGTATGCCAGCCGTTCCATTGGTGGATGAGGCATGAGACCTAGCAACTGTGCGAGTCAATAGCGATTGAGATGTCAGCATTATTTGCCACTTGACATCAATATCACTAATCTTGGCAAATTAAAAGTTAATAAAAGTGATTGATCTATTGTTTTCATAACGACACCGAAGACGGTTTCGTTATGAGTGTATAACGAAAGCATAGTAGAAAAATCTCTTCTGTTGTTTATGACCATCAGAAAACAAATGTCATTGCCTACTAATTTTAATACACCTTTCATTTCTCATTAAATGGACCCGATATTATAAGAAATGTATAGCCATACATAAAGTAACATAACATCGGACATCGGAGTCAAATTATTGCAAAAAATGATACTTTTTCAATCTTCTCCTATATAAGCTAGGTACTTTTAGACTTTTAGCAACGTGTGCGTGGATGTGAAAAGCGACCAGTTGTCCGTTTCTAAGTACGCAGATAATCGCAAATAAAGTTAAACTGGTTAAAAGTACACATTTTTGTTTTATTCGCTAATTAGTCTCTTTATTGTGTTTTTTTATCTGATGTGTTCATCTGAAACCCGTCTGCGGTTGGAAACGCACGACATGCGTTTCTGTTGCGAAAGACAAAGGGATCACTTGATATTCTATATTTTACCATATTTTAGCTACTTCCCAGAGTGCCATCGAGTAGATATTTGCATATGGATAGATTTCTGGTGTTAATGCATAAAACAATAAAAAAACTGGAAACACTTTTTTAAATTTTGTAAATTTGTCTAATCGTGTTGATATTTTGCATGTGGACAGATTTCCGGTGACAATGTACGAATCAATAAAAGAAATTTGAAAAGTTTTTCAAAATGAACATTAGTCCGAACGTTACCTAGGTTAGACTATTTTGTAGCCCCCAGGCCCATAACCCTATAGATTAAAAAACCTATAAAACCTAAACGGAATAATGAAATAATAAACTCTGCTAAAAATCTTATAACTGTTATCGAAATTATTACAAAAATGTTGGAGTCGGCGTAACTTGCAAATATGCGGGTAGTTATTAACTTTTAAACTTTGCAAAAGTTTGAAGCGTCATAGCGCAAAAGTTTACTTTTTGCATCAGCAACTTAATTATTATTTTTTTTTCAATTTTCCTTTCTGGTAATAGGCTTAAAATTTCTTTTCATATACAGACACATTTATTTATATGCAAAGATACGCTTGAATTTACTTAATACCATTGGAATTATGAGTAATTGAAAATTTGTCAGTTTATTGTACCACAGTGTGTAAATAACATGGGTACTACGCACACTAAAAAACGTCCTACAACTACATATTCAACCAAATGTACTGAAAATATTTTTTTCTACTTTGCGTTCGTTATGAACTCATAACGAAACCGGTTTCGGTGTCGTTATGAAAACACTAGGTCACAAACATTTGGTAACTTTTAGTTTTCCACGACTGATGATATTGACGTGAAGTGTCAAATAAGGCTGGCATCTGGCTGACATCTCAATCGCTATTGGCTCGCGTCAATCGTATTTGTGAATTTTGTTACAACTACCAACTGTTGAATGTGAAACTACTCTAGATTGTAAGATGACAACCACAATTTTCGAAATGTATGTAAATTTAATGTCGCAAAGTAGAAAAAATAGTATATAACACTCGTTTTATAAGACGTATTGGCGCACTCGTTCCATTTAGGCACTCCTCGCTACGCTCGTCGTGCCCAAAACTACTCGTGCGCCAATTTTTGTCTTATAAAACTTGTATTATAATATACTATTTTCTCCTTTGCGTTCGTTATAAACTCATAACGAAACGCCGGGTTCGGTGTCGTTATGAAAACACTAGGTCACAAACATTTGGTAACTTTTAGTTTTCCAAGATTGATGATATTGACGTCAAGCGTCAAATAAGGCTGACATCTCAATCGCTATTGGCGCGCGTCAGTCGTATTAGTGAATCTTACTACAACTACCAACTGTTGAATATGAAACTACTCTAGATTGTAAGATGACAGACAACCGCAATTTGCGAAATTTATGTGAATTTAATGTTGCAAAGTAGAAAAAATAGTATATAACATTCGTTTTATAAGACGTATTGGCGCACTCGTTCCATTTAGGCACTCCTCGCTACGCTCGTCGTGCCCAAAACTACTCGTGCGCCAATTTTTGTCTTATAAAACTTGTATTATAATACATATATTATTGTTAGCTTTGTAAATGGTTCTTTTATAACCTGTGCGCTGTCATTCTGACATAAGTACAATACATGCATCAATTGTCAAGTTGAAAAATAAAAACTAGCCCGAGTTACATAATGTAAAAATTAGCTGTACGACTTTTTTTGCGCGCAGAGTACATATATAAGATATTTGTACTTTTTCTTTGCTTTACATTAAAATACCTTAACTAGTGAACCGTAATGAATTCACATTAACTGACAACATTAACACGGCTGAAATCCAAATTAAATACACTCCAACTATTATTACTTATTGGAGAAGTTCAATTTAAATCCTGGCAAAGTTGTCAGATTTAGCAGGTGTCTCGGCAATTACATGGCGTACATCTGTTACACGGCACTAAACCGCCATATTTATTTTTTTTTTACAACCACATCAACCTAACGCCGTAATCTTTATCTACTGGTCTGCAGTACTTACAGTAAAACCTACTATTAGACGGCGCACGATTTATCACTGATCTGTTACTGATAACGCAAAAACAATTTCCGGTATTATTCCGGAAATTACTTCTTATTGAGAGGGAAAACATTTTACAGGTGTTCTAAAAGTATCCACACCAAATCTTAGATACTTTTGCGTTTGTTAATACTGCATCTCTTATTTGTTTGTAAAAAATCATAAAGTAATTAATAAATTATCTAACAAAATGTTTTCCTATAAAAAAACACGTGTTTACTTCTCGGATGTTAATGTTGTAGCACTTGTATCAGGCTCACTTAGCTCTCGTCACATCGGCATGGCAAAGCACGCCAAACATCATCACCTAGAAAGCATACGGTATGGGTGGCTCAGTGGCTGTGGATGTTTTCAAAACACTCGTGTTTGTTTACGCTAGCGCTGACGTTACTGCGGCCGCCTTCGTCGATTTCAACAGCCGGTGTAAAGACCAAAGCGCACTTGATACATGACGTGTTTAGGGATTTAGGATGTAACTACTTTAGCTGCAGCGAAATGACATCACAAACAGATTACTTCGGTGTCAGAATGCGTCTTAATTGAATGTTATAAAATGGAATAAAAATTAATAAAATGGGTGTTAAGTCGCAAAGTTACATCTTAACTTAATTTCTTAACTTAATCGTTGACTTAATTATACAGTTATTTAAGAAAATTCCCGGATACGTCGGTTTTTAATTATCAAAATTAACATCCCAATATTAAATTCAGTTCCGACCGTTTTTACTTATGACGTCATCGATAATTTTAAATTTCTACCCTCTATTTTTCCTGCCGATTTGATAGTTATTAGATAATAATATTAATAGATTAATTGTCTTTATGGTAGCATACAATTTTTTTATCATTACTTGAAATTTTTCAAATTATCGACAAGAAGACAAATAAAAATGGCGGAACATTGTTTACTGTGGGGAATATAGTCTATTGTGAATAATGAATAGAATTTGAAAATGCTTTTTCGATAGATTTCTTGGCACGGAATACAATCCTAAACAATTTCGCACACGTAAGGATTTCGAAGAAAGTGCGGTCAAAGTGATTTCCTCATCCTCATATTGAGTTACATTACCCCTGCAAATTTTTGCAACTCATTTCGTATACACCATGTATGACCGCGAATCATTTTAGGCAAAAAACAAATTATAAGTTTAATACACAGTACATACAGTACATATTTTGTCTACTTTGCGTTCGTTAACTCATAACGAAACTGTATTCGGTGTCGTTATGAAAACACTAGATCACAAACTGTTAGTAACTTTTATTTTTCCAAGATTGGCGACATTGACATCAAGTATGGAAGCGCTCGGGGGAACAAGGTACATAAGCCACATCTCGCATATTTCGAGATAATCAACTTTAAAGTTTTTGCTGTAATCCTGAAATCAGGTATCAATTTTTTTGACGGGCGATTTCATAGAATAATGTTATAAAGGGCAATAATATATCATAGTTTGGAACTCCAAAATAAAAATGTTATTCTAGGTAAGAATTATCGAGAAATCTATAAAAAATGTGGCTTGTGTCTTTTTGATTAACAGAAACGTAAACATTTGTGGTTACAAGAATAACAGTTTTTAAGTCGAATTAAGAAAAGTCTACTCTTAGATTACTTAAACACCAATTAAACAGTTAACCACTTAAACACAACTTAAATGTTAGTATTCTAGATAATCTGCATTTAACTAATCTTCTTCTTCAAAATCCAAAATTTCATCCCCATCTACACATTCTACGTCATCATCTTCACTTTCTATGATGTTATTACTTTGCTCTCCAGATGTGTCAAAAATATCTAAGTACAAGACCTGATTAATTGGAGGTATAAATTGCATAAGTTTCCTTAGGTCGGCAATTTTTTTGTAATTAAGTTTCAGAGGTGCGTCGTATTTCCTGTTCAAAGTGTTGAGTATGTTATTAGCTTGTAGGCTCAGTTTATAGCCTCTTGTCCCAACATTTACTTTCTTAAATAGCCCATTGAGTTCGTGTTTCACAAACATTGTATTCGGGGTGTCAGATTCAAAGCGAAACACCGGATTTAGTAAAGTTAAGTAGCTCTTTTTCTTCAGAAATCTTTTTCCGCACTACAAGGATATTTTTGAATGTAAAAAAAACTCTTGTTGCATAACAATCACATCAAATGGATTTGTTCGTATACCTGCCTTAAATATCGCTTATATTTCTCTATAAGATCAAAATCTCGGCCGCATGGGAAGTAAGTGTGCCCTGCCTGATACTAGAAATCTATGCTCAATAGTTTTAAACTTACGGTCTCTTACAAGTTGGAGCCACAAAGACATTATAAGCCAATTTTTATTTTGAGCTCCGCAGTTGTCTGTGAATATAACAAGTTCATCTTGCCTTGCTATTAATCTAGACTATCTAGAGGATATGTATTTAAGCAAAATACTAGCAATTTCTTCACTTCCGCAGTTGGCCGTGGATTCTGTCCTCATGAACATAGTTCCTTTGCCTGATACACAATCGTGAACACCTAAATTGTAGATCCAAGCTTTACGTAAGTAAAAGCCGGGACCAACAGTTAGACTTGGCGTTGGAAGAGTTTCCTGTAAGTCAAAAGCTAAACTTGTTATATTAGCTGTGGCAGATTTAACTTCTTTTAAATTATTTTCCATTGCTTCAGCCTTTCTAGTTGGGTTTTGTGTTTCTTATCCTATTCCTCATTTTTATTATTTTCTTCATTTGTAACTATCATATTTAATGAATTGGATGTGTGACACGTGTCACTCTTTGGTAACTTAAACCCGATATTGTACTCATTGCAAAAAAATTCTTCTGCATCTATCTTCTCGAACGGGCATAATGCTTTTCTGTTTGCACCAGTCCAGGTAAAAGGCCTTAATCAGTCCAGATATTGAAATGTCATGATTAAGGTATACTCTGTTTGGGTTTTTCTTCCGACTGTAGTGGCTCACGTATTTTGGGAATGCCTTGATGTGGTCATGAACCGACTGTACTTGGTCCAAGGGTATTTCATTGGGTCGGTTATGGTGTTTTCCGCGTTGATCACTCGTTGGAACAGTTCTTCCTTCTGCTATCTTAGAGCAAATAAGTCGAATTCGTTTAGAAGACGTCTGCAATCCGTGCACCGATAAGTATTCCTGTTTACATAATTTTATGTCTACTCCGTTCACTTTAACAAAATATTGGTATGTTACTTTTCTAGGCGATTCTTGTCTCTTTGTCTTTTTCTTGTATGAGCGTTTTTTAGGAATAGGTTTTATCGACCTAAACAGAAATGTATTTTGCTCTTTATATGTACCGAAATCCCAAAACGCATTAAAATGTGACGTTCCCTTCCATGCAATAGCTCTCTGCGCTTTTTTTACACTTACAAGGAAAACCAATCTTCCTCTCCATAAAATTTTTTCCTCTACTGCTTTCATAACTGTGGTATATGGCCTAGGTTCCTTTTAGTTTTAGCCTTTTCTTTCTTTCTACGCTCAATATTAGTTTTTCGCCAGCGAGGTGGAGTTGCTTTATCGGGTGTTTCTAAAATCCCTCTTTCACACAAAGAAATGTTGTCTCAATTCAAAGCAACCTTTGTTAATCCAAAACATACATATTTATATATACGCAAGAATATATATCGTTGATTGAAGAAAATCGTTGTTTTGACCGGTTACTTTCCTTTAAGACTGTACAATTTCAAATGGATACAATAGTCTTTTGATTTAAGAATGTGTTCTTTTAAATTAAAACGTTGGGTACTTAGATTAATCAGCTCACATTCTTAGATTAAATATATACTTCTTTTAAATATGAACCATGTTATTATGAAAACAATAATATTTTACTTGGAATGCCATTAAGACATCCCAAGAAGAATATTGTTATTTGCCAACCGGAGAAGGTACCCGGCGTCCCTTCTTAGTCCCTTTTCCATCAATACTAGAGCTGTTGGACATTTGTACGTCAGGTACATTGACGGTACAATAGCACAATCACTGATGCTGCATAGACATGTACTCTGTTATATACCCTCTAGGAGACCTCTCTTGCGAGGAGAAACTAAAGCTCCATTTATCGGCCCCGTTTACATTATTTTCAAAACAACGACTGTCTTAAATCAAAACGATCGTTTTCTTAAAGCAAATATTTAGGTTGTTTTATAGTAAAGAAATATTCTTATTACAAGATTGTGTCGTTTTAAAACAAACAATTTATTTTAATATTGTCCTTTTCTTAACATTATACAACCATTTTACTGTGTGTACCTAGCAAATCGTCTTGAGAAGTCTGTAAAATTAACAGCAAAAGTTTAGATTTCTTACCAGAATGGAATGGCGATTTTTTACGGAGCGACTTATGCACAGAATGTTCTTCTCGTTTCTTTTTTTTGCTGAGCCTAGAAAACATAAAATAATATTGTAGTAATAATATTAAATTTATCATTAAATGCTCTATGACATTTAAATTCTAATTTAACCACATATATTTATCATTTTGTTCTTGACTGCCCGCTATGATGAATTCTGTGTGGCTTGTAACATTATTGACTGAGAATTAACCTAAAATACCGACTGAGGAACAAGAACTTTTTGACACGGTGTCGCCGTCTCTTCTTATTTTTGACCAGTATTTGTTGTGTGGCTTATGCCTATTTTGAGGCTTCTTTTACTGACAATTTCTCAATTTTTGTAAAAATGTGGCTTATGTACTTTGTTCCCCCGAGCACTTCGGCCGACATTTCAATCGCGATTGGCTCGCCTCAATCGTATTTGTGAATTTTACCACAACCAACTGTTGTGGTACTCTAGAATAAATACTCTAGATTGTAAGATGGCAACCGCAATCATCAAAATTTATCCAACAATTAATGTCGCAAAGTAGAAAAAATGGTATATAACACTCGTTTTATAAGACGTATTGGCGCACTCGTTCCATTTGGGCACTCCTCGCTACGCTTGTCGTGCCCAAAACAACTCGTGCGCCAATTTTTGTCTTATAAAACTTGTATATAATATATTATAACAATATTGGGGCAAAGGACATTAGATATAGAAATTAAATGATAGTTTGACTCACATTTTTGACACACCTTTTGAGTACCTACCTTTGACTATGATAATTCAATCTACGAGACACGGAAACTAATATATGAAGTGATATATGAAAAAATAAATAACATCTTGTTTTCCGCTGCAGCCATCACCCTTATCGACAATCATTGCCTCCCAAGCAGTACTCCTGTTGAATTTTTCTCTTGCTTTTGTGTATCTATTTCGTTTCGATTAGCTCAATCATTAATCTGCCCATCTAGTGTCCGGACGTCCAATCCCCAATTTCTTTTATGGCCTAGGGCAATCTACTCGATTATCCTTGAGGACCATCCTTCCCTGTTGTTATTCTGCTGCACTCTGATCTTTAGTAAAAGGCCAGGTTTGGGTTTCATAGCCAAATACCGACGACATGCATGGAAATGCATCGAGTACCATTCTCTTCATCTTTATACGTACGTTACTCTTCAAAATGTGCCCAAACGTCCAATATCTCATCAGGCATTTGCAATACATTCTACGTATGTCTCTTTCCTTCTGATATGTCTTCGTTTAAAAGAGACCTAAATAGATACATTTATCAATCCACATATTGTATATCTTCAGAGCCGACCTCACGCCATCCGAATTTTGTCTCGGACTCTTTGGCTAAACCATGATGTAAGTAAATGAGATTATATTCAGATTTGAGAGCGACTACACTGTTTATAAACTATTCCGTCACGCAATGTTTTACTTTCGTTTTCATCAGTTATAATTACCATGACTCTGAAGAACCAAAGTCGCCAATAATTTCCGCTGCTTGAGTTTTATTGTCTTTCCGGTTATTAGTTTTATTACTACTGGTCATTTTACACGTTGAATCATAGTAAATGAATGCAAAATTGTTTCTTTTAAATAGATAGGACTGTTAAACAAAAATTAATTTATTTCATTGTCATTAGAGGTTGTTGCCAAAACAGTGCCGAACGAGCTAACCTAAAGTGTATTTCAGTCGGGCAGTTCTAACAATAAATAATATTTTATCATTTCGATAATTTCAATTTTAAGTCCACCGAGTTTCTATGAACTGCACAAAGTACATATACGATAGTATAACTCAGAAATTAAGAATATTCCGTTGCCGTCACATAATTTTTTACGGCGTCAAAGTAGTGATGTGATAAATTTGATATACGGCTTCCTCTCGGATTTTTATCTCTCTAATAGCCACCAGTTCGCATAATTTATAAATTAGATATTATATGGTATGAGCGAGGAGAGCAGATAACAGACCAGAATGCATTAGACCATCAAAAGGCAAAGACGTGGGTCCCATTACGTTAGCTCCTAATGAGTAATAAACGTTCTGTTTTTTTTTTCCTTGGGCCGTTTTACGAAATTTGAGACGCATTCGTGTGCGTCAGAATACAGTATTTTTCTGCACGGCCGCGGTGCTTTCCAATTCACATCCAAAACTACTCGAATTGCTAATGTGGGTATATATGCACACCTTCACTAAGCTGACGGATGTTATTGTGTAATTATTTATTTCAATGTAATGTGTAAATATGTATATTAGAAAAGTTTGAAGGTTGAAGTCAATGAATAAAACAGTATGAATTAGTGTAGTGCAACAAGCTTTATACCTTGGAAAGTCGGAACTTGGAGAATAAGCTCAATATTGTCATATTAATAAATTCAACAATTTGATACAAACTTAAATCATAGAACCACAAAAAAATCTTCATATACCCGCTGATGTTTTGCTAAACGTTGATAACTGTTGTAATCTATGACTGATTTTAATTATTTGTAGAATAATTTATCAAGCATCACATTCCATTGTAATATTGAAAAGTAAACGATACATTATTATACCGTCAATGAAGTCAAATGAAGTGTTTGGTTTAGTTTTGAGGCACGCTGTGGAATAACTAAGAAACCTGCACAGGAAGGTTGAATTAAACAGAATTTTGTATATGTGGCAAGTTCTTGAGAGCTCTCAATAACTTTATTGCAAAGCCACGTCTATTCTGAACATTATAGTTTTTGGTTCATTCCAATATATTTTTGTGGAAGACAATTTAAGGTCGAAAGTGTATGTTAGAAAACTGAAGTGCGGTATATTTAACCTGCATTCCAAAATACAGTTTTAACGTTGTTTCTAGTAGTAGAGTCTACAAACATTCAGATATTGGAATGAATTACAAAACAAAAAGAAGAAGAAGAACGCGATAAACAAAAGGAATGTAGAAAAAATGTCGAGAATTGATGCGGATGGGTAACACGGTACAGTAGGTACAGGAGCAAACTCATACCAAAGACATAATTTTGTTCTCGGCCAATAAGTCCAAAAGTTATTGAACATCAACGTTTAGCTAATTGTTTTAAGCGCTCGATGTCCTTTTATAGCTACCGATGCCCGACGCGGGTACGGTCACGGAAAAAGATCTGTTTTCTTCTTGAATATTTCCTATAATACATAGAATTTCTGGGTGGAAATCCGATCAAAATTCGTTGGGTACTTTCTGCGTTATATCATATTATATCATATATGGATTTCGATGACGTGAAGATGTTGCCAAGGGTGAGTAATTATCATGGAAGGCTTGATAGAGAAGCCATCAAAATTTACAAAAATCCTAACAACAGTAACCGTGAGTCAGGTGGAAAGACACATGGGAGCGGTAGCTCCAGATATGTGCAGTGAGGTGTGAATTTAGGTATAAAAGGGAGATTTCTTTGCTATGTCTTCAGTATTCAGCTCTGAACAGGGGAGCAACATGGTTCGCGAAACGTCAGCATTTGCGAATCTTGACACACGGCTTAACCCGGAAGTTTATTTTCTAAATTAATCTGACCGTAAAAGCCTAGGTAATTACTTAATCTCACTCTATGGGGAGGATGTTAACAAACTTATCAAAGATTTTGACACTTTTCGAACAAAACGAAGCAAGATGTTATCCAATCTTGATTTTTAAGAAAGTGTAGGGTGTTGGTACCGCCATTTCTACGTACCAAGCACCAAATCAATACCGCTGCCGCTACAAAGGTTTTGAGGAGAACGGAGAATGCCTTATTACGTGAAAGAGCACATTCCACGTACAGATCTTTACGGGACACTACACATAAATTGCTAAAACTTCATCTCAAATTAGCAAATAGATTGTCAGTCGAAGGTTGGATAAGCTTGATTCTTGAAAGATGGAAAGATGTCACAAGAAGAAGTTAAGTTAGAGGCTAAGAAGATTGTAACCAAATCTACAACTGTGGACAAAGTACTTATAAATATATTTGATCACCAACTCTCCACCGGTGAATTGTCGGTCCTAGGCAAAGGATTGAGCTTTGCAATAGCAACCATAAGAATACCAAAGGAGGAAATTATTACGTTAGAAGCCGCGTTGTACAAAATTCCAGGTATACAAGCAGAGGACATTCGGCAAGAGGTTTCCAGGATAAATAAGACCTACCACGCCGAAGAACAATATTACCAAAGAAGTACTCTCTGAAGACCATCAAGAACAACAAGGATATCACAGTACTACCTACTGACAAAGGGAATGCAACGGTGATATTGGCCAAGGAGGACTACAGCAGGAAGATGAACGATCTATTGGACCCAAATACGTACCGTAAAATCGCCAAGGATCCTACAGATAAAATAGGAAGACGAGTGAAGGAATTGGTTAAATCATCATCGATTCCCGAAAAGTAAACTTCTTTGTATCTTGTCTTCGAAACAAAGGGCAATATATTTTTGTGCTGTCAGACTCGAAAACAGCTGATTTTGTCAGAGGTTGGAGCACCGCTATGGAACTTTGCCGCTCTAGTGCGGCAAAGTACAAAATACAAATTTCAAATAAACTCAGATCACCAATTTGATTGTTTATCGATAACGAATATGAACCCGTTATTGTATCTAATTCTAAAAACATTAAATTGAGAAAATTGTAAATAAAGTATAGCGATGAGTGGTTTTATTTTAGTATGTTGGTACGCATGCCAAACGGCACTTGTGGCATAAATAACTATTATACGTATCTGAGGATACAGTAAGTCTCCTAGATGGACCTCACTAATTCCCATAGACCAAAATTTTCAGTATTTTGTGTAAACTAATAACTAGGTAATTTAATTATTGAACAGAAAATCGACATTAGTTCTTAACAAAAACAAAGTTATCGAGATAAAGTTTACCTGTTAATTGTTCTCGTCCTCAAATTGGAAGAAATTAGTTAAAAGAACTATAAAACTTCATAAACGTCAACTTGGATCAAATATCCTTCCGTCTTCAACAAAATAAAAAATAATCGTCAACAATAACGTACGACGTAGGTCGTAAATTAAAACATACCGTCGAGATATGTGATCAATTAGCGATAAGAAATTTAATGTAAATATGTATAAAATGGCGCATAAAAAACGATGGACCGATGGTCCCGTACCACTGTTAATTACCAAGATACGCACTGCAAGACGTATTGAATTATAATCGCTTGCCACTATCTCCGCTGTACATCGCAAATTAATTGATGTAATTTTATTGCTTATGAGCACACTAAAAAATAAAGAAACGAAGACGAAAATGAGCCCGCGCAGCGATAAATAATATTAATTGAATATTTAATATGCTTATTAGTCGGCTAATGGATGCATGTTTAAAAATTGCGAAGTTTGGAGATGCTAATTGTTAGTTTTTGTGTGTGTGTGTGTGTTGTACAGATGCTAGGGTCAAATGCCAATCTTGTTGTTTAGCTCGCTCCGACAAACGTTATTTATGTGATTTTAACGTCATGGTATGTTATTTATTAAGCTTTGAAACTATTTGACGCAATAAACTTTGTCGCAAAACGAAAAAGTATTTATGGACACAAAACTCGTACATCCTCTATGCAAATATACATATCAGGTTGTACATTACCTACTGATAATTAAAATAATACGAAATTATACCAGAAATGTACAAATGGTTACAATTTAGATAGACAAATATTAAACTATTACTATTTCTGTAAATTGTATACACAAATACAGGAAGGTGTATGTTTATACAGGAAGTTTATGTTAATAACTTAAGGTAGCTAGTACCAAAAAGTTCAAAAATTAAATAAAATAGAACAATAACTACTTGTGGTGTTTTTTGTATAGTTCAAATAGGAAAGGCATCCTATTCAAAACAACAGACAAAAACAATTCAATAACACGAACCGCCATAATAAATTCGGTAGAGGAATGGTGACCTGGATCGGGATTACTGATTATGTAGATTGGGTCGGTAGCATACAATGCCCTATTGTCTTCCTACGGCTGCTGCTGCTGCTGTAGCTACAGCGAATAGGGGACATCTTCGATACCTTAAGACGTGGAGACAGCCACAGTGATTTGTGGCCAAGCGTTTTGCGCGACAACGACATCTGAATACGGTTCCAAAGTTGCAAAATGGAGAATGGCAATTTTGTGTTTTTATTGCGTCGGTCATCTCTGTTTTATGCCTTCTTGCGGTACGCGACGCTTGACGCTTGGTACGCTTGGTCTCCAGTATGGCTGGAATACAGTAAATTCATTATTCATGTAACACAAATTACATAGAAAAACTGTTGTTTAGACACTACTTACACACCACATGTTCACTGGACTATTAGTATCTATTGGTTTTCTGCAAAAAATGCTCGCTAAAATCTAAAATAAATCATGTTTCTATAACCATTGTAGTCCCTTTCGTTAGTTTTTCCACAATTGCGAATTGAATTTTTTTTGCAATATGGGCGAGCCTGGATGCGTCGGAGGTGGTCCGATTTGAAGTTTTTAATGTACATATTTCGAAAGTAGGAGTATTGTGCTACAAAACATCTATAATGATTTTGCGTTAAAAAAAATTAAAATCGCACTACCTCCGACGCATCCGGCTCGCAGAAACATATTGCATAAAAAATTCAAATCGCAATTGTAGAAAAACTAATCATTGGACAACGCATAGGTTGTGCACACTCAAAGTACCCATCGATGGCTCCTTTCTCGTGAAAAACCTGCGGTACAACTTTGAATATGGCGTAGTGATGAATTTTTTAAAAACGCAGATCTTTCCTGTTGTTCCGAATTGCCTCCGTTAATAATAAATTAAATCCGATCGAGTCCGCATAGGGTTCATTTTTTTCGTGTTTTCATTCTCTACATTTCGTCTTTTGAAAGCATGAAGATTGTTTCATCGGTTCAGCTTTTACAAACAAAAAACGAAAAAGAACACGATTTTTGGAGGCTTTTTGTTTATAACAAATTAAGTAATGATATTTGCGAGTCGAAAACACACGGACAGTTCCGCGTGACCTGGGACCGTCGGCTTGCTGATACTATTTTTGTCACGCAGAAATCTCTATTGCGTGGTCTATACGCCATTATACCAACTTCACTGAACATAATGTTTCACTCTGTTATCTTCTTATTTATTTAAGGTTGTATTTCGTCGTACTGAGTTTCTGTTGCCTCATGTTATTTTCCTGTATGTGCCCGAAGGTACAAGAAGGTGCAAAAATTCTAGTTTGGATAGTTTTGTTTCCTCTACGGTTTTTCTTCGTAAATGTAAAAATATGTAAATACATGGCAAGTATTTGGTACAGTAATAAGCCATAACGAGTGTTTCTGCGGACGTTCGAGACGAACCAATGATGTTTTTTTTTTTCATTAATCCTCATGCGTAAAATTTCCGAGTACCGAATCCATTCATATTGTCTAAAGATATAGCTTTGCAATAAAAAGTGTCGTCAGTCATTATAAAGACAAAAAAAAAAGTACCAATACCAAAACAATCATATACTAAACCAAAAAAATTGACATAAGCAAATCTGAAAGAGGTTAAATCCAAGACAACGAAAAGTTCATCTTCCAATAGAACTGATTCAGTTATAATACTGAAACAAGGGATGAAAAACGAACCGTTGCATTAATATTTCACTAGAACGAGGGTCCGAGATTAGTCCATCTTTGAATCGCTTACCTCAGCTTGGGTTTTTTTCTAACTCATAGCTTCACTTAGCAACGTTCCAGTATTGCCGGCCACGTTTACGGCCACAGTACCCTGAAAACTCCCCTTAAATGAAAAAATGTAGATTCTTCAGAAAATTGACCCTCCTAATTATTTCATTCTATTTTTTTCTCATAGAAATCATCATTATAAGTCTATTGGGATGTTTGTAAACATTTGTCAGTTAATTTCCATTTGTTTAAACAAATAAAATTTGTTTTTGTCGAAAATCCGTCTGAATTCTGTTTTCGAGTTCGATATGGCAGAGAACATTATTCATTAAAAATATTCCTCCTATTGTTTATTATTTATTGTAAACAATCTATTATTATTTTCTCTTTTTCTACTTTTTTCTAATTAAGGTACAAAATGCAGCTTTTTTGAGAAATTAACTTATAAATTTCATATTCGAGATATCTTGACTATATTATCTAATGAAACCACATCTGTTTAATTTTTTTTTCGAAATTTACCAAAAAAAAATTTTAGGCCGTTATTCTGTCCAACGTTGTTCTCAAGTGAGATCATTTATATTGTGGGATGATGTCTATTGTTAAAATAATAAAATATTATTTGGCTGTTCGAGTTGTCAATTTCAAGTGTCGAATTTTGAGCCGAGTAAATCTTCGTTTCTTTCCTAATGGAACCGAACACTCGATTTTTCGAGTTGGCACGGATTTATTTGGTTCAAATTCGATTATCGATATGAATTCAAATTTTCGTATAAATGATATTGAACACTAATAATATTTTACTTAAGAGTGATTTGAACCAGGTTTCAGGTCCCTGGTTCAAATCCAGGTTGTGGCTGTAATAATTAATTTTAAAATTTACATACCACCTGTATATCACCTTTATGCCTGTATATTTGAAAAATATTTTATTACTTAAACAATGGAAATTATCCCAAAACACAGATGATGTCACTTGACAATAACAGCGACCAGACCGATCTAACAAAAGAATGTTAGGACAATTGCAAAGAAAATGTTTAAACAAATGGAATTTGTTTTAACATTATGGGCTTATCAGCTAATAACAGGCAAGATACCACGAACATGAAATTTATAACTTAATTTCACAAAAAAGCTGACTTCTACCATAATTAGAACAACAGTTGAACATTAATAATCATTGGTTGTTTAAACAATAGGAAGAAGTTGTTTAATGAATAATGTCACTCTCAGATAATAAACTGCCATTTCGAACTCAGAAAACAGACGTCCGACGGAGTTTCGAGAAAAGCGAATTATTTAAACAAATCGAATTTGTTTAAACAAATGGAAATTACCTGACAAATGTTTATAAACATTCAACTTAGTAATGATTTCTATAAGAAAAAAGGGAATGAAGCGATTAGAAGGGTGAAATTTCTGAAGAATGCACATATTTCATTTAAGGGTAGTTTTCAGGACACTGTGGGGGTGGGTTCAAAGCCAAATGTATAATAGCTCAAATTCTTCATTGGAAACTCCTCTACAAGTCCTATAAGTTTAGTCTTAAGTTTTCCCAAACACCAAACAATTATTCGAAAAATACCAAAAAATGTCTCTTTCCCATGCATTTTCTTATATAAATTTGATGCATGAAAAAAAAATACGTGTCTACAGGATTGGATTTGGAAACGATTTGGGGGGATCGTTGCTTTCTATCATCACTAAAATTTTTGCAATGCATTTTTTAACCACCTTAGCTAGGTACACTGACTACAACTTCTTCAATTTACATCTCCCTAACACAGTTTGGCTGTCTACGTTTGTCAGCGGATGATGCAAAGTCCCCTACGCAGTGATTTTGTCTCATATTTCAGGAATTATTTGACACAGTTATCTGAGCAATAGCTTTGCAAGCCAACATGTCGTAACGAAGAATAAATAACTACTATAAGCTACGAATAGGTGTTTCATTGAGTAATATTATTTATACATTTACGTATCAACCATTAAAAAAAAAATAGGATCAACTCAAAGTCAACGCCAACCGAGCATCTTACGGAAACTTTGCCTTATCTAACGTAATGGATTAGTGGTTGTGAGGTAAGTGAGGTAACGTGAAACGTAATGAAGGTCCCGTAGTGAGTCGCTGCAGTCGTATGTGGGTGTGGTTGGGCGTACTCAGCTCCATCTGTTAACGCTACTAATTATCTGCCGTCGGAGGTGCTCAAACAACTCGTTGGCCGCTGAAAGACACACGTTACTCTCGGCTCCTTGCTTAGGAGCAGAGGAGACCACGTCAACTGCAGTCTACTCCTGCCAAAGCGGCACTGCTCTAGAGGGAGTTTGATAAATAGAGGAGAAATTTACGGGAATATTTCAACGGGATTTTTTGCTCATTAGTAGAGGCTGCGACGGATCTTTTTTGTCCTTGCCCTCTCGCTTTTTTGTTCCTTTTTTCACGCTCCTTCCGCCAGTTTCTACACACTTCTCTTCCCTTTTCTTACGTTTTTTTTTTCTCTATTTGCTGTGAATGCTTAGCTGGGATCTTTACTCTGCTTTATTAATAGAACAGGTTACCGATTTCGATAGATTTATGCTAGACGTAGGTGGGAGAGTGTAGTTATTTTAGGGATTATATCGTATACATATTAGCATAATTCAGATGTATTGCGGTCACGAGATTTCTTTTCATATTAATTAAAGCTACAACTACACGAGATGCGCAAAAGGGGCAAAAGCAGAAAGAGGTTTACTTACACTTATTATTAATATAACAAAACAAAACGGAATATTACAATAGTAAAAGGAAATTTAAAGATTTTTAAGTTAATATCATTGAAACCAATGGTTTAGAAACATGAAGAAGTGCGACCGGCATTAGGCACAAGTGAAAACTTCTTAACCTGAGAAAGGCGTAGAAAGGTACAAACTGGTATTACAAACTAGGCCTCGAAATTTTTGGAGATGGAAGTATTTATCGTACACAAGTGATATGATACTACTACCCTTACAAAAAAATGCACTAGAAAGCGAGACAATATCAGCAATCATGGAGAGATAGTCAAGAAATAGGTGAAGCTAGAAGAACATGGATAAATAATTATGTTAAGTACGAGGCAAATTATAAATGATTCGATCTTAGCCGTTATTGTTTGGGAAGAAGTTGCACATGGTCATCCTCTCAACGATCATACAGCGCGCTATGCGGGGTCTCTCACGACGACCTTCCGTTAAAAGTGTATAGAGGAACAAATAAAATGAGAAATTGATCATTAGTAGGCAGATGTTAGCTACGATCTTTTTAGCTACAATATTTTCTGATTCCAGTTGCCTCAAGTTTAAGTGGATGTAGTGTCACGTTACTTATTTCAAATGGACTACCGGATGTTAGATTGAATTTTTGAAGTTGTAATTTAACTTTAGGTCAATTGTTGTAACATTCCATATATTTGACAAAAAATTTAACAAAAAAGTATCTTTAATGCGTAGAGAATACGTGTAGAATTAGAAGTTGTGAAGTAATAAGTCCTTCCTTGCATATAACTTAATTTTCTTATTACCGGCTTCGGCGACAAGACATCATCAGGTACATAAATGTCAGGAACACTAAAATATGTGCAGTATAAAAATCTTGATCCATGTTACACCCATGTACGGGTACAATAAACGGACAACAACGAACAGCTACAAAATTCCAACTTCCGAGTCTCACTCTGCTGTTGACAGCTGTTCTCGTGACCTAATTCTAATTATTGTATTTGACTGTTTACTTTTCTACGGGTACCATTGACGGACAAAAATAAACAGCGACAAAATTTCAACTTGCTGGCTCGATAACAAGCAGTCAAACTCAATAATTAGAATTAGGTCACAAGAACAGCTCTCAACAGCAAAGTGAGACTCGGCAGTTGAAATTTTGTAGTTAATCGTTGTAGTCCGTTAATAGCCAGTTCTACCTCTCCTAAAGCGCGTTTGCAAATAAAACCGTTATTTATTGTTCAAATTTTATGAAATTTTCAGTGTAACTTCTTAGATAAATAACAAGTTGGGCTGGATGAAAAGTAATTTTTTCGAAAGATAAAGATGAATTTTACTTCTACATCTCTGGCTTTTTCCAAATATAAAACATCTAGCCCAACGCATAGTACATATATAGATTTTTTATTGAAGTACAATTTTAACCCTAACATTATATTTACGATAATAAAGCGTTTAATAAGTACAGAAATGTACTTATTTGCGTATATTACTGCTGCCCGGTGTAGACAGCAGATGTCAGAAGCTCTAAACACCGCCTATAACTGGTGACTGCCGATTGACGTTGGTCAGGCCGAGAAAAAAATAAAACGTAGAAACGAAATATTTCGTGTCGGAGTTCCGATGTTTTTAGCAGGGCCGTGGAGTCAAAGTCGGAGTCGGAAAAAATGTACGAGAATGCACCAGGTTTAACTACTGTAGAAAAAAAGCGAGATGCCTCAGCAGACAGTAAACAAATAAAACCAAATATTCTATTAGGTCTTACTACTTATTCGGTCTTATTCTATTACCTCATACATATGTCTTTCAAATTACAAAACACACTTTCGAAATGAAAGTGATGAAGATTAACAAAAGTAAGCTGACAGAAATTTGAAAAAGGAAATTTGCACATGTGGGTTAAAATGACATCAAGAGGCAGGGCCGTAGTTTATTTATTCAGAAGTTATACCTGTAGCCATAATTATGATTATTTTCAGTTTGAAAATAATTACAAACGATTTAAGGGCATCTTTGCAGGAGAATTCGTTGGAGCTACTCTGTCACTCACAACAATTTTATAAACGTATATTGCACTTAATTTTGTTTTTACTAGACTGCATTTTATTTCGTATTATACACTGTGTCTTATGGGTGGTTTTGTTATTATTAGAGATAGAAAGTCGGTTAAATGGGCCGATTTGTATGTTCTCTAACAGTTTAATACTTAATGATTTAAGAGATATTTTGAATAAACAAAGAAATTACATTTTATAAATAACTTTTTTCATTGTGGTCCGATCAATAGGTCCTTTTGATATCTTATAGGCCGTTTTTACTTACATTTAGGTTGTCAGTTTAAATATTTTTGCCAACAAATTCGCTGGACACAAATAAAACTTATGTTCTTCCTATGGGTTCAGCATTTGCTTGTGAGTAATTTGATATGCACAAGCCATATATTTAATACAATCAGAATACTCGAATAGAAGTTTAATTTATTAAATTTGTTTAATTTTTTTTTTCATGGTATATTTTGTTTTCATAGCAAATTTAATATTATACATTCTGTGTCAAATTTGTGATTATTTACATGTAAGATTTTTATTACACAGAATTATTTGAAAATATTTTTATATGCATTTTTTCTGGAGTCGGAGTCTGACCTCGAAAAATATCTGGAGTCGGAGTCGAGAATTTTTTTACCGACTCCGCAGCCCTGGTTTTTAGGACCGAGCCTTTATTGTACCCGTACATGCGTTTGACATTAGTCAAGATTTTAGTACTGTGCCTATTTTAGTTTACTTGACATTTATATACCTGATGACGTCTTGTAGCCGAAGCCGGTTGTAAGTAATACATTTATATACAGGGAAAGACGTTACTTTCAGTTTAACACTAAAATATCTTCGAATATATATTTAAATACCACATTAGCAGTTAAAGTCCAAACCAGGTTTTTTCCAATAGAACATTTCCAACTTTAAGTGAAGGTTTGGTAATTTTGTCTTTATTTCAGAATAACATTTATCCTTACCATCAACAAGTTTAGTATTGCCAAACTTGTTTAAGTCATTAAACTGACCTTAATGAATTGAAAACCTATTTATTTCTAGGTGTTCTTTTGTTATCCAATGCGTTATCTTTTGATATGGTGTTGTCTCAATGTTTTTTTGCAATTTAAAAAATATTTAGCTTTATGTCAGTAACAATACATTTTAGGTATAGGACATTCTACACAAAGTTGATCTAGGATCTTGACAAAAAATGTATCAATGTTAAAAAAAAAACACTTTTACTACTTTTCATCATTTCTTTTTTAACCTCATGATTTGAACACCCTGTATAACATTTCCAAGAACTTCACTAGCATGTCGTTAATTATCTCTACAAGAATCTAACCAGACAACAGTTTCCAACTTTATCAGTTGATGATTTATAAATAAGTGAAGGTAACAGAGCAGCTGTAAATTTTTATTAAAACAACTGAATAGCTTAAAACGACACATGTTAGGTATAGGGCACATACAATCACATACAATCGACCTGAAATTGAACTATAATTTCAAAAATGCGATAAAATATAGGGTAAATTATTTGAAAAGTTTTTTGATATATTCACAATTAAACTAAAAATTTCTAATTAAAAAGATCTCACAAGCTCGTTTCTGCTGTGTATCAATTATGTGGTCAATTATGTCAATAACCACAGTTTAAAACATGACTTTTGGTTGTTGAAATTTTGCCTTCCCAGAGTTTTAAAACAATATGTCCCCCAGTTTTAAAGTTTTATCTATTTATTAGCGCAAACCAAAGCTATACATGAACTGGTTTACATTGTTGCATTTTTGATATCAATTTGAACCTTTACGTAAAAAAAGAAGTTCTTAACGAATTCGATTCCAAATGCCCCCTCAAATTCCGTCAAAATCGAACACACTCCCTTATCTCAAAGATCTATAACACTTTGTCCTGTACCGAGCAACACGACCATCAACCCAACGGTCAACACGAACCACTTAAAGGCACAGAATGTCCTTAAAACCGCATCAAAAGTTCGAACGACTATTTTACGTCTTGTACACCGTTTGACGTCCGGATCAAATATCCGAATTTAGTGACCAATTTGAATCGAAATCGTCCGATTGCAGCTCGTTCGTATGTAAATTATAATCGGTAATGGTCCGGGATGGGCTATGGATGCCTATGGACGTCTCGATACGAAAATGCGACGCGTTGACCTTTCTGGTACTGAGCGAAGCTGTGAGATAATAAACACGTTCTTTATGGCCTTAGTTAGACAGTTACTGGGACATGAGATGGGTATTTATTAGGTCGGAACTCGGTGGGAACTAGGAGAGTCTTTTTTTCGTGCTGAAAGTTGTGTTGGTACTTGAAGGCCTGATTCGGTAACAAATAGTTATCGATCGACGTGAGATTAGATCTCCAAGATAATCTGCGATTGCTGGGAAGCAAAATGTCGTTAGCTGTGATGAGATTTGGAACAATTGCGTCGGGTAAACCACATGACGATTTCTTAAAGTTGGTTTATACAATTTTTGCCTGCACGCCAACGACGAGGCGACGAAAGTTCAGAATAAGATAGAGGTATACAAAGTAAACAGCCAACGTGCAACACGCTAATATTACACCTCTGCTTGCTGGGCGTGTCTTAAATCACTAACAGTAAAGTGGGGGACGTTATTTGTGTAACTGCCGAGGAGGACGCATACACTAACGCATTGCGAGGTCAGTCAGTGTATACAGACGTGATAATACGTTTCTTAAAAATTATGCAATCTTTACTTATGATAAGAACGAAATAACATATAAAATAAATGATTGATATAAATTATGTATACCTAATATTTTTATCTAGTTATTTTGACGTCGAATAACTGTTGAAACTGAAACTGTCTAAATACAACTGAAACTAATGTGTAAATAGTCAGACACAAATACATAAGCGTATTGCTGGCCATGGCTAACACAGCTAAAGCCATACGTTGAAGGAAAAAGGAAATGATTGATACAAATTATGGATACCTAATATTGTTATCTAGTTATTTTGACGTCGAATAACTGTTGAACTACTTTGATTTGATTATTTTTTCGGTACATAGTGAGAATTACACTCATGAAGATTGTCACTTTTATTTTGTTCAATTAATTTCTCTTACTATTTGCTTTCTTTTATAGCACCTACCCGGTCTATAAACATAATGTCGTTGAATAATCTGGAGCAATTAATTTGTGAAATTAAAAAGTACCACGCCCATGCAAGAAGAGAGGCAAATTTCCGAAATCAAATCGAACCAGTTTGAATAAAACTAAAAAAGCAGTTTAAATCACTACAAAATAGTTTGAATCAGTTTGAATTAAACCACATTCCATATTTTACGTTTTTACTATTATTTAACCTTCACATTAAATGTGGATCAGGTGGAAATTTTCATCAATCGAATTAAATCGAACCTTTTTTTAAAAGTAAACAATTTAAAATAGGGGATAAAATTTCATTTAAAAATTTATGAGAAGTTTAAAATGTACATAATGTTTAATAAGGTTTTTTAAATGTTTCTTACGTGCGTGTCGAATACCCCTATTCACAATTATTTCTATTCACATTCTTTTTATTGTTGAATTACGATATTTAGAAGAACCAATTGGTCAAAAATTATGTTCTAAATCTAAAACGTCTTAGATAATAAAACACAACACCTGTCGAAATATCAAAGTCCGCTAATACAATCTGCAATAATGAAGAGTGTTTACTTGACAAAAATGAGTCAAAGCAAAAAAATTAAATAAAATTAAATGATTCCATTTAATATAACGAAGTTGATACCAACTTCCTGTAGACCGGAAGTGGGAGTAAATTCTAGAGTATTTTAATTCAAAAGTTCGGATCGAGTAGACCCGGATTCCAGAAATTCAAACATAGAAATAGTGGTAGATCAAAAAATTCTACTGGAACAGTTCCGTGAGACATTATGTATGTAAGAGATTAGAATTTATGAAAATAAAGTCATTCCTTACTAATTTTGACGTAGTAATTATAACTACTGTATACTCAACACGGTGTGGGCTTTCCCAAAAATGTATCGTTTAATGAAATCGAAATGGGTTAAAAAAATGTATAGGTACCTTTTTCTAAAAATAATTCAATTCGCGAGAACGCGTCAAGAGGGGATCTAAAGAGGATCTAAATGTCGGAAGAGACATAGGTACTGCGGCGCCACTTTTTTATAGTCTTACTGGTTAGTGCGGCCGACCCTAGCCAGTGGCATCGGTGAGCAAACGTTTCCCTCGTCGAAATATGTACCTATAACGAGTACGATTTATTTTTATAGAAAACCGCCACAACAATGTGGGTGTCTCCCAGACAAATAGAGGCCACCGGACTAGATGGCAGCACTTTACCACTGCTGATTTGTACCAAACATGCCTGTTTTTCGTACATAATTTCCCGTAACAGTATGCAATTAAGGTCCGAATATTTTTTTACGGATGGAGAAAGACTGGTCTAGATGCTGACATCGGGTTTTGATCAGAACTCGGTTCCATTTTGCCGCTATAAATTAGACAATGTAGGTGACTTTTACCGTTTTTTTGTCTATATAATTCATTAAAAATATTTTTTTTGCTCTTGTTAGCACCTGTATTATCTCCATATCTATACTATATCCAAATTTCAAGATCATGTGTCACAGCGTTCACGGGACGTTTGTGTTGTAAAATGCACTAATTTTATTAGCGCTGTACAAGCCGCCTTAAGATGTCGTTTTTGAAAGTTTCTGATGGAGCTTCAGAGCTTTAGAGAAATAGCATAAATGCTATCTTAACCGGAGGCTATTTGAACTTCAGATCATACCTCACCACCCGTGTTGGCTGGCAAGAGGCGGAGAAAACTAAGATTTATGGTCGATATAAAAACTGTTAGTGCAGCGCATCACTGGAAACCATATCGTGGCAATGTCTGAGACGTTCAGTACACCTTTTCTACGAAGTCACAGTCGTAAATCGAGAACCTGTCGCCTCTCTTAACGTCATGGCGTTAAAATTCTCGGGGAGCTAGCTGGAGGAATTAAAATGCCATTAAAGCTTTACGCGCCTTCTTTCTTTCTTTCTACGTGAATCGGTTTATTACACATTAAGGTCTCGATTTTTCTCGACGACATTTGCGTTACGTGCAGCACAGCAGAACGACGTTTTGATTTGCGCCCCTTTGATACGATATATTATATCAAATAATAATCCCGTTAGCAAATTTGGATAACTACCAATATTCTGCTGTTCTTATTTTGAACGTGGTATCGGTACCAGGCTATTCGTTTGTCGATTATCTTGTTTATAGTGGTTGATTCATAATGCATTTGTTACGGTTGCGTTTAAAAAGGAGATAGGAAACCAAGAATACTTCATGACTTCTTATCCTCACTTTACACAACAATTTTCAGTTGTTTGCATTCAAACTGTATGGTAGAGTGAACTATCGGCCTTTGCTAATATAATAAAATATACCTACCCGGCTTAATTCTGTCAATTCTCGATTGTATTCTTTTTATAATTAAAAATGTTTAAAGTTGTCCATCAAGATTTCAATGGAATATTTTATTCTACACATATTTTTTTTATCTCCAGAGCCTGACGGGCCGAAAAAGTCATGAAAACACAAACACAGTAAAGTTATGTTAAACTACATTACCAATGCAAGGGCTTTTCCCATGTTCACTATCTGGTATGTTTCTTAATTCTTTCATCATAACCAACCACTGGTTACAAAATCGGATAAACCATTCCAATAATAACATAATAATTTGATATATAATTTATTTTAAAGTGGATATACAAAGTTATACGTTGATTTTATTTTTGGATAACATATACAGACGGCTTCCTGTTCCTTACTAATTAAACGGATTATGTATACGTATTTCTCGGTACTAGCAGACTAAGAACTGATTAAAGGTACAGACCGGACATTGCTTTCATAAATCTTATATGCAAGAGTTAGTAGTATTACTTTGATCCTTAAACATCAAAATGTACGGCTCAGTTTTGCATGGCTAATTCTACAAATTAATTGTCACTTAAATATATTTAAATGTTGATTATGTATTACACCGACCACAAACGTACGCGTTTTTTTCTTCTACTGACCCATACATACATATCCTCAACAATTATGTATGTATGTAGTACATTTACAAAATGCATCTGTAAAATCGGCAAAGAACATAATTTGACGATTGCGTATTGCTAAACATGTATCTAAAATTTGTAAGATACTGCAAATAATAAACACAGAAAAGTAATCTCTTGAACGAAGAAATAATCACTTAAATGAAACAGTTGGTGCCTACGCACTAGCATGTTAAATGGACTAAGTACTTCGTTGTAGAAGTATACATTTTCGGAATTATACATTGTATTATTCAACACAATATTGGTTATTATGAAGAAAGAATTTATTAGTTGACAACATTTACCTGCCAAATCCATAAATTTAAATTGAGCAGGTGGCATTACTTGAATGTATATAATTAAGTTTATGTTACCAAATTTCAATCTAGCCCCAATAGGTGTCACCACGGGTTTGTTTATTCGAAACTTGAATTGCAAGTCCTGAAGTGACAAATAAAACCTATAAATTTCCACAGCCTCTGTACCTCAACTGGGAAAGCTGTCAACCGGAAATTGGAGGGTTCTTGGTTCAAATCCAGGTGGAGGTGTTTCTTCCAAAAATTATCCTCACCTGGGTTAATTATCATTCCCTTCTTTAGTTGATTCTATATTACTGACGAGTTTACGTAATAATCATTTTCCCTTGAATTTATTCATGTGTATGAGCTGTTTAGCAATAAACATTTAGCGATTCCTAGTTACCAAACTTCCATCTAACCACAATAGGTGTCACGACGGGTTTGTTTAATTCGAAACTCGGATTGCAAGTCCTGAAGTGACAAATAAAACCTATAAGTTTCCACAGCCTCTGTAGCTCAACTGGGAGAGGTGTCAACCGGAAATTGGAAGGTTCCTGGTTCAATTCCAGGCGGAGGTTTTTTCCAAAAGTTATCCTCACCTGGGTTAATTATCATTCGCTTCTTTGGTTGATTAAGTTTATGTATCCAAATAAATATGCATTTAAAACTTATAAATGTGTTTAAGAAATTACGATTTCTGGTTTCAAATAATGCTTTTTCTAACTGTATGTGCATAGTGGATGCTGTAATTTTAAATTGATATTCAAAGTCGCCACTATGTAGGCAGAAGAAGAAACGCGGTACTGTAGAAGACGAAAAGAGTTAAAACGTGTAGTGGCCTTATCTTGGATCGCCTATTGACATCGGCAACACAATCAAACCAATTTAACTAGGATCTATGCGTGGAAAACTTCAATATCGAACCAAAAACGGTAACAGAAGCGGTAGAAATGTTTTTGCGTACGCATGGAATGCTAATTTCTTGTACGCTACCACAACAGAGATCTCCGGTTGCAAGCAGAGCTCATCGGAATCTTCAATAGAAACCAATTCGAACCGATACGGAAACATCTGAATTCCATGGTGTCCAAATACGATTTGTCCAGGTCGGTTCGAATTTTTTCACATAGGCAATTAATTGGGCATCCGCCAATAAGGAAATCCATCGTCCAGCATGGGATATTTGGCCGTCGACATCTTCAAACGTTTGCTGCGTTTCGCGCGGTCTCTCGCTGTCATCGTTCAAAGATGGAACTTAGTGGCGATCGGATAGACTAAAACCGGATTTGATTGGTTGAATTGTCGCCGGCATCGACGACTGGTTTTTGTTTCGTATGCGGCATCGTCCGACAACTCGCCGCTCTTATTTATTGCGATAACCGTACAGCTTTTGTTCTAGCTCTCTTCTGTTCCCCGGGCTACTTCTTATTTTCCGATCTGGTTTGTATTTCGCTCTTTTGTTTTCTCATCTCGGTTCTTTTCGCTTATTCGTTCGTTTTGTTGGGCGAACCGGAGAAATGCCTCTCCGTTCTTATGTGAGAACAAATTAAAGTAATTAAAGTAATTTTCGAATTGGGCCAGTTTTTTACACATTTCCTTCGGACTAATTTGCTTTTTATTTAAAGGATAAATAAGATAATAAGATTGACATTGATTATATTTACCAGGGGATAGCGAATTATTTATATATAAATGGTGGTCGGCTGACCGCTGCACGTCTCTGACGAAGCTTCCTTCACCTTTCCCAAGAAGAAGTTTTCATACCCTTCCACGATGTGTGCAATTCCCTGATCATCAATGCGACTACTTTCTGATTTCCTCCAAGTGTTTCCCACTGATGTCCTTCGGATATCATCTGCATCTCCATCTATCACCTCTTTTTTATGTTTTTATGTGTAGATACTACAATATCTTACCGGTTCATTATTCCGCCAGTTCTTCTTCTATATACTATCAACTTTTTTGCACCATCTGTCTTAGTAGTTATCTATGTATAAAAATAGATTGTTCTGCTCTACCTTCGCAAGTGTTAAGTGCGGTAGTAGGTACTGTACATATTATATGTTAGGTTGGGGTAATAAAGCCCATCTAAGTCCCTAATGGCAGATGAACAATAAAAAGTAAATGGCTGTTCTATAAACAGTATAATATAAGTAAATGACAAGTATTCTGTATACAAAGTAAACTTACGTTTGACTAATTCCTAGTAGTGATCAGTAATAGTTTTTTCCACAGTTTCCTGATAGGTGGGCCTATTACTGCGCCTTGTTTCCCACCTGGGCCTAAATACTTCAAGGCACTTAAATCTCTATCTTCGAAAAATTCTCGCGAATGAAGTAGATTATTGATCTGTGAGCTAGGCATGCATTTTACAATGTCACTACCTGTAGGTTCATCAAAAATACCAAACTTCCAAACAAATGTTTTGGAGTTATTGAAAATGATGTAATAATGTATATCTACTATTACAAATGTAGGGGTGTAAAAAAACCGGTAATATCTCCACTCCATTCGAAAAGTCTCGCATTCGCTTCAAAAAGATGACGAGAGTAGACATCCTGAATATTTTTGACGAAGGTGTATGTGTTTTTGTCTGTATGTGTGTGTGTCTGTATGTTTGAGTGTCTGTTTGTGTGTACCTGTTTTTCTGGGGACGATACCGGAGAAAATACTAAAGGTATCTAGACGAAACTTCATATTTAGAAGGTTTACGACCAAACTTAGAGCTGAAAAGCTTTTTGTTCAAAAGGGACCAAAGGAACTGGATGTTTACACTTAGCATTTTTCAACAATTTTGCAAATGATCCGCCATTTCTGTGATTTCGTCAAAATAGTTAAATGATAAATTATAGCAGACGAAATTTTGAATAAGTTATGTTTATTTTTAGGAAAAATTAATAGTTTAGCTGCATGAGCAAATTCTATTTCATCGAGATCGCTCGAGATGCAATAAAACTAGTTAGCCAGGATTTGACAGATAATTTGATTTTATTGACAGTATTGTCAAAACATCAGCGTTTGACACTACTCTACTGTATACCTACTGTATAGCATAATATGTGCATGGCCACTTCAGATTTTTTCTATTGCTCTTACATTGGAATTTCTATCTTCGGATATATCTATAGTTACAACTGTGTGCTTCGTTTTCATGTTCGTCGTTGTCAATTCCATTTTGCTAACTTCATTTTGTACTGGTGAGTCTTCTCATTTTTTCATCATAAACTGTAATGAAATTCGTAAAACGTAAAAAGGTTTCCTCCTCAAGATTTAGCGTCCTGCTCCTAAACTTGATGTTAATATGCAAAAGTAAAATCCCTTTATAAAAGCCACACTTCTTATACGTACTCAACAATTCGGTTTACTGCTGGAACTTAACTTGGCTTTTAGACTTTTATCAGCTATATTATATGTTTGGGCATTACAAGTCCCATCGATATTGTGATCTAAGATGGTCAAATTCGTTTCTATTTTTTAATCTACTCATAAGGTTCCTATGGGTCAAAACACAATGAAGGTATTGATAAAATATGTAGGTCTTTTATTTCGACAATCTTTGAAAGTAAATACGTCGTGTGGACGCGATATCGATAGGAAGTTTTTACATTTATAACGGTGTAAACAAAACTCTGGATATGAACACCTGGATATGAAATTTTCTGAAAAGAAAATACTAAGTTAGCAGGTCACGAAACAAGAAATCGCTCGTATATAGAATTGAATTACAATGTATGCACCATAACACAGATTTATACGAGTGTAGGTACTTAATAGTCTCATATGAATATTCAAGAAACTACCGTATAATCCATAGATTTGCAAGTAAGGTCTAAAAATAAAGATTGTAATAAACAACTAGCGTAGATACATACCATGACATGAAATAACTAGCTATTAGCTCAATAAACGTAAAACGAACTTTTCAGCTGTCGAAACAAATTTATTAGATATTTGGTACCGCAGCAATTTAATATTATTAAGTATATTTACTTGCGTGTGGGTGTGTAATTTCAGTAATTTGTTATAGTGTTTTCCACTGACATACAGGTATCCCAAAAAATTCGCGGTAATACCAATCAAAATACGATTAATTATAGTGGTCGAAGCTTATTGAATACTGTAATACGGTATTCAACCGCTCTCATGCGTATAATTTTTGCGGCCCCTTCAAGTAATATAAAATTAGGAACTGAACGTTCACAAAGGTCACGTAATATCCAACGAAAATAAACATGTTAATACCCTTCACCATATTAAATTCCGTAGGGAGACACAAAGTCAAGTGGTGGAAATAGAAAGTTACACGTTATATGTCAAGACTTACTACTACTAGTCGCGTAGGGTATTTTTACCCCCCTAAACGTAACCCCCTACTAAAATATTTTCCACCCGGTGAGCGTGAACAATAACGCCGTCGGTATAACAGAGCTTGACATCCTAATACGTGTATTGCTATGAGAAAATCGTAGGGTGCCCGTTTGTCAAAACATACGCCGTGGTGTGTTAATGTTACCACTGGTGTATGCCGACGACGTATCACAATGGATTATTGTTACTTGTGGGCCGATATACCGGCAGCGAAGAAAAAAAACAGAAACATATTCCACGGTTCACATGAATTCCCTATGGGAGTATGAACCCTAGTAACTATAGTTTGAATTTGAATGGTTTTAGTGTGGTCTTTTATTCAGACCAGGTCGATTTCCCAAAAGAAACGAAGTCATCGTGACAGGGTACGGCGAATCCAAAGTTGCTTAAATTGGGTCGAATTTGCAGATTCTGATGCTATTTTGATATTGAAACAAAAATTGGACTAGACTTTTGTAAGCAAAAGCACTTGACTTTCAGATTACTTAACTTGGCTTGAACAATTATGGATTTAAACCATGGCACAGTTTCAATGTTTTTCAAAGTTTTTTTGTCTGATTCCAAGTAAGTCGACATATAGCAGTCTACCACTAGCATGTTTAAAAACAAATAGGTTTAATTTTATTTATTCGTACTGAAGAGTGTTGAAGGGAATTCAATTCTTTGATATTGGTACCCTACATTGTAACAGCATAGGAAACGTTTTAATATAAAGTAAAGCATCTAGAGAAAACTCCCTGTTTTTAAATTTGATATCGCTAACGTTCAGTTCTCAAATAATTCAAATGACCCAAGAAAAGCAAAAAATCGTAGCTGGATGACATCATTCTCATGTTGCATAGGTATCAAATTTCTATCATACCCTGATTTTCTGAATATATTCCTTCGGAGATTTCATGCTCCCTTGTTGTTTCATGTATTATGTCTTATTATTTATTAGGTAAATGCTATTTTTCCATGATCTATACATTTTCGTTTTTTGTCCCCATTTTTAAATAAACAAACGAGGGAAGGGAAGAAGTACTTCATGCAGCGATATCTCCCAACATTTCTCCCTTCGCCTTTTCGTTTTTTGGCCTACTGGATCTTTTGCTCTTCATTAATCACAAATACAAAAAAGGGCTACCTACATACTAACTTACTAACAACATGCTGCCTATGCCAGTTATGCTACTACCTCTTAAAAACTACCCATGATATATACCAGGGATGGGGAAATAGAATTAGAGAAGGGCCATATAAAACAATTAAGATATTCAGCGGGCCAGATATACTCAATAATGAATACCTTATTACATTGGTTTAAGGCGCGTGGAATTTAGAGTAGAATTGATAACGTAACTTCATATAAAATATTATTATTATTTATTCTTTGTACGTAATAACTGTGAATGAGTATGAATGAGATTTGCACATGTTAATAACAATATTATATTAATTACACACTTGTTCATGTTTATAAAATATATGTTTTATTTAATATATGCAAACTAAATGACTCTTCTTAACAACAATACCTTATGCTACAAAACAGTTAATATTTAGATTGTTAAAAAGAGATTTATTTATTAATTTATTGTTTGGATGCACTAGCTCCGTTTGAGAAATGCAATTTGGACTGTTTCTTAACCATCTCGTTGAAATTTTCATCCAAATTACTAGAAGAAATACGCAAGACGCATTCCAGATGTTCGTCGGTCATCTTATTCCTCAATTTACTTTTGCGGAGATTCATTGTTGAAATCACCTGTTTGCAGATGTATGGAGATCTAAACATCGAGACAATATTTGAGCGTGTTTTGTTAAATTGGGAAATTGAGACTTCGGTAAACCTTTGTAGAAATCAAGGGTTGATGAATTGTTAAACAGCTGCTCTAACGTATCATTGCATTGTAGCTCAAGTACTTTGAGATAGTGGCGGTTTCGATCTCCTCGCAATTTACGGAGAATGCCAAGGAAAATATTGATAAGTTGTCTTCTATCTTTTTAAAATCTTCAAATCTCCTGGTGAACTCCGTTTTCAAGCGATTTAGTTGGCTAACATAAAAATTAACCTTTTCAGTGGTCAATGTAGCAACCGTCTGGAGCTTTGGAAAATGAGTAAGATTTCGTTGTGACATTTGTGTCGTAAACAATTGTAACTTTACTTTGAACTCCTTCATTTGTGCCAAGTATATGTTTGTCTTGGATAGATACTTTTATTTAATTTCATCAAGTATCCAAGCGAATCAGTAAAAAAATGCGAAATCCAACACCTATTTATTTAAACTGGACTGTGTTTGAGTTTTCTAGTGGATGATACAGTACCTTCACAGTTCTCGCTATTGTAAACATGTTAGCCAACTCATTACAAACACGCACTACAATACTCCAGTGAGCAAGTCTAAAGAAGTTCAGAAGATTATAACTTGTGCTCTTATAGTTAACATTTAATTATATTTTATAATGTATTACAGCAGACAATAATCAGACACAACTGCCATCGGAAAGCAATTCTATATTTGTAGTCCACACCAAATTTGCATAAATTATTTTCACAATATTGAAATTCCATAGCGAGCATTATATGACTGACGCAATAATTATAACTTGGCTTATTTTCGCGTTTTGGGGGTAGGAGACGGGAACTTCAACCCTCAGACGTAACTAAGACATACTAAAACACATTTTCCTATGTTCAATTCATTATAAATTTTCTCTATTTCCCCTATAAAGTATCTTTAAAAATATTCCCTGTAAAATCTGTTCATCCTAAAATTTAGCTAACTTTTCCCCTATAAAACAGAAATTTCCCCTCTAGTTAACATCAGTGACTCGAACTGTTTACTAGTGTGCCAAGATTGCAAGTGCGTTTGGTAGAAACCCCAAATACTCGACGGCAGGATTTCTCAACCTGTAGTAGGCGGAGGGAGGACTTTCGGGTGGTACGAGATGATACGGTAATGTGTTCTTTCTTATTTCATTAAAATACAATTTATAAGGGAAGTGTAGTGGTAGTACCTCTACGCTCTACCCTTCTTATAAAATATATTTAAATGTATGAAGTCCTCCGCGCACCACAGGACAAAAGCCTGCCGTCCAGTATTTGGAGTTTCTACGAAACGCACTCTCGACCCCCGCACACACGTAAGCAATACACAATACGAATGTGTTTTCGCACAGACTTTGCAACCTGTCAGATGCAGTCTCCGATACGCATGCTCGACATCGGTGCAGGATCCACTACCGGCGCGAAATGGGAAGTACAGCGCTTCGCTGAATAATGAATGCCTACCTACCTAATAACTACCGAATTGGCTATGTATTTGAATAGACAGCTTTTATCGTTCGCCGCGGGCCGGATTTGGCCCGCGGGCCGCCATTTAACCATCCCTGATATATACCATGACTTTTTATTGAATTTAATTGAAATTTCCAATTATTGTTCCAGGTTATTCGGGATGAAAAGGTGCGGTCGGTGTCAGGCGACAATCCTCTCATCCGAACTAGTGATGAGAGCTAGAGAACTAGTCTTCCATGTGCATTGCTTTTCTTGCGCAATGTGCAATTCGCCGCTGACGAAGGGCGACCATTTTGGGATGCGTGACGGTGCTGTCCTCTGCAGGCTACACTTCGAGATGTCCTTAGGCGAGCCCCATTCCGCAATGTACCCTCCAAACGTATATCCGCCTCCATTTCCTAGCCCCGATTTTCACCCCCACCATCATTTACACCATCAGCAGCCCCTGCCACCACCAAACCCAGAAGCGGTCGCAAAAGTTCCTTTTCCGTCCCCCTATAATGGCGGTACGCCAACCCCACGGCAGAAAGGGAGGCCGAGAAAAAGAAAACCGAAGGATTTAGAGGCGATGACTGCTAATTTAGGTAACTGTTTGCTTAATAAAATGCTTCCATCACCGGTTTGTAAATTAATATACGGTTAACATTTCAAAAAATTTGCTCCTCTTGATCGTGAATTACGAATGATCTAAGCCTACGTGGATTCTAAGTTTATCCGGAGTATGTGAACTTTTTTTGAAAGGGCTTTTAAACCCAATGGTCCGAAAAATACGATTTAGACAGGCACGCGTCGCAGGCCACAAAAATTGAATGGGTGGCTTAGCATTTTCAATAGTGTAACCGTTATCCAAACCATCTTGATCTCTACGGTATGATGAGCCCGCAGTATGTCGATAGATCCATATCTCTGGTAACTCATAGATTATTATGACATATAATCTTCTTTCTTACCTAGTCGTGTGTATAAGAAATTGCGTAACAAAAAGTCGCAAAATCAATAAATGATGCAATAAATCGATAGATGATTTGATTCTCTACCCTTCACCGTCCGGGTTTGTATTTTGCACTTAACACCTAGTGTATATCGTTCTTGTCCTCGGCCAGGTTACCACCAATAAAATGCGTGAGAACGAAAAATCAACCCTGCCTAACTCGACGAAGTACCATAAACCTTCAAGAGGTGCGAAGTGTTTATGTCCTATGGAGTTATATACGCCATGTATCCAACCGTATAGCCCCATTGTATCTTTGATGGACCATTCACATTTTACACAGCCCAATAAAGTCATCATTCAATCTAGTGAACAAATAAACAATCTGAAAGAACTCGTATTGTGGATAGGTTTTTAGATATATTTATTCGTGCTGATTATATAAATGTCGGCACCTAGCGCAAAACTTTCGTGGTGACTTTATGAGAATGTACCCATGAAGTACACGGGAAAAAATAGTCATTGGCCAAATGCCAATTATATCACGATAGAGGGCGCCAATAATGCAATATCGGCCAAAATCGATCTAATTAATGTTTACTCAGTGTTTATTCAATTCAATTCAATAATCAACTATTTTCACCAGGGCCGTGTTAAAGGGTGGGCGAAGGGGGCGCCCGCTTCGGGCGCCAAGGGGGCGCCACAATCCTACCCAGAAAAGAGTAACGAAATTTATAAATACGTATTTTAAAAAATATATAGTGAAGGAATTATTAAAAGAGATCTATAAATTTAAAATAAAATAAATATTAGTAGCTATTTTTATTTGTTGCACGTAATTATTTATTATTGTTGTAATTATTTAATGCTGAACCTAGAAAAATAGTACTACCATGTTCCTCTCATCCGTAAAAAGTTAGTTGGAGTTCACGTCGCAAGCATTTCTCCAAAAATGATGAAATTTTTTTGGAACTGTCCCAAATTTGTTTGTTTTTTTTTTGTCTTTGGCACATTGAAACACTGTGAGAGTCGGTGGTCGTCAAAAAACAAGCAGTATCTGCAGTTCATAATCAGTTACCAAATATTTTGTAAGCATTGGAAGACCTAGTACAAGGAAGAAAAAGCGAGCAAATAAGACAATACGGGAGCAAAAAAGTTCTATTCTATATAAAAGATTTTTACTTTATCTGTAGTTTAATAATGTGGAAGTCGTGGAACCATATCTTAGGAGAAATAGATGAAGTAACTACGGTTATTGCGGCCTTTACTATGGCTTGTATAGATTAATTCAGTGTTTTAAAATACGGTAGCAGAAATAAGAAACGAAAAGTTTGAAACCTTTTATGAAAAATTAGCAGATTTGGAAAAACTCGTAAATGTAGAAACTGTATTTAAAGAAAAAAAGAGACCTACAATTTTGTAAATATTTGACTATGAATCCATGGGTACTGATTTAAATGAATCAGAAAAATTTTGTTGACACAATAGTTGAGCAACTTATAGGCAAAACCGGGAGAGCTGAAGATTACTCATAGATTTCAGCTGTTACAGATTATTTCTAAATATTGTGGCGTGTTAAAACGAAATAGCATACTTGTCATACGTCTGCTGTATAATTTAAAAAGGCAAGACAAAAAAGTACGTCTGTTCTTAGAATCATAAGAACGAATGACAGCGGTAGCAACCTAAACTCCAATTCGAGCGCGAACGTGTGATGTGAACAAGATGTTTTTGTTGGTATGTTTTCACTTTGCTTCTGTTAAACATGGTAATGATGGATATATAAATTAGATAGGATATTATCACAATTAAATGACAGTATTTTTAATAATTAAATATTAATCTTTAACGAATTACCTAGTAGGCAACCTAATATACACAGCTATATAACCAATCCACGCGATACGTCCATATCTTGGTTCATACGATTTTAAGCGATGAGTCATCTTCAGCTCTCCCGATTTTGCCTATACATGGAGGTTTGAAAAGCGTCAACAAGTTTCACAAAATTTTGATTTTCTTAGTGGTTCAAACATTGTTTCACATGATGAAGATATTTCAGTATGTTATTTCAGTCTTTAAATGAAAACTTTGAAAATATAGAACACCTCCAATTAATGAATCAATTTGAATTAACAGCGAAATATAAAAATTTGGAAACTGCATATTTCTCTGTATACCAGCAACTGCTGCTTCAGTAAACTTAAAATTGTTACTAAATTATTTAAGACCTCAGGACAGGCTTGCCAATTTAAGTTTGCTTTCAATCGAGTGTAATATTGCTCGATTATTAGATGTAGAAAAAATAATCGCTGATTTTGTCGCTTTGAAGGCCAGGAAAATAAAATTGAGTAAGCTAGTCGTAGACACATATTTGTCTTTATTATTTATTAAAATATACATTATTGTTGTTTTCATTAGCATCTACTTTTTCATAATTTTTGTCGTTTTTCTATGTTTAGCTTTTTTTCACTTTTCAATGGTTTATGGTTTATGTTATCTTATTATTGAAAGATGATTTATTTATTTCGGAAGGATAAACGTATGTATTTCAATAAATAATTTATTCTTTATACGAACTGTTATTTACTACTACATAGATTTACATCAATTTTATAATCAGTAATTCTGGTGAAAAATGGGGGGTATTCGCTCTGTTTTTGCCCCGGGGGCAGTTTTGTGTTAACACGGCCCTGATTCGTAGCCACCTAGATTAATAATAGCAAACACAACAAATATCACACAAACAATATAGTGTGACATTTAAAATTTTAATGATGACGTCATTTCCGGAAAAACCGGAAGTCATACTAACCTTAAGAGTAGCCCCAAAAAATTAATTTTTTGTTTATTAGCACAACTCAAAATTTCCGTAATACATTCCAAAAATGATATCGTCGGGATCGAAGGACGACAGAAGCACATATCTGGAGGTCCAGGTCACTCTTCAGATTAACGATCGACTTGAGAGTGCTCATAAATATTGAAATGCGTTCGCCGGTTTGGATGTGTCTACTTGGTCGGTCTTTTCATCTGTCGAAGGACTCGAGGATAGCTCTGGGACGTTGACGGAGCGCAAAGAATTCTGGGACAGCTTAATGTGTAGTATTCGTGGTAGCATTCGCACGGAGATAAGAGAGGAAGAAGCAGAAGAAGAAGTAAAAGTGAGCCGCGCCGAGACTCATTAGCGTATCGATCCTTATCTTGCGCTGGATTCGGATTTCTTAATTTCATGCTCGGATTAAAAGCGCGCCGCGGTTCGCTAATAACTTCATTTGGTTATATCGACACACCGTTAATTTCGGCCGGAGTACATTTAGTGTACATTCTAGGGATTTTCAAGGTTTTTTCATTCATTTTAACCGCTTGTAGGATGGCTGTTTTCAATATAAACCATTTTCCTTTTTTATTATTGCTATACCTGAAACAATCTCGGACATGACTTCTTGTCTCTGTCCTTATTTTTAATTAATGTGGATGCGAACATGAAGTAGTAAATAGGTTTTGTCGTAGCTTTGTTTATTGTCTATTTTTCAACAGTTCTGAACATTAGTGTACGACAATTTTTAAATGCACATTTTTGATTGCTATAAAAAAGGGTAGAATAAACAATGCCATTAACATGAACGTACTGCGGAAAAGTGCTATAGAGTTGTAAAACTATTGTTTCTCACGATATTTTTTTAAAATTTCTATTCCCAAGAAAATATATTACACTAGCAGGGGCCCGGCGTGTTTTGTTACGCAAATATATACAGTTTTTTTTGTTTGGAAAATCAAAATTTCTATAGACCAAAATATAGGACAAAAATAATAGGCCTCCAGCAAGACGCTCAAGTGACAAATGATGATCCCTGCAGATTCTGCGAAGAAGCACACGAAACTGCGGAGCACATACTAACACTAGAAGTTACTACCTGTGAATAGTCATACTAGAGCCTACAAAACTGGTACAACTGCTTCCTCGAAGCATCATAGACTTCATAAAAAGGCTAGACAGCACTCTACTTGCATAGATGAAATTCCGGAAATTACAAACGATCCATAATTCAAAAACTAAAGAACCCATCTAGCTGAAAATTGGTAGACTCATGTTTCAGGAGAGTCCAAATATCATGAGCACATTTTTCGTAATTGTAATAGATAAATGTTTACGTAATATAATATATAATACAAAAATGTTTGTTTCCGCTCCGGACAATCTCTAATTAATAATCTATTTCTTGGCTATAGGGAGCTGCAGTATTAAAAAAGCTTCACTTTATTGCTGACGTTTCGGTTTTAATTTTTAACCTTATTCATAGCTACAACACAACGAGTACAATTAAAAGATGTTACTTATCATAATATAAAAATCAATATTTACCTAAAAGTTACTCGACAATACTAAAGTTACGTTAAAATACATTACATTACACTAATTAAACTAGGTAACAACCACAACAGCGACATGCGTCGACTGACATTCACAAAAGTACGAAAAATGAACAATGTAATCCAAGTGTTCCAAAAAGATTCTCTGTCTAAATATAGGATCGATGGGTTGCCTATCCGTTCGTCAACTTTATATCGGTAACATGGAGAGCACATTTGAATAAATATTACTGAGTCCATCAGTGTCTGTTCGCAGGTTTACCGCACCATCAGTCCTCTTTATGTAAATCATTTCCATGATACATCTTTTTCTATAATGTGACTCCGTTTTCAAAATCTGTGTGTCATCAAAATTGAAGGTGTGGTTACCCGCGAAAGCGTGGAGTGCCAGAGCTGTTTTTTCTTTTTTGTCTTTATTTTTATCATTGCAATCCGTCACATGTTGCTTAATTCTGGTTTTCAAATATTGGTTTGTTTGGCCCACATATGACATGCTGCAATCACCGCACTCCACCTTATAGATCAACCCGCTTTTATTTTCAAGCTCAACCTTGTCCTTCAATTTGCTATAAAGTTGGCCTAGATTTTTCCTATTATATGTGACGATTTTAGAGTTATCCATTTTTAGACACCGGATCAATTTATCTGTCAATCCAGGTATACCTGGCAACCTATAATATTTCAGTTCCGACTTATTATTGTTGTTCGCACCCACACATATAGGACCATTATTGCCTCTGCTTTCACCATACAGTACTCTGTTGATCAAGCCCCTCGGGTAGTCACACCTCGTGAGATATTCCATTATCAGTTGAAAATTGTCCTTATCAAATTCCCTTTCAGAAAGTTTTACAGCTCTATGTTTTAAATTTTTAATGATGTTTATCTTTTGTGTTATACTGTGATCCGAATTGAAATTTACAAATCTGTTGGAGTTTATTTCTTTGCGAAACCAGTTTGTTTTAACAATGTTAGTAGTTCTTAGCACAGATATATCGAGGAACGGCAATTTATTGTTTATTTCTACTTCAGCTGCAAACTCAATGAAAGGGTGAACAGAGTTGAAAACACGAGTGACCTGATCAATTTTATCACCCGGCATGGCAGTTATTATATCGTCAACATAAATATACAAAAAGGGGGGTTCAAAATCTAACTTTTCGATAGCCATTTTCAGGACTTTATTCATTGCCAAGTTAGCAAATATTGGTGAAGCCGGATTACCCATTGCTGTACCTCGTTTTTGTTTGTAAAAAATATCATTAAATTTGAAAAAACTATTATCATAAGTAAACGAAATTAATGTCTTTATGTCATCTAATGTTAAAGCAGTGTGAGGTTCCAGCTCATCCCAACATTCCACAATTACCTCCAATATAAGCTCCAATGGTATGTTTGTAAAAAGGCTTTTAACATCAAGTGAAACTAATTTATAATTGGATGGGAGTACTAAATTTCTAATTTTTTCCACCAATTCGTACGAGTTCTTAATGCTGAATGTACAAGTGTGAGTGATATTGTTTAGAATGGCAGTTATAAACTTAGATATTGCATACGTTGGTGCCCCCACACATGATACGATAGGTCTCATTTTTAAGGGACCTTCTTTATGTACCTTAGGGAGTCCGTACAGTCTTGGAAGATTACCATTGTGCGATTTTAGTCTTCGTCCAGTTTCCTTTGAAATCTTCCCTTCTGTTATGAGTTGTTGTACAACTTTATTCAATTTTCTCTGTGTAGATGGTGTAGGATCCTTTTGGGTTATTTCGTATGTTGTGTCGTCCTGAAGTAAGATGTTCACTTTCTGTATGTATTCTTCCTTATCCATAAGTACAGTAAGATTTCCTTTATCCGAGCGTGTCACAAGTATATCCGGGTTCCGCTTCAAAAACTGTTTCGTTTTGTAATATTGTTCGTCTATGTTTGTTTTGATTCCTCTATAAGTAGCGTCGTATCTGTGTTTAGAGTGTAGGAAATTAGTTATAATGTTTGTAGATTCCGCTCTCAATTCATTTTTTCTCTCCACATCACCTGATTGGTGGTTTATTATGAGTTCCACCTCAGTCAACAGTTCAATAAAAGGGATCTCTTTAAACTGTGGCTTTAGGGTAAACTTAGGACCTAACGACAATAATTCCAAGTGTTCGTCATCAACTATTGTAGTCGTTCGGTCAATTATCCAGTTTTCGTCACCTTTTATTCTTTCTACTGTGGTTGAGCACAGCAATAACCTCTCCAACTTCACCCTCTGTCGTGCCTTTATGTTGTTGTATATCGTCTCATATCTGTGTGTTTGTCGCTTCTTATATTCGTCTACTACATCCTCCGGAAGCATGCTACGGAGCTCAATATCCAACGAGGATATGGCTGTAGTGATGTTTTTTACATTCCAATACGCGATCTTCAATTCTAAGTTAAGTGTTTTCTTCCTCATTGTTTCGCATATGTTATTGACTTTGTTTCTAAAGGGGTGTTCACCAGATAGTGACACAAACAAGTGTTTTAGGTGTTGTTGTATATGTCTGGGGAACACTTTTTTCCTTCTGCATTGACGTAAAAATTCCGTTCTATTCTCCAAACTAGCCAGCCTCTTTGTTAGTTTCGCCCTTTGCTTCAATCCATCGACCACATTATCACCGTATCTGTTCCTAACCTCTTCGTAGAATCCCATTGTAGAACTATAATATCCAGCCACTGGTAACCAATACAAAAATGTTTGTTTCCACTCCGGACAATCTCTAATTAATAATCTATTTCTTGGCTATAGGGAGCTGCAGTATTAAAAAAGCTTCACTTTATTGCTGACGTTTCGGTTTTAATTTTTAATACTGCTTTTTTAATACTGCAGCTCCCTATAGCCAAGAAATAGATTATTAATAATATATAATATATAAAATAATAATACATAGCAATTACAATACATCGTCGGGTTAAAGGTAAAACTCACTAAGTCATTTTTGTTGAAAAACAAGATTATTTTACCCATAAGCTTATAAATACAACAGAAATTCCACTCGAGATACTACAATAGTTAATCTGAGTTTTCCTTTACTTTATGTATCATAATAGAATATCGTCGTTGTCAAACAATTTTAAAAAGAGCAAAGAACCAACTGACGCCGGCAAGCATCCCAGTAACACAGTTTGGTAATTGGTGTAGACGAATTAAGTTCCACAGCAAAGTGCAGAAATGGCAATTGCCGCCGGGGTTAGCCCAATTTGGTGAAGCTCCGCCTTTATAAGATGATAATAGCAGAAAGTGTACAAATGGGTCCATACCACAATAATTTTCTAGAAAAAATTATTAAGAACGGTGTAACAACAAGTTACTAGTGATTTTTAGTACTTTTACCACTATTACAATAAATTCATCTCGTACTTCGTTAATTGATTTTTAACTTTATCATACGTACTAGTATGATTTTTTGTACCGTGGTTAAAAATGTTCAGGGAACCCAAAAGGACATATTTCCGCTAAAATCTGAAACTTTTTTTCGGCACGATTGCAATAAAATGAAAATATCTGCCACGATTTGACAGATATTTTGATTCTATTGTGAAAACTTCAGAGTTTTACAGTTTGGTACTTGCTGTATAATATGATAAAGTTTTGTGTCTGACCACACCCGATTTTGATACCCCCACATTTACTGTGGTATTGACTTTGTCACAATATTTGTAACACCCTTAACGAAGCGTGGCAGGTATAGACCTATATATTATATATATATGGTTCTGATCAGCATTGAAAGCTGAATCGATTTAGCTATGTCCGTCTGGGTGTCTGTGAATACGATAACTGCCGCAATTTTAAAGTAATTGATGTGAAATTTGGTATACAAGCTTATCTCTTCAAAAGTAAGGACAAATTCGTAAATAAGCAAAATCGGGTAACTCAATATTTTCTCTGGAGGTATTTTAACTTCGGCCCGGCTGAAGATAATTTTCTTGCTAATTTGTTGGTGTTATAAAATCAATCCAATCAAGCCGTACACTCCACCATGTGACATTTTGCTGTTAACACATTTAACACACAATTATTCCAAAATATAGAAATAATGAATGCGCAAACAATGGCTAACAATTTTTGACGATTTATCGAGCAAACCGTCAAATATTGAAAAATCCTGCTGCCATATAATCCGTTCATTTTGACCGGAGCGATGCTCACAATTAAAATATTCGCAAATATTTAAACTAGTTTCATTGTGGGCCGGGGCGTCCAAATTGAAAACAAATTTATTTTTCCCCGGTCGACGGCCCTACTGATTTATCTTTGTTTGCCTCAGTCCTCGATTTGCATTTTTTCCGCAAGAGGGCGTTTTAATTCGCGCAAACAATACGCTCAATAACGCGCAAGCTATATGCACACAAAAACAATAATATCGATTGCTGTATTTTATTCTATAGGGACACTCATATTATGTATGTAGTTGGTTTTATTGCAGGATACTGTAAGACAGACAAAATACTATATGTTACTAAAAGCTCAAGCTGTATGCAAAATAACCGATAGTTTGAATTATTTTGAAGTGAATAGGTAATTTCACATTCTAATTTCACTGAGCGATATGTAAAAAAAATTCGCACAACGGTGGAGAGTTTAATCTTTTATTTTATAAATCAGGGAGGTTTTCTGCAGATGTGAAACTAAAGCTCATAGCTAATAAGTGTATGCAGGTAGCGACCATGTTTGCGTGTGTTCCATGAATGTTTGAGTACAGAGCATAAATATTTTACCTCCATTAGCAGTGCTTCAAGACTGACTGAGATGGTCACGTGATACTAATAAAACAAATAACGGGAATACTGTCGTTTTATGACTTATCTTCGAGTAAAAAAGCATTAATTACGTAGTTTTTTAAGGTGACCATACAGAGACTGCCAAAAATCCGATAAACAATGCTTTTTAACACAACGTAATCTATTTTGCGATCTTGCCCTATAAATCTTGTCACTTCGTGGTCGCCGTCGTCCCAGTTCCAAGAATCCCTCCAAAAAAACTTACGAAATCGAGAGGGCCTGGGTACGCTATCGATTCCTGGCGATTGGTTGCGGCCATTTTATCGGAATCGAGAAGCCGCGGATAATTTACGACCGTGTCGCAGGGGGCGCTGGCGAGCAACGCGCGCGGTCACAATCGAAGAAGAATGGTTTATAGAAAACAGAAGGCTCTGGCACGGCTCGATTCGATTCCGGGCTGGGTCGCGGAGACAAAACCGAATCCGAGTGGGCGACGACTCGCCCGCTGCTACTTGACGATGCGGCCGCCAGATAGTGCTAGATACAATAAATCCGCCGCCGCCGGACCGCGGTTGACAATGCGCCGTGTAAGCCCGCTTCCATTAAATGCGTCCGAACTGATTGTTTATTTTGTTTGTGAACGGCCGAAACGACCGACCGACCGTTGCTGCTGCTGCTGCTGCTGCCCTCTAGTGGCCCCTCTTCTTATTTTGGATAACAGTGAACTATGCGATCGGTAATAGTGGGATAATTATTTACAAGTCAAAAGAAATTATTATTATTGTCAAAATGCTTAATAATTTTCAATTGTGATTACGTAGAATTGCAGCTTTCCAAGTAACGATTTTTCCTCTATAAGACAGTCTCATTTGTGATTAAAGTTGTTTAATTTTTTATATATTGTTTGAACCTATGCCACTTTGTATTTAAACCATAGTAAACATAAAAAACTCTACTAAATGTTATGTTTGACTGTTTGAGGCATAGGTGTCTTCACTCTACGTCACTACTCATGTCTGACACGACAGTCTCCTTTGTACAGGCAAATAGAAGAAAATGATAGTTTCGGTAAAATTTCTACTTTGCGTTTCCGTTAACTATTCGTAAAATATCCCAAACTGTACGAATTAGGTATATGAAACTGTATAATATATATGACGTTCTGGTTAGATACCGGTCCTATTCCGTTCATCAAGGTATGGTCACTGTAACAAAATAAACCAGTATCAAAGTCGTGCATTACTCTTGAAAGTATTGATATGGAACGGAAACGGAACATATAGTGTGCATCAACCCACCAGAATTTGCACTGTGAATGTAGTATATTTTTACATGTATTAATGTGTTAATGTCATGTATTAGGGTGGGGCCACGAACCGAGCGACAGCGGAGCGGTAGCGTCGGCGCTGTGTGTGTGTATATGTCGTAGGCAAATGGTTATTTTAGGCAAAAGTTATTTGCCTGGGAAAATATATATAGAGCCTTTATTTATATTTTTAAAGCTATTTGCCTAGGCAAATGTATTTGTCCAGACCGTTGTCAGGCAAATAGCATTTAGTTTTCAATCGGGTTTATTTTAAAATTATGTGAGGTTTTGTTCAATCCGTGCATGTTAGTTCTCAAATACATCATAATTAATATTTAGTCGCTGATTACTTTTAAGTAATTTCGTATTCTAATCATCATGATCCTAATGAAGTTACGACTGATTTGTTGTAACAAGCGTCAATACTCGGGCGTGCGCAGATACGATATATAGCTTTTATTCCACTAAAACAAGACTTTTAAGTTAGGAGTGTTTAGTTCCCTTTTACCAGGAAAAGTCATACTAGACTGGAAAACATTAAATTTCTGAATTCTTATCGACTGGAGGAGTTTACGCACCAATGCAAATGATAATATCACCTAACTCCTATTTTGCAAACGGTACTCATGCGGAACAAATGTACAACTCAGTGAAGGAGGTTACTGAGATGTTCCAAACACAGTTGTCAACAATCACATAACCTCCCATAATTTGAAAATCCAACAGTATGCGCACTGTCAGTTGCGGTTACGGTTACTCTCTGTTCGCTAAAACAGGTCGCTTACGTCATCATTTTTTCTCCGTATGAATCAAATCGGCACAGAAAAATAATAAATAATGCTGCACAGAATATATTTTGGCGTAGCGAACCGTAACCGAACGATTTCTATACAAAATGCTATTTGCCTAACAACGGCTTGGGCAAATACATTTTCCTAGGCAAATAGCTTTAAACATAAATGCAGGCTAAATATCTATTTGCCATGGTAAATAGCTTTTGCCTAGGCAAAAACCTTTTACCAGAAACAACCATTTGCCTATGATATATGTCGTAGGCAAATGGTTATTTTAGGCAAAAGGCTTTTGCATTTGCCTAGGCAAATAAGACCATTGTCAGGCAAATAGCATTTAGTTTTCAATCGCTTTTGTTTTAAAATTATGTGAGGTTATGTGCAATCCGTGCATGTTAATTCTCAAATACGTCATAAGTATTATTTAGTCGTTGATTACTTTTGAGTAATGTCGTATTATAATCACCAAGATTCTAATGAAATTACGCCTGATTTGTTGTGACAAGCGTCAATACTCACGAGTGCGGTGATACTAAAACAGGACTTTTAGGTTAGGAATGTTTAGTTTCCTTTTACCAGGAAAAAGTTATACTAGACCGGAAAACGCTAAATTTCTGAATTCTTGTCGACTGGACGATTTTACGCATCAATGCAGATGATGATATCACCTAACTCCTATTTTGCAGCCGGAAATCATGCGAGACAAATGTACAACGCAGTGAATATATGGTGTGTTAAAAAGTTTGCAAGTCTTCACCGATATGGTGCGGAGGTTACTGTGATGTTCCAAACACAGTATCTCAACCAAGTGCCTGATAAGAAAGGAGATGAACTTAATAACGCTGTCCACAATCACATAACCTCACATAATTTGAAAACCCAACAGTATGCTGCTATGCGCACTGTCACTTGTGATTGCGGCTACACTCTGTTCGCTAAAACCATTCGAAAATATTGCTGCAATGTGTATGGCAATGCCTGTTGTCAAAGACTTTTTTTATACAAGTGAGCATAACCGACTGAGAGGAAGGACGAGAGACCCCCATTAATTGATGACTCTACGGACTTCTCTACCCGTACGGAATGTATTTTAGCGTAGCGAAACGTAACCGATCGATTTCTAAGCAAAATGCTATTTGCCTAACAACGGCTTGGGCAAATACATTTGCCTAGGCAAATAGCTTTAAACATATAAAAGCAGACTCAATATCTATTTGCCATGGCAAATAGCTTTTGCCTAGGCAAAAGTCTTTTGCCAGAAATAGCCATTTGCCTACGACATATACACACCCAGCGCCGAAGCCACCGCTGCGCTGTCGCTCGGTCCGTGACCGCACACTTAAAGCCTTTATCTACGACTCACATATAATAAGTTCATTGCATACGTATCTATGACTATTTAATCCCCATCATTATATGCGCCAATAATTATAATGACACTAGCGTTGTATAATAATGACAGTTCGTTCAAATAATGACCTCATTATTTGAAGGAACTGTCATCATTTTACAACGCTAGTGTCAAAGTCTGTCAAAACCTACATGGATGACAGTTATCTGACAGTTCACCTCGCCATCATTGACATATATGTACATTTAACATATTTTCCAAACATGGAATTTATGAGGTAAAACGTCGTATTTGACTCGCACAAAACGGATATAAATCGGTCGTATAATTACACGCTCGCATGTAAACTTCATGCTCGCGATTTATATCCTTAATTATGTGCTCGTCAAATAATACCTATACTATTATATACGACTCAATAGTAAGTTTATTCTATACGTATCCATGACTATATAATCCATAGCTTGATACATGCCGATGACAGTAGATTTGTATAATAATGACAGTTCTTTTGAAAAATGACTTCTTTATTCTAAAGAACTGTTATTCTTATAGAAAGCTACTGTCAACACCTACGTGGTTGACAGTTCGCCGCGCCGCCATTGACAAATACCTTTAAAATGTTTGTTAAAAATGGAATTTATGAGTCGTAGTTAAAACGTCGTATTTAATTCGCGCAAAACAGATATAAATCGCTCGCATGTTTATAGATTAGCCTACGGCTCGTGTATGAACTGTCATGTTCGTGATTTATATCCTACATTATGTACTCGTCATATAAAATGCAATTTTTATTTGTCAAGTTGTCAATTAAACTATAAAAAATCTAGAAGATTTTATTTAATCTATGCCCATCAGGCGTGTGTTTAGTGTAATAGCTCAAATGTAGGAGCACTAAATATTAATTGCTAATCATTTAAATTTTCTTATATGGTTGTTAATTGTCTATTTTTATCAACTGCAATATAAATTAGCTCATACCAACTATGTTACAATACATCGATCGCCTATTATTATTATATAAGTTACGTTTTTATGTACTATTATTCAATTTGTTCAAATTAAGATTAGCCATCTTCTATCTGATCTGACTTAAACCAGCGATGAGATATAAACAACCTTTTACATAACCTTTTACAAAACTAAAATACATATATTTATTATACTATTTATTTATATTCTTATTGAGTATAATCCTTTCGGAAAATTTGAATTTCATACCTAACAGCTCTATACATACTCCGGGTTATCTCTCATTTAAATACAAACGTAATACTGATCTTATAAAATATTGCTTGGGATAAAAGAACGCAGAGAACCTTGCAGCGCAATTTTTAATTATGACATAAGGACACACGCATTTCAGTTAATAAGAAAACTTTTATAAGACAGCTCCTCGGCTGAGTAACCTTTACATACATACATAAATATAATATAATAATATCCTACTCCATAAATAATTCATTTAATCGATGTTTTATTAATAAGACTCAGCGTTATAGCGGGTTTGAACTTAACGTAACATCATGCGTGGTTGTTTAAATCTCCACCAGATCGCGGTACCTTTGAAAAATTTACATCCCACTTTGCCCAGCTTGATTCTGAATAATACTTTTATTTGGTTCGATTTTAAAATTAAAGGTTAACACATGACATAAGTAGTATGCGAATTAATGACTTTGAGAGAGTGAAACAAAATCGTAGTCGATTACGCCCTGATATGTTGACTGTCAATATTTATTGGTTGCCTGTCAATTTAGCGGCCATTACGTGTGCGTTTCGCATATGTTTTTTTATGCGAGCTCTCGATGCAGATGCAATCTGTCGATGTTCGACTAAAATGCAAATATTTTCGCATTCGCATTTCGCATTTGATGGGGATACGTTTTTTTGGATGTGATGTCGGTAATGAAGGTGTGGTTGCGTCATTGATTTACAAATATATATATTATAGCATCATGGGCGCCGGTACAAAATGTTCCATGGGGGGGGGGGGCATAAAATTAACATGAGATTCTATTTGATCGAGATCGGTCGTATCTGCATTAAAATAAAACTAGTTAGCCAGGATTTGACAAATATTTGAATACAATAAAAAGTCGTCGGATTCCTTATTTTTGTTTTATTTTAGCAATCGCTAGATGTATCGTGTCCTACTGGGCACTTTTTCATGCGCTAAGTATAGGAAATGAAATATAAATTACACAATTGACAATCAAATCAAACTTCAAAAACTCAAGTGCAAAAATTTATATTTTGTCAGGCGTGGCCCGTGGAGAACATAAGACAACATACAAAGGTAACAAACAAACATATAAGAGAATGCAGAACAGATTTCTTTAAAGATATTTTTATACTTATGGCAGCAGGTATTATCAAAACATCAGCGTTTGACATTAGAATCATTAGAATGAAACTATTTGCCAAATCTTGGCTAACTAAGATGCAGACACGACCGATCACAATCAAATACAATTTTACCAAAAATTGTCGTAGACATAAAGTATTCAGAATTTCCTCTACTTTAATTTGTTATCTAACTATTTTGCCGAAATTACACAAATGATGGCTCATTTGCAAAATCGTTAAATAATGCTAAATAATGGTAACATTAACAGTTTAGCTGCATTAGCAAATTCTAGTTGATCGAGATCGGTCGTGTCTGCATTAATATAAAAATAGTTAGCCAGGATTTGACAGATATTGTTATTCTAATGACTGTAAGCAGTGACGCTGATGTTTTAACAATACCCACTATCAATAGTATCAAAATATCTGTCAAATCCTGGCTAACTAGTTTTATTTTAATACAGACACGATCAATCTCGATCAAATAGAATCGCGAGCAACTAAACTATTAATTTTATATATAGTATGATAAAGTCATGTGCCTGGCCACATAAGATTGTTTACTTTTCGAATGACATTTACTAAAATTCAGTAAAATTTTGTTTATTGACTTCTTTTAATTATTTTATTTATTAACTTTTTACTTTAAGTATTGCAATCGACAAAAAATTTGAGATTTTAGCGGAAATCGGTCTTTTTATTGATGTTATAGCCCATCATTTGTGTACAGTCTTCGTTTTCACATAGCTTGATATGAATTTTTATTTTTATTTATAATTTGTTAGTATTTCAAACGGGTAACTGTATTCGGAATTGAAAAAAAACAATTATGTTAACAATCAGTAAAAAGATTCATTTCAGTTTAATTTTGTTATTGTTAACTTGTTTGCTTTAATTTATTTGCTTGCTATGTTTCTGTTCTTTCGTTTTTTTTCTTTAATTTTGGAAAAATGAAATTTATGAACCTTTTCTTTCTAACAAATAATGCGAGGATAAAAAGTTGGACACCTGAATACCCCCCTCCCCCGCCCGCACGACCTACTTTTCCTATACTGCTTTCAGTACAATCTGCTTGCTCTTTTTAAGCATCTGCTTGCTCTTTTTAAGCATCTGCAGCTTCCAAACGGTGCTATCGTACAAAAATTCTTCTATAATAGCCTGTACTACACTGTGTCTATAGATAGGTACGCTGTAAACTACAAAATTATCGCATTTTGCCCCCACAATCTCCCATCATCGAAACATTACAACTTTGCAAATTCTCATGCAAGAGTAAACATCCAGTTCCTTTGGACAGTTTTGAACCAAAAACTTTTCAGCTCTAAGTTTGGCCATGAATAGTGTGGGAATAGTTGGGTTCAAAATCCGGGAGGGGGAATCGTCCCCCCCCCTTGCCCATATGTAACGGCGCCCCTATATAATGTATAGCATGCAGTTTAAAGTAATTTCCGAGATATGTCCTACACAACGAATAGGATAAATATACAAAATTAAGAATTCTCAGTACAGTACTAAAGTGACTCAATTGAAAAATATGGCATTAACCCCAGAAAAACAATATTATTTAGAATTTTTTCATTCTTGAGAAGAAATTATATTCGACTTAAAAAATATTTTTTTTTACACGTTGGGAGTGGGGACACTGTAAACAAAAAAATCCATTATGTGTAGTTTTTAATTGAATAAATTTAGTCCAAGACATCCTTTTGTGAATCCCCTACAGTTACCGCAGCCACCGCAACCTGTCAAACGATTGCGTGCGCGGCGACGGCAGCGCCGTGCAGCCGGGCGAAATCAAAACTGCTAATTAAACGGCCAACTAACGAACTAAGTACGTCCGGCGGGCATGTACAACTCCACCACGGTGACGTAAACACGGATCAGCCGTTTGTGCGCGGCCCACTACTATGGGATTGACGGCGAATTAATTGTGCCGTGACGCGGGCGCGCGCACACGCACACACCAAAGCCGAATGCAATCCGCTTTCGTTAAGCTCCCTACGCCAACCGGGATTATCGAATACGAGCTGTATGTAGTCCTGAGGGTCCAAAAACAACCCCCGACGGTTCAACTATATTTATTTTTTTACGTTTGCCTAAAGAATTATCACCAACCCCTTTTTACTTTATTGTACTTTCGAGTTTTATTGATATTTAAAAGCCATACGTTAAATGATTACTCACTTTGTTCTTACGGTTCACGATTTTATCATACTCGATTTATTCTGGTTTAAGGGGTAATGCCACTCTAGATTTCCGGAAAAAGAAAATTGTTTAAATGATGTCTTGAGATCTTAGAAATAGGGTACAATACGTGTAATATTGGAAAAAAAGTTTAACTGCTTATTTGACGAACAAACGGCCAAGTGTCGAGCCGAGCGTATATGCAAAAAGTTTAGCGTAAGAGTTTACAGCCTAGAGACCTATACGCTCTTATCTTATTTGGAGGAATTACATCCGTGGTGTGAAATATAACATAAACTATTATAAAACACAAAGATTTTGTAAAAATATCCTCGGTACGTTCGTTGAACTGAAGCTAACCGCACAATGTTATAGCTGTCTGATGTAACGTGTGTTGTTCTTGGTTGGTTGGTAAAAAATAGCAGAAATAATTAGAGACATTCCCGGAGTATATCGTGATCGAAAGGAGTCAAAAGGAAGCAAAAGGAAGCCTCTGCCTGATAACGTATCCACACTGTGGATTCCACAGTCCACACCTGCAAAAAAAGTAATGGCGGTTGAAGATTACTACAACGTTGAAGTGGATGACGTTTAATTATCATCTTTTGAACTTTGTTGCTGTGTTTTCTGCTATTTCACAAGCTTTATTGTGTAAGACGTGCAAACCAAATGCGAAATTGACCGAAAGTGGCAACCGTGTGGATTGCAGGATTTGGTAGGATTTCAAATCGTGGTTTCTTGTGAGAATTTTGAACAAAGTTTCATTCCGAGTTGTGTCAATGATCCATTATCCAGCCTTATGAAGATTATGGAGGTATTATGTATGAGCATCGGGCCAAACTGCAATAATTTCTGCGCGAAGGCTGACGCACGGCGCATCATGTTTTCAGAGCCATCGCTGACTGATGCTGCAAAACAGGCCCGTCTGTCGTCAAAATAAACAGAAAGAAACATGAGGAGGGAAATATTAATTTGAAAAGATAATTATATGGTCCAGGCATCGCCGACAATAGTAAAATATAGCAATTCTATACATCAAAGTTACACAATACTTTAAACCGTGTTTTCTCAAAACCGCATTTTTCAAACTGGCCAGAAAGATAACTTCAACTGACCTCCGTCAATTCACTTGAAATTTGGTATGCAGCTTCAGAACAACATTATCTAGATTATCTAGATATTATCTTATCTTTTTTCTTATAAACAATTTTTAAACTAATTTTGTACCTAAAAGTGATAATTTATCTTCCCCAGATAAACTTACATATATTCAATTTCTTTTTTGTTTTTATGGCTAAGTGAAAAACTGCGTGAAAAATCTTTCCGGTCGTGCAACTCTGTCCGCCGGAAGAGGCTTTCTTTGATTTCCTCTAACGCTTCAAGTGTTTATTTTTTGTTTTTTTTTATTGCGAATATTCCTCAAAATATGAACAATAAAGAGCTTTAAAGAGATTTTGTAATTCATTTACTATCTGTATTGTAAAAAAATATACCTACAAAAGCGGATATTTTTTCTCGCGCTAGAGTGGCATTACCCCTTAAAGAAAGGTTTTACAGAAAGGTTTCCGACAATGCGACCAGAGTTCCTTCGGCCAGAAATTATGTTGAACTGGGAGAATTCAAATCCACCTTTCTACCAACACAATAAAAATGTAGTTTTTTTAGAACTATTTGCTATCCACAGTATGCACACATCCCATTTATTATCCTACTTTTAAGTTTTATTTGCCTCGGAGGGCATAAATTTTAACAGAAGAATTCGATCTGAACCATTTGGACTAATTCACGAAATTTGACGGCGCTGGAGTGGGGAGGATAGGGGGAAATATACCCGGCGGAATGGGATCTATCGAGGAAGCTGGAGATCCAAGACTGCGTATTTTTAGGCCTCCTTTGATCTGGATCATTGATTCGGCAGTGTAGAGACTTTACCTCGTTAGGGGGACTTTAAAAAACGACATCGGGCCCTTTTGTAAAATTTTATTTATTGGGGCGGATGACAATGTGAACGACAGTGTAAGAAAAACTGAGGGATATATTGTATTTCTTACGGCTAGAATTCGGTAACATCTTATCTTGATAGATTGTAACACACTAATGCTAATGTTGAAATTAATGCGCTAAAAAAGCTAAGACGATGCAGCGATTTACCGCATTAACTTTAAAACATAATATATAAACATACGAGATACGCTTAATTATATGCACGTCAAATAATATACTATTGGGAGTCGTAGATAAAACGTCGCATTTGACATGCACATAACGGACACTAATTAGTATTTCTTTTACCTATATTTATCTTAGTTTATTGTCTATTAATTAAGTCTCTGTTGCGTGGATATGCAACAAAATGTTACAAAATCTCACATAAAATGTTAATAATGTCTTTACACTTGAACAAAATGTCTACTTACTACCTAATTATTAGGTTATGATTGTACAGTGTGTCCAGGAAAGTTCGCATAACTAATGTTTATTTAGAACTAGCGCAAAATTACTTATTTTCTTGATGCAAAGTTGATATTTTACCCTATACAATAATCATACAATAACTAATACAGCGTGACTTACTTTTAAGTCAATTCATATTAATGACTATGGATATGTTTATAGTAGTAGTTATCCATCTACAGAAAAGCGATTATTTCGATGTTGCTGATATTTTCAATGAAAACACCCGGACAACCAAATTGCCTGTTCAACCATTTCTAGGATAATCAGAAAATTCAAGGAGCCTGGGTCTGTTGAAAATCTCATTAAGAAACACGACAAAAAATATATTGCCGAAAATAAAAAAGCAAGTTTACCAGTGTTGCAAGCAGTAGTTGTGCATAGAACGACTTCGGTTCGACAATTTTTTTCTCACACCCAATCCAGTAAACCAACAGCACATAACATGGTCAAACTGAACACATATCACCTTTAAAAAATCTGATGTGGCCAGGCACATGACATTATCATACAATATATAAAATTAATAGTTTAGCTGCAAGGCGGAGTGTCGCCGTCGCATGTGAGGGAGTCGCGCTATCTAGTTTTTGGCAGGAGCGATATCAACGTTTATTGTGTTGCTTTTTAAGAAATACGTATTTAAAAAAAAAATAAATGATTTCTGTATAGTAAATGCTAGGTTGGTACCACTTTGACGAAACGTCTAGTTTAAAGGTGCGTTCCGATTGGTAGGTAATGGTAGCTAATGGCTGTGGTAGAATACGAAATTATAGTATTTCTTCCATATCGTGATACTGACACATATTAGTTTGCATGTACATAAACATGAGTCACTAGCAATTTTCCATTGGAAATACTATAACGGCGTCTGCTACCACTGCCATTATCACTAATGAAAACGCACCTTAAAAAGGTAATTCAAATTCTGACAGATTTATATTTGTTCATGACACATCCCTACCAACATACTAAAATAAAACTACACTCATCGCTATACTTTATTTATAATTTTCTCAATTTATCGTTTTTAGAATTAGATATAAAGACGGGTTGATATTTCTTATCAACAAACAATCAAATTGGTGATCTTATTTTATTTGAAATTTGTCTTTTGTAATTTGCCGCACTAGAGCGGCAACGTTCCATAGCGGTTCTCCAACCTCTGATGAGATCAGCTGTTTTCGAATGTGACAACACAAAAAAGTATTTTTCTACTTTGCGTTCGTTATAAACTCATAACGAAACCGCTTTTGGTGTCGTTATGAAAACACTACATCACAAACTTTCAGTAACTTTTAGTTTTCCAAGATTGATGAAATTGACGTCAAGTGTCAAGTAAGGCTGACATCTGAATCGCTATTGGCTCGCCTCAATCGTATTTGTGAATTTTACTACAACTACCAACTGTTGAAGAAAAAAATTACACTAGGTTGTAAGATGACAATCGCAATTTTTAACATTTATGTAAAATTAATGTCGCAAAGTAGAAAAAATAGTATATAACACTCGTTTTATAAGACGCATTGGCGCACTCGTTCCATTTGGGCACTCCTCGCTACGCTCGTCGTGCCCAAAACAACTCGTGCGCCAATTTTTGTCTTATAAAACTTGTATTATAATATACTATTGTCAGAATCCTGGCTACTATGTAATTTCATATCAATGCAGATGCGACCGATCTCGATCAAATAGAATTTGCTCTTGAAGCTAAACTATTACTTTTACCAAAAAATGTCATAGCAATAAATTATTCAAAATTTCCTCTACTTTAGTTTGTTAATTAACTATGTTGTCAAAATTACAGAAATGGCGGTTCATTTGCAAAATCCTTTTCAACCAAAAGCTTTTCAGCTCTAAGTTTGGTAACAAAACTTCTAAATATGAACTTTCGTTCCGATACCTTTAGTAGTTTTTCCGGAATCGTCGCCACAAAAATCGTTTACACACAGACATACACACACACACACACGGACATTTTTTTGTACCTTGGTCAAAAATGTTCAGGGGACCCATAAAGACCTATTTCCGCTAAAATCTCAATTTCTTTTTTTCGGCACGATTACAATACTTCATCATACTGCGTATGATAAAGTAAAAACATACGAAATTTATTAATGCTAAACGAAAGACACTATAGCATCAGTAGCATATCTATGACATCAGACCTGATGCAATAGGTATGACTTCGCCATCTGGTTTGAGTGAGAAATGGAAAAGGACAGATTGTTTTTTGTGAATATTCTATGGGTAGACAAGGCGACTTTTACGTAAAATAGCACTTTACTTTTTCACAAAATAGCCGTTGGTGGACACAAGAAAACCAGAATTTTACGGTAGAATGCCGATATTAGTACCATTTCAAATCCAATCAAATAACGTGTCAACACCTTGTTTAGTCACCGTCAAGAACTTTTTAAGCCAGAAATTAGAAGTTAGAAATTATTAAAGTTTACATCTAAACAACATCTTCAAGTAAAGTTTATCGATAATAATGAAGTCATACCAGATACCATTAGTCTCTTGCCTTTAGTTTAGTAGTTATTTTGATTTATAAAGGTGATATTTGTTCAGTTTTTGTATGTTATGTGATGTTGATTTACTGCATTGCGTGTGAGAAGCAATTTGTCAAGCAGGAGTCTTTCTATGCTCGATTACCGCTTGCAACACTGGTAAACTTGTTATGTTACTGTCTTATTTTCGGCAACATATTTTTAGTGGTGTTTCTTAAAAGCATTTTCAACAGACCCTGTCTGCTTTTCTGATTATCTTAGAAATTGTTGAAGGGGTAATTAAGTTGTCCGAGTGTCTTTCATTGAAAATATCAGCAACATCGACTGATCGCTTGCTGTAGATGGATAACTACTATTATAAACGTTTTCAGAGTCATTAATATTAATTAAATTAAAGGTAAGTCACGATCATGTATTAATTATTGTATGAACTATTATTATCTACAGGGTGAAACATCAACTTTGCATAAAGAAAACAAGTAATTTTGCGCTAGTTATAAATAAACATTAGTTATTATACCATAAACATAAAAACAGTGAAAAAGTAATGAAAATTTAGAAAAAAAAGATTAAAACGAACCTTTTAGTATCATTGACTAATATTTGTCATAAAAGTAAGAATTAAAAAACAAACAAAAAAGAAAATTTGAAATTAGGTGGCTATGACTTCATATTTGAATATAATTTTTACTTCTAAACAACATTTCCAAATAATGTTTATCGATAATAATGAAAATAATGGCACTTCATATATATTCTGAATCGCTTTGGTATATGGTACCGAAATTTACGTACGTATTTGACTGTTGCTGTATTAGTTTCATACAAGCCGCCAACTTTTATAGAGAATATAATTTTCTGAGAAATGGATAATAAAAATTTGTTCCATATGATGCGGACTTTCCTGGACACACTGTATTTGCTTCTTTTTACATCTTGTATGAAAATTGCTTTTGCCATTTAGAATAAACTATTATATAGACATATTATTATACAGGGTTAGTCAAAATTACTGGAACACCTAAATACATCTCCAATCGCAAAAGAAATCAAAAAATATTACAAACACAAGGTAAAGAAGCTATGGTTTAAATATATTTTTAATATACGGCTGTTCATTTTATTCTGGCAATTTGGTAACCGCTCCTCTTTCAAATAGACAAATAAAATAAATAGTGATTTTTTACTTATAAGCCATTATTGCAAATTAGTCAAAATTACCGAATCACCTATATTGGTTTTAAACACGCTATTGTCTAAATGTATATTGAATATACAGGTTGGTAAAGTTGGTAAGCTTTCGCTAATCTCTAATCGCATACTGTGCTCAATTTTACATTTTTTAATTCTAAGAATCATTATTCTAAGATTCTAAGATTTTTGTAGGATTCGTGTTTTTTATTAAATGCATAATTTTTTAGTTCTTAGCAATTGATCATAACTCATGAATTTTCAATTTAACAAAACGGATAAAAAATCCATATAACAAAACAATTAAATAGAATTAAATTAAATGTTCAAACTGCCAAATTAAAATAAATGTGTATGTATGTGGGGAAATGGTTTAAATTTGGTGTTCAGGTATTTGGTTAATTGCTTATAACTCAAAAATTATGCATTTTACAAAAAGAAAATGATTCTCAAAACTAATCTTAGAAAAAAAATTAAAAATATCCAGTTTTTTTCTATTTGAAAAAAGGTAAGGTTACCGAACTTCATTAATAAAATGAACACTCTGTAGATAAATATTTAAACGATAACTTTTGTTAGGTATCTTTTGTTTGAAAATGTTTTTGATTTTTTTTACGGTTGTAGAATTATTTGTAATTTTGACTAACCCTGTATATTATATTATTATATAAAAGCTATTATAATTAGTGTATATTGTAGAATAACACGCTGTTTTTTCTATTACAGACTTAAATTCGGATTACTTGGACATGCCCTTCGGCAGGTCTCCCGGAACTCCAGGCATGCCAGGATCTAACCAAAGGACGAAACGCATGAGGACATCGTTTAAGCACCACCAGCTAAGGACGATGAAATCTTACTTCGCCATCAACCATAATCCAGACGCCAAGGACCTTAAGCAACTATCACAAAAGACTGGATTACCCAAAAGGGTCTTGCAAGTAAGTCGTTACTCAAAAACGTTTAAACTGTTACATCAACTCCAAGAACTATATAACAAAATTAAATATATATGGATAAAAAAACCTACAAGGAAAATAATTAAATACCTAACATAAACATGGTATAAAAATTACTAGGAAAGTATTTAACTTTGTCAAAAGAACCGTTAGTTCCAAAGTCATAAATCACTAGAATAGGCAATAAAAATGCAAAATATCCCGTCCAAACATAACTGGAAATGTTATAGCCGCAGTAGCCATGCTAATCTAAATCAAATAACGTAGACAATAGCGCCAATTATTCCGTAATTAAGTCGAATTTAAGTCTGTTGAGCCGAAATTGCCGGTCCTGTTACGCCAGCCTGGTTCTACTTTAATATTTTATGAGGAAGATATATAATTTCTGGCCCAGCTGAGGTGAACAGGTGCGCTTTACCATTTGTGAAGAGACGTTATTGTACATAAGAACTGATATACCGTCAGAATGTTATTAAGCTGGGATAAAATGCAGATCGGCGTGCTGATAGGTTTTTGTTTTTAATTGGCGATATCGCGCAATAAGCTTTGATTGCTCGGTGTATGGAGACAGGAAGCAGCTTGCGGAAAAAAGTGTTCTCTAAACGGATTTCTGCTTCATTTTAAATATTGACGATGTTGTATTTTATTTTTTTTGGGAGAAGTAAATAATTTGGTAAACAATTTGTGTTTTTTAAGCAACTTTGTGCAACATTTGTTCTTCACTTTAAAAAATCTAAACGATCTCGATAACGGTAACGTATGGACTGTTATGTTAAGAGTAACTGTATGAACCACCTGTTGGCTTTTCACGCGAAATGAAACAGCCTGTATACATGATGAGTGTGTATGCTTTTTTTTTTCAATTTACATGCGTGCGTTCATTTTCTTAAAGTTAATGTTAGTTGAGTTATTAAAAGTATACACTGTATACAGTACTTAGGTTCTTGCATAAAAGTATCAAAGAAATGAATAACAGGCTATGAAATCAAAGTAATTTAAAAATAGTACAAGTTTTATAAGACGTCATTGGCGCACGAGTTGTTTTGGGCACGACGACCTTAGCGAGGAGTGCCCAAATGGAACGAGTGCGCCAATACGTCTTATAAAAAGAGTGTAATATACTATTTTTTCTACTTTGCGTCATTATTTTATATAATTTTAGAAATTGTGGTTACTATATTGCGCTAAATTAGAATCTAGGGTAGTTTGCGGGTATCACGTGGCAGCACTGTAGCAACTGACAACTTCGTAAGGATAGAATAAAATCATGACTAAATCTAATTGTGAATAATTTTACTCTACCTACTTTAGCCTACAAGTTTTATTAAATAATCAGCGAGCTCGCAACTATGATCATAATGGAGCATGGGGCAACACTTTTAACTGTTGATAAATACATGAAACAACCTAAAAAGTTTACTTTAAAAGAGTGGTTTCATAAGTAGAATAATCAGAATAGACGTGTTTGGCGGTAACTGATTAGTTACTTCAAAGAGTAAGCACTTACTAAAGAATTGTTATAACGGTTAACATTTAATTGCAGGTTCTACCTAGTACCACTGGCTTATACAAGTTTACACGCACATATAGGTGAACACAAATTCTAATTTCGGTGTAACAATTTATTAGAATAAATTATACTGATGGGGGTAATACAATAAGTTGCACACAACCAGAACTAAGACGAAGTCGAAAGCGACGGACAAAAATGAGTACGGTATTGAACCAAGCAGAATTCGGTCCAAAATGTTACCGAAAAGTTATGCGTTACATAAACTAAGAAATCCTCAACACTTGAAATGTACTATAGCTTCCTACGTGTATGCTGATATTCAATAAACCATTTATTGGGCATGTACAATCTCGCAGCAGTAATTAAAGTCGTTCATATCTATACCTGCTAGAGTCATAAAACCGAAGGGTCACTCTGTTTCATTTCATTTTAAGTTTTCTGTATAAAGATGCCATGAATATTAGTTTCGTATTTATATAATATATTTTCGATATTCGGAACGCGCGTAACTGCCGCTCGTAGCTAAAGATTGTTATTCGTTAATATTTTTGTTTCGATATGCAATTGCAATATTATTTCATTTATACTAAAATACAGTAACGCTAGTTATAATAGTAAAAATTTGAATTAGGCACATATTAAAATACTTCATCATCATAGCTACGTCGGTGTATGCCTAAAGGCAAACCGATTACTAGATCGGATATCCGCTGTCAATAATTTTTAAAGGAAGGTAATTCCAGTTACGAATTTCCTCTAACTGATTTTTCTCGGTTTCTACTTTGTCGCAGACTGAGATAATATACTTTTATGTCAAAATGTTTTATATTTATTTAATTTAAGTTATGGTAAGTAATAGAAAAATAGCAACTCCGTAAACTACAAAAACATTCACTTAGATGGATATTATATATTTTACTTATGCATATAAATATGTATACAACAAAAATAATATAAATATAACATGATAATAGTATAGATACAAATAACAGGTAGATATATAACAGTAACATATAATATATGTAATAACATGACATAAATATATGTAATAACATAAAAACAAACAGTTAATAATATAGTAATAACATAACCACGTATTAAATAAGAAAAGTGTGTTAGGTTGGAGGTTGGTATAAATTTGGAGGAGTGGCAAAAATAATTAGGCAACAAGAAACGACCCAAAGTGTAATAAAAATACCAACCTCTGTGGTTGATCGTCCGGTAGGTCGGCCGCAATACAAAATATTATAGAAGGAACTTGTGCACTTGAAACTTTGGCAATACGGCCAAAATGATTGAGTAACATAAATATAGATCGAAATTTAAATAATTTTAAATTTACAATTTTTTCAAAGTTATTGTCATGTCGTGCTGATGTGATATTCATATTAGACTGTAAATCCTGCCCTTACATATCACACATAAAAGAAAATTGCGTATGGATGCTATTTAGAACGTCAAAATATAATTTTATAAACACAAAAATAACAACATTTTTATAATTAAACTAAAATGCTGTCCAATACTGTAGTATAAGTTCTAACGGGCATAACTGCAGCAAAGTAGAAAACGGGACAAATAAGATTTCCACTACATACAAAAATGTAGAAATCTTTTAAAAATTATTTAAGCCGGTTATATTGATCGGTTTTGTGTTTTGGACAGACGCCGGCCGGCGCGGCGGCGCGGGCGTCCTAGTGATCAACGACTTAAAAATGTGCTTTACACAATATTCAACAAATTTGCAGATACGACATTTAGAACTATAACGGCAGTATACCGACTGCAACTGTCGGTATACCTACTTACAATAAGAATTAATTTACTGTGTATTTTAAAATACATTAAATATTACAATGCACTTTGGCAGTGTCGGATATCGGAAACATATATAATTAGACGAAATTCGATTTCATTCAATACATACAGAAGAAGAAAACGAAATGAAACAAAAGTGACCCTTTGGTTTTCTGACTTTACCAGGTAGGTACCCGACGACCGACAATCTCCGACCTACGTTTGGTGTACGCTAGCTGCGGTCATGTTAACTTCTTTATTTCCACGGCTACGTTTGACATATGGCATTTGATTTCAATGTGTACTGTGTAGTGTGTACCAATCCTGGAAAAAAAATGCTAAAAACTATGAACGACAATTTGTTAATTGTAACACCGAAAACAGTGTTACAATGTGTGCATTGTGAATGCAAAGTAAAAAAAACATATTTGTGTTTCATTTCATAGCACAGAAAACGTTGTCTTGTTGTTGAAAACAGTTAATGAAAAAAAGCTACCATCAAAATTTATATTTTTTTTTAATTCATAATTTAATTTTTTATATTATTTTTAATTTTTGTCGCCGCTAACCCAACTGCCCGCTTGTCGTGTATCTAGTATTTCCAAAATCAATCAATCGATCGATCAATCCGAGTTTCTGGAGTTTCTGCTATTTCTTGGAATGTCTAATTGCACTCCACTATGTTCGATGAGGTAATTTTATACACGTTTATGTTAAGTTGCTTGATGATAAACGCGAGAGTCGTACAGCTAAATCCGTAAATCTCTTGTTCTAAATGACGTGTGCAGAATTAAACGTAGGGGCAGTCTGGCCTAAGCATTGGAAGTACAAAAACCCGACCTCGGAAGTAATAATTCTTAAGAGCGCGGGACGCCACATTTATTTAGACAAATAGTGCACTTATCTATTCTATTTTTGGCGGTAGACGTACACGATGAAGAGACAGGAGTCGCAGCTTCGCCGTTCTACGTTTGTAACGTGCGTCTCCATAGCTCGGTTTGATTAATAACCTCGACTCCTTGTAGAAAATTAGTTTACCTTGCCGTGCCGTAATCAATTTTACTCGAAATTATTACAGCTTTATTACAGCTATACTTTAACGGTTTGGGAAAACGAAATGATCCATCAAAATTAATGTGGAATGTTTTGAAACGGATTACTACAAAATAAGTCATTATCTAGTAGTTAATAGTTATTTAACCAACAGTACCTATAGTAATATAGAAATAAAAGGCCTCTTTTCTTTGCGAAAGTTTAATATACTAGACTAGTTTCGACGGGTCTCCGTCATCATCGGTAGCATAATAGTCAAATCATAAAATTACCACATTCGCAAAGAAAAGAGGCCTTTTATTTCTATACGTCACTGCTTTGCAATATGGACACTTATTTAACCTATAGTAATAAGTGGCGATCGTGACATTTAACGCACGAGCAGCAGCGAGTCTGCTGGCAGAAAATGTTATTCGTTTTACTCTAAACATGCTACGAAATCCCATGATACCGCAATAACACAATTTTCAGTAATCGAGAAATTGCATACGTCCAGCCGCGGTCATGGTATTTGCATTTTTAGATCAGCGTCTGTCAGCTGGTATTCTGTTAAACATTGCTAGGGAACATTTACTATCGAATTTTACGAAGTACGAAAATGCTGTGGTTCCAAGGTATTTACTTCACAGTTTCATGCCAACTTTTAGTTTTGATTTAATTTTTTTTTTAAACAAACAAGCATTGTTGCGGCCAGCAACAAAAATTGTCATTAGTTCTTAAAACAACAAGTTCTTATACAACAAAAAACTTATTTTTATTGTGAGGCGGTTCTCCATCTTGCTGCCACCACATTATTCACATTATTCACATTATTCTACTTTGGTCCAACTCAACATCGTCAAAATAGTCTGCCTCTTCGGTGCGTATAAGATTTAAAAATCGTTCCCCATTCAAGTTTTGCTAGAAACATGAATGGCCCAGTTACCCTACCCTAAATTTCTGGCCTATGTTAGGAATGTTCATCTATGAGAACACTGAACAATAATAACCCCTTATCACACAACGGTTTTTGTTATTGGTAAACGGCATTTTGCATCTACAATCAACCACAATTAAGGCTAATTTGGTTAAATGGCAAACCCAACGCTGCGCGCGCCGCTTGATCGAAGTGCATTTCGTTGACGTTGCTTGGCAACGAGTTCGGCGGTCTGTAACCAAGCTCCAGTTGGGTACCTGAAGGTTTTTTTACTATTACACAGTAAATGAGAAAACACACGACTATCGGAAATTGCCAAAATTCAACATTGCGCCCATAAGAAAAACAAAAGTTGGCCATGGTTACGCCGCCATCGTTTATGTTATTTCAAATTTAAAAAAAAGCACTGCATTCCTTATTAAAAAGTAGCTGTAGAGTGTTTTTGTTTCAAATGCCTAGTACTCTTCAAAATGAAAAACGATAGCTTAAATTTCTTTTCAGTTAATTGATCAACACAAAAATACGAAACTTTGCCATATTTAAACATAAGCTCTATCTCCACTAATAAGCGAGATCCGCATGGTGGCCTCGAAATTGATTCACCCGGTATATAAGCTTATATTTTATTAACTTTGATTGAATAATTAGTCGTTACATAGCAAGCCTGTTTAGAATTGACCCAACATTACGCTTTTAGTGAGATAGTGTTTAAAAATGTTGCATGGGATGAACTCAACAAACCAGGCCAAAAAAAATTATCCGTTATATATCATTTAGTATTGCCATTTTATCTTAAAAATAACATGTTTGGGACACGTGAGGAAATGTTTATTTAACCTCTCGTCCCTTTTCTCTCAGTGACTCCGCTCGTTCGCCCAACCAGGATAAAAAAAATACCTCAAGACGGAAGCGTACATTTTGCTTACTTGTCATACATTATGTTGTCCTTATAAAGTTCATAAATAATGAGAAAATCTGATGTGGCCAGTCACATGACTTCACTATCATACTATTCAGCAGTGTCAAACAGTTTTGTGCTGACAATACTGTCACTAGAATCAAAATATCCGTCAAATCCTAAACTATTAATTTTACCTAAATATGTCAGATATAAATTATACAAAATTTTCTCTACTTTAATTTATTGTGTAAGTATTTTGACTAAATTACAGCAATAACGGCTCATTTGCAAAATCGGTGATAAATGCTAAGAGAAAACGTCCAGCTCCCTTGAACCCTTTTGAACAGAAATTCGTTCAGCTCAAGTTTTGTCATGAAATTTAAATATGAAGTGTCGTCCCGATACCTTTAGTAGTTTCCCCGAAATCGTCGCCACAAACAAAAAAAGAATGGGTACACACACACACACACACACACACACACGTAAAAAAGTGTTTTTTTAGTTGCTTGGGCTCCAAATAAAAGTATCAGTTATCTAGACCTTTCTATTTATTCCAATATTTTGCCAGTACATTTTGCCCTCCAGGGAATGTACAAGTGCAAACGTTTATCTATCACTGTCATAAGTAAATAGGTAGTTAGACCTTATGACAGTTATAAGTATATAGGTAAACGTTTCTACAGGAATATTGAGTCCTATATGTAGTTGTGTGGAGACTGTTATTTGTTCCCTAAAGAAGGCAACATTTACTGGCGACATATTGGAATAAATAGAAACATCTAGCATATTGACATGTATATTTGGAACCCTAACAAACCAAAAAAACATTTTTTTTTCATTATACTAACAATAAAGCGGCAAGAAAGCTAGCTATGAATGTCATAAGTAAATAGCGCCTTTCTTGGAGCTCTAACAACCCAAAACAAACCATTTTTTCTTTATATTTATTCTTATTGTCAAAAAGTTTGTTACGCTGACTGTGATTTATAAATAACAAACGAATATATTAATAATCATAGATAATGTTTGGGGACCCACAAGGGTTTTAAAAAGATCGAGAAAAACTGCGTTAGCTAGTACAGAGCGCGCGTTCATAAATATCCGAAGTTCGGTCGAGTCGACTCTGTCTCTGGCACCTTCTACTAATTAATTCGTACGTTCATTAATAACGGTGAGGGCGTTGGAGAGCGTTATGATGGCGGGTGGCGATGTGGACGCGCTCACAAATCTGTCAGCGAGGCGTTGGAACTTCGAACAGTGCGCTTGCTGCTTTGCTCGGTCTCGTGCCGCTTTTTAATTTCCTCTTTTTTACTATTCTCGATTCCTCGGTTCTAACCGAGATGGATGCTACCGTCAGATGGCGCTGGCAATTTGTCGGCGTGTCACCCAAAGAATTTTGCAGTTAATGTTTGTTATGCAATGTTATATCCGTAGAAACGTGACACGTGAAACGTGTCCATTTTAGCAAAAAAATATAATAAATAGATAAATATAAATATAATAATGAATATAATAAATAGAGAAACGCATAAAGAAGAATATTGATAACCTATATATGCACCTAATACAATAGTGTTATAAAGAACAAATAATTAATTTGGATCAGGAGGTAAACAACAGAAAGTCACGTGCTTAACTGCCCAATAAGGAAGATGCCGGACAAATAACTGCTTTCGGTTGATGTTTTCCAAAGAAACGACTTTAGTTTATAGGGAACAATAAAAAAATGCAAAAGATGACCAAAACTTAGTACACATGTTTTCTTAACGAACTGAAAAGAAGCGTTGAATTTGCTCTTTTAAAATACAATGCAAAATATGAGGTCCCATAAGCTAGCTAAACTTAGGGATCACTTTAAACACGTCACAGAAAAAATAGTATTTTATTCACAGGAAAAATATTAGATTTTAGCTCTCCTTTTTTTTATCTTCCTTTGTTTCGCGTCGAGAGACAACACAGCCTCCAGCTAAAATCTAATAATTTTTCCCCTCAAAATATAATTATTTTTTGCTCTTATAATTACCTATACAGTGTGTCCCCAGATAGACCTAGCTATACCTGTATTTGTACTAAATTATTCGACTCTCAAAAAATATTACATCAAGTCCACTATAACTAGAACTATAACTAGAATTTTTACGATTATGTTTTGTGATTAAATGTTGTGGTATTGTACAATAAACAATTGTTGTCATGCAAGAAAAACTACGTTAGGAGATTTTTTACAAAGTAAGTTCTGTACACTATTCTGGATAGTGCAGAGCAGTGGTTCTTAACCTTTTAGTGATAAGGGACTATTTGACTAAATTTTACTTTTGTCCTGGACCACTAAATGTTACATTTTTAGTGCAATTTTTGCGACGGCATACTGTTTACCAAGTGCATAATTCTTGGTGCGGTACTGCTCACACGCATTTCGGCACTGGCAGCCAAACGATTTCAGTTTTAATTTTCAATAACCAAAAAGGTTGAAATCCCTGCTAACATTGGTAGATAACGTGTTATGTAACGTAAAGCAATTTCTCGAATTTTAGAGAAAGGTCTCGATTTTTTTGCTCTAAAATTATAAAGTTTTATTTTTGTCTTGAAATTTGAATTCTTGTCTTTGCAGTTACTATCGTGTTTCTTTGAAATAACTCTTCTTGAGTTTCATCAGGTGCTGCAGTAATCTTAACAATGAAAACATTGCGAATCAGATTCTGAATAGCTTCGTCCTCGCAGTCAGGGCACTCAAACAACGTGTATATTTACTTTAATTTTTTTTAAATTTTTGTAATGTTCTGTTTAATGTTCGTCTTTTATCTCAGTACACAATCCGTCAAAAATAGAATTTAGCGTATCAAAGGCAGAAAAATTATCTTCTATTTGTTGATTCCATAGCTCAATTTTAGCAATAAAAGCGCTGAATTTATCATGAAATAAAAATATGTTGGTCATGCCTTCCAACTTCACATTTCGTGACCCTTGCAACTGAAGATTCAAACGATACAGCCAATGTCTAATTCAGATATTGCATATCGTGATCCACTGGGTCCAAGCTTCATTTTTTTATTCATAGTGTGCCCTCGAAGACTTATCGCGGACGGTCGCAATAATTACGATGTACGGTTTTTAAGTGACGTTCCAGTTTTGCCGGATTTCAAGCATCACTGGTAAGAACAGTTGCGCATATTACGTATTGACGTCTAATCTTCCCATTTATTTCTATTGAGGTAAAGCCGAATTTAATATAATCGTGGTCATACGTGGTCGTACGTGTTTTTTTCCTAAAACCAAATTAAGTTCATTATACTTAATTAGTCGCCGATTCTATCACGCCTAAATGTATACAAACGGTAATAAAGTCGATGACAATTCACAAGCATCGGGGACTATATATAAAATAAATCACAATTAGATAAAAAAAATACCTAGTAGATTTGGTAATCAAATCCTTAAATTAAAACAATTTGTGGCCTGGTATAGTAACTTTATTATATTACAGTACCTGCCTACTTAGCATCAATTAGTCGTTTTTACCATTAATTTATTTAATAAGTGCATTTTAACTTCGCGAACCACTTCGGGTGCTTTCAGGGACCACCAGTGGTCCGCGGACCATCGGTTAAGAACCACTTGTGTACAGGGATTCCGTGAAAAGTTATAAGGTGCGAAGTGAATGTCAACGTAGAAATAAAAAACGTTCTTCCTTGTAAAATATGTATAATTTCTTACTACCGGTTTCGACTAATACTATCTTCAGGCAAGTAAATTAATCCAGGGTCAATATAAAAGCATGATACATGTAGTCTGAAAGCATGGGTAGCGTTGACGTACACAGACGAATATCAATAATTTACAAAAATCTCAAAATTCTTGCCTTGGGCTGTAATAATCTCGCAATAGAGCACCAACAACAAACGTCAACTAGAGTAGAGTTGAGTGATGGCTATTAGCTGAAACCGGTAGTAAGAAATTATACATATTTTACAAGGAAGAACGTTTCGTTTATTTCTACTCTGCCATTTAGGTACTATTCTAGATGTTATTTAAAAAATTCCGATTTAAAAAATCTAGTATAGCTTGATAGCTTGTGACGTCAAATGCAAAATTGGAATAAAAACATTTTTAGGGCATACTCTTGTTCTAGTTTGATTCTAATTCTAAATTCAAAAATCTCAATACTAGTTAACTACTGGTACAAGATACACAGTTGAGCATATATTTACATTTAAAACCACTATTCCCTAAGAGGAAAACTAATTTTTTTTGTTAAATAAAATTCAGGTGTATTATACGGATAGTTAGGTCCATCAGCTGGTACCGGGACACACTGTATAAAATTCAATGTCATACGTCCGAAAACTGGGTTCAAGAAGTATTTATTTTTCTTCTGTTATTTCTCTTCGTTGTCTTCTCAATCAGAATTCTTAGTCAGCGCATTCTTTTATATAGCCGCATAAATACTGCCGAAACGCAACACAGTCACGTTTTGTCATTCAGAATCCCAAATATTTCAACAGAAGCCTATGGAGTACGCACCCGCGCCGTATCCATGGTAATCACTCAGACGGAGATAATTTCTCATCGGAAGGACCTAGCAGTCAGACGCGGCCGCCTTCGGCAATTAGCAGAAATAGAACGACGACGCTGCCGCTTCGGATCGCTCCCCGCGCTTACCTCTCCTACCCACTTTGTACAGTTGGCCATGCGTGCCCGATTTCCAGATAAACGAGGAGAAAAATTGTTGCTCGGCAGTCCCCACTCATGAGTTACGATCTCTGGTTATGTATACGAATGTAAGTCGAGAATAGAAGAAGAAAAGGCGCATTGTGTGGCTTCGTTTATAGATTAGGAGGGGCGCCGTGACGCAGAATTAGTTGAGAGTGGAAATTTTTGAGATTACTCAAGAAGGCATTTGTTAAAATTAGTGAGATATATAAAATGAAGCTCTACAAGTGATGTTGTTCTTTATTTATGTTGTCATGATTTACGAGTAAACATTTATTTGGAAGAACTGAAATCGGTTTGTTACGTGCTTAATTTGTGACATGTTAACTCGATTGGACAAAATCCTTTGGCCATGAAACTTCTCAAAGTTTTCCTTCAAAGTAGAAAACAAAACTATCTGACTCAATTTGCTAAAAAATATATTTTTGCCATATCAACCAGATTTACAGCAGTGTAAGGGTGCGTTTCCATTAGTGCTAACGGCAGTGGTAGCAGACGCCATTATAGTATTTCTAATAGAAAATTGCTAGTGACTCATATGTATGTACATGCAAACTAATATGTGTCACTATCACGTAATGTGAGAAATACTATAATTTCGTATGCTACCACCGCCATTACCTACCATTACCACCGATAGGAACACACCTTAAGACATTTCCCAAATTCTTGCGTATAGTCCTCATACCTCTATAATTTACTATATAGAAGGTGTTTATTAAACATACGGCAAAAATTTAATAGGACTACTGGACTATTCTAAGAATCTGTTGTCCTTTGATGATTTTTGAGTCGAGTTCATTAGAAGATACAAAGTGAAATTTTTAAATTGCATGTTAAACAACAATAATTATGAAGCAAACAATAAAATAAATAGATTTTGTTGTTTATTACATATTAAAATGATTAGAAATTTAAATGAGTGTTTTTACAAGATTTTTTGTACGCTTTTCGTATAAAATCGTATTTTTTTTACTATATTCAATATTGTTTAAACAAATAAATATAACATGAAGCATTAAAATCGGAGCTGTTTCAGCGGGGTTTCAAAATAATTGAGTTAAAAAAAATGTCGGTAGTAAAAACATTAATGACCGAAACGCCAACTTGAAAGGAGACTTACTTATAGGCGTCAAGACTAGCACCAAAATTCAGTTCCTCGCTCATTTATCATAAGCCTCGGACTGAATGAATCTTCTAACTTCCTACTAAATTATTCTTTGAATATACATTTATTTTAGTTTTATACTTTGTTTCTACTTTATCATATATAGTATAATAAAGTTATGTAATCGTGTCGAAATAGAGTTTTGAGATTTTAGCGGAAATTATGTCCTTTTGGGTACCCTGGACACTTTTGACCAAGGTACAAAAATGTCTGTGTGTGTGTACCAGTTTTTTTTGTGGCGACGATTCCGGAGAAATTACTAAAGGTATCGGGACGAAACTTAATATTGAGAAGTTTCATGACTGAAAGAAGTTTTGTTCAAAAGGGTCCAAATGAGCCGGTATTTCTGTAATGTCGTCAAAATAGTTAAATAATAAATTAAAGTAGAGGTTGCATGAGCAAATTCTATTTGATCGAGATCGGTCGTCTGCATTAAAACTAGTCGGCCAGAATTTGACAGATATTTTGGTTCTATTGCCAGTATTGTCAAAACACAGTGCTTGACAAAGTTTGAGACTGTTGTATCGTATGATAAAGTTATGTGTCTGTCCACATCAGATTTTTATACAGTTTTTATACTATGTCTTGCTTTGATATCGCCTATTGCAGAAATCCTTGCCGGAATTACATTTTTACCGTAAATTATAGCAAATTGCTGATATTATCAAACTCGCTTTACACAAGAAAAGATAAACAAGCGATAAATGATTGGACTCGTAAAAACAAACGACTCTCCTGCAAACGAAGGAAGCAAAATGGAGGCTTGACGCGAATCGTAAAATCCGAATCTTCAACCCTCCAGAGACTAGTATCCACCCCTGCGTTTCCCCTAATTGGAGGCTTCCCCAACGTTCGTAGCAATGATTTATATGCTCACTGCGTCGAGAAAGTAGAAATTCTCCCCCTTTCTATAAGCGGCATTTCGCCCAATTTTGTCGGATTTTTCCCGAATCGGAAACAATAAAATATTCGTCCGCGACAAATTCTCACTGCGCCTCCTAGAGATGTCGGGAGATTAGGACGAATGGGCGGGAATCTATTTTTACGGGGTACATAAATTGACACTGCAAATGACGCTTGAAATGTATATACGGCTATAAGCGAGGTCATATTTTGATTGTGGGGAGAGTTATGTGACCACGTCGGATGTTCCTGCTGACTTAATTAAAATTGAGTTATTCTCTGAGTTATGAATGGCAAAGACACCATATCTCAGTGATATTAAAGTCTCATTTGATACGAACACTGTTCAAAGAAAGTAATATATGGTTAAACTTGCCCATTGTAGTAAACAATAACTGTACTAAATTGGCATAAATTAGTACTCCTCTAAATATAACACTTGTTTTTGTTGTTTTTTTGCACTACCGCATTGCAGGGTGTATCGTTCTTCGTCCCGAATATATTTAGGGGTGATAAAGCACATGTTATCAATAACTAAAAGCACTGGGCTTTGATGCAATGCATCAGACCGCATTTCGTTTTTTGTTTAAATACTTATAACGTCTTTGAGGTTCCCCTAACCAACGAAAAAATTCTGATGTGGCCAGGAACATGACTTTATCATACTATATATAAAATTAATAGTATAGCTGCATGAGATTCTATTTCATCGAGATCGGTCGTGTCTGCATTAAAATTAAAACGAATTAGCCAGGATTTGACAGATATGTTGATTCTATTGACAGTATATATTGTCAAAACATCAGCGTTTGACACTACCTACTGTCATTACAATGAAAATATCTGTCAAATCCTGGCTAACTAGTTTTAACGTAGACACTACCGATCTCAATTTGAATCTGCCAAACTATTAATTTTACCAAAAAATGTCATAGACATAAATTATACAAAATTACCTCTACTTTAATTTATTATGTAACTATTTTGACGAAATTACAGAAATTACAGCGGCTCATTTGCAAAATGCTTGAAAAATGCTTAGAGGAAACATCAAGTTCTTTTGGACTCTTTTGAAGAAAAGCCTTTTCAGCTCTAAGTTTGGTCATAAAGCTTCTAAATATGTTTCGTCCCGATACCTTTAGTAGTTTCTCCGGAATCGTCGCCACAAAAATCGAGTACACACACAGAAATTTTTTTGTACCTTGGTCAAAAATGTTCAGGGGACCCAAAATGGCATATTTCCGCTAAAATCTCATTTTTTTGGCACGATTACAATACTTTATCATATGATAAAGTAAAAACCGAATATAAGGAATGTAGAATAATTTCTAGGCATTTTGAGGATTGTGGACGTTCCATCTGATACATACGGCGTAATTTTATAAGCAATTCTCTTGGGTTCACTAGTGAAACTGTGTTGATCGTTCATTATTCCTATATGTTTTCGCACTAAGCGATTTGGTCTGAGCGTGTTGGTCAATGACCCTCAAGTGAGGATTTTGATGCAATTATTGTGTTCGATGAGTAAATTAAATTTTTCAGGAAACTTTTTATTTACCTGATTTACCTATTTATTTGCCTAAAAATTACTGTTACAAATCTCCAAAACATGAATGAAGGCATTAAATTTATTAATTTCTCTATTTTTTGCATACCAGTTAAATTATTCAAATCTGGATTAGGAAACATTGCTTTAGATTGTCTCAGTTTATTAAACTTAGCAGTAGTAGAAACAGACGGTTTACACAGTTGTCGAATCATGGCAACATTTCTTTCTGTTCGTAGGATATTCTACAGAATTTGGAATCTTTTTCGGGAAACTACTAAACCTAAAACTACTATTATTTTCGATGCAATAGTTCATAAAACTATTTTATACCAACATTCGTCTCGTGATATTTTGCGTTCCTCTTAATGAACGAAATAAATGTCACTAAACCGTTCGCTACGATTTGACTCCGCGACTCCTTTCATATACACCAAAAAGAAAACGGTGCAAATTGTTAATCACTCGTTTATCCAATAATATTTAGCCAATTCAAATAAAAAAAACGCATTGCGTGTAGTGTGAAGATTGAAACCATACCATATTCGCAATAACAAACCGTTTCAATCCAAAGTTATGTTGCTTTATGTTTGGCTACGCAACATTTCTGATAATATCGGGTCAATTTAATGTGAAATGAAAGGGTAATGGGTAATGAAATTTGCCTTGTTTTGGTAAAAAAGGGCACTAGAGACCTTTGAGCATCGTATACAGGGTGATTTTGTTTATCTACAGGCTGATATATGTCAACAATGTTTTTTTATTGTTTTTAGTAAAAACCAGTGGAATATGGCGTTTGCAAGAAAAACATTGCAAAGGCAGAGAAATCTAACCGTGTACTTGAGTTATCTTTAAAGACCGTGGAGAAACCACGATTGGTGTTGTTATGGGCGATCTTTTCGTCGGTTTCAGTTATGATGTATCACAGTTGTTGTTTAGCTGTAAATTTTAGACTTATGTTACTTGTTCTTGCTCTTTTGTTTGTTTTTGCTAAGGTTGAATCGGAGCTGGAATCACCGTATTTTAGTATGTCATATCACTTCAAACCAAGACTTCTTATTTATTTTTATGTCATGTTTAAATAAACAGCACTTCCAAAATCAGCCTGAAGCCAGCTTGAGTACATTGTGTTGTTCCTTTTTTAGATATTTTTTATTTGAAGATGTATCTTTTTCTTAAAAAACGAACAGCAAAAACCTAACCGTTAGATAAGTGACAGCAAACAGCCATAATTTTAATTAAAAAACGATGTTGATTTTAGTTCCAAATCACTGCTAAAGCAAAATGTTATATTTTTGTTGCAAAAACATAAGAAACCCTTCAAAAATTGCAAAATCAAACATGGCGCCCGCATGAAAACTACACGTTGGCCATAGTTTATCCACCATCTTTAAAGATAACTCAAGTTCGCAATAGGACTTTCCGTGCCTATGCAATGAAATCGTTTTTTATCTATGCCAACGTCCAATTCAACTGCTATTTTGAGTAATTACGGAAAAAACAATGTTTCAAAATTTCACCCTGTATACGATCCTATAAAACCTCTACTGGTCACATTAAATTAACCCGATATTATCAAAAATGTTGGATTTCCATACATAAAGCAACATTACATTGGAAACGTTGATTTATTGCAAATATCGTATGTTTTCAATCTTCACAATATAAGCAATTAGTTTATAAAAGAAATGCTTGAATGTAGGTACTTAATATCTTTGGAAACATGAGCAATTAAATAGGTGTACCGTTTTTTTGGCCCACAGTGTACATACATCTTTCAATGTTTTTAAGTGATTGTTTGTTTGTCAAGTAGAACCATTTCTTCCACATTCTTCTTCTTTAATATGGTGTATAATAGTTTTGGAAATATTGATGCGAATATAGGTGGACAACATTTGGTGACAAATTTTCCCGAACAAATACCTTATCCTAACTGAGGAAAAGACAGGTCAAAATATGTACCTACTTACTCAAAAATTTGCTCAGAAGATCAAACTGTTTTCTCCAGCAAAAAAGCGTCAAACAAAAGTAATAAACTTTTTATAGATTCTCTTAGAAGCATACTTCAGCAGCGCTAACAGCTGACCTGGAGCAAAAGAATGACACAAATGATTCTCGCGACTGAAACCGACCAAAAAGAACAGAGGTCCGATGTAACGGTTCCCGTGTAAAAATAATCGAAACAAATGAGTGCCCGAGAGAACCGTCCGGTTCTTGCTCGCTAAAAACCGGCACGCAGGCCGCACATATGCGCAATTTTGTCGATTCATGAGGTCGAGTTTGATCCGTCGTCCCCGCTACTGCAGTCTGCGGTGTCGCGCGACTTTTTGCCGCCGAGGACGGCCATGTTCGCCGTTAACAAATGATAATGGGCAGTGAGGAATGCCTGATGGCCGTGCGACCACTGGGTAGCCGACCTGGGGCAACCATTATCGGCACATTTATTTTATTGTTATTAATAGTGCCAGCCGTATTTGGACGCGCGACGACTACGACGGCGACAGGTTGCGCTACCGTACTACCGGATAAAGTTGCAGACGAGGAGGCGAGGAAGCGGAAAAGGATGTGTTGTCCTTCTGGTTTATTATGTGCGACACTGGCGTCAATGTGTTTCGTTTTTTTTTTTGTGGCGATTGATTATGTTCTCAACGACTATTCTTGTAACCTGCTAATCATGAAGATCGCGTTCGTTTCACATTCTTCACAAATAATTAGAAATAATTAAAAAGCAAACTGTAATAAATGTTGTTGTGTGGCTACACACAGAGAAATGGTTGTCTAATGTTAAGAAAATAACATTCTTAACATAATTTGTTTGTTTTAAGACAACAGATACTTATAATAAGAATATTTCTTTAATATAAAAGCACCTAAATATTTGCGTTAAGAAGACGATTGTTTTGATTTACGAAAGTCGTTGTTATGAAAATAATGTGTGGAATGCTGATAGATTGCGCTTTAGTTCTCGTCGTAGGAGAGGTGTCCTAGAGGGTATATAACCGCATACATGTCAATGCACCATCAGTGATTGTGCTATTATACCGTCAAATTATCTACCTGACGTAGAAATGCCCAACAGCTCTAATATTGATGGGATGGAAAGAGACTAAGAACAAAACACCGCGTGGGTGGGTGGGTGTGGTCTCTAGTTGGAAAATAACACTATTCCGTTTGGATGCTATTAGAGGCACAAATTAGATGTACACAATTAGTTATAAGTAGTAACTATAACTTATAACTATAAAGCAATAAACACTGCGTTCAGCAAGGCTCATGATTAACCACTGATGTCCGACCGGGTATAACCGGTACGGCGGTACCTGGGACAACGTGAGTCATTACAGACATGCATACAGTGCGTATCCATAATAGGCCTGTCCTATTTATCCCTAACACGGCCAGCCTGACGTTGGGACGTTCTCGGCCCAATCCTCTCGGCTCTTTCCTGACTCTCACAGTCACTGAAACAACTAGAATCAAAACAAACAATAACTTAATCATTTCGCACTATTACAAACGCAATGGCATCAACACTGCAGTACATCTGCCTTGTGTGATATCCGCCAGCACGCAACAACAAACGCCCAAGCATCAACACCGCAGTACGCCAGCCCAGTGTGATATCCGCCAGAAGGCAACAAAGGCCCAAGCATCAACACCGCAGTACGCCAGCCCAGTGTGATATCCGCCAGAAGGCAACAACAAACGCCCAAGCATCAACACCGCAGTACGCCAGCCCAGTGTGATCTCCGCCAGAAGGCAACAAAGGCCCAAGCATCAACACCGCAGTACGCCAGCCCAGTGTGATATCCGCCAGAAGGCAACAACAAACGCCCAAGCATCAACACCGCAGTACGCCAGCCCAGTGTGATCTCCGCCAGAAGGCAACAACAAACGCCCAAGCATCAACACCGCAGTACGCCAGCCCAGTGTGATCTCCGCCAGAAGGCAACAAAGGCCCAAGCATCAACACCGCAGTACGCCAGCCCAGTGTGATATCCGCCAGAAGGCAACAACAAACGCCCAAGCATCAACACCGCAGTACGCCAGCCCAGTGTGATCTCCGCCAGAAGGCAACAAAGGCCCAAGCATCAACACCGCAGTACGCCAGCCCAGTGTGATATCCGCCAGAAGGCAACAACAAACGCCCAAGCATCAACACCGCAGTACGCCAGCCCAGTGTGATCTCCGCCAGAAGGCAACAAAGGCCCAAGCATCAACACCGCAGTACGCCAGCCCAGTGTGATATCCGCCAGAAGGCAACAACAAACGCCCAAGCATCAACACCGCAGTACGCCAGCCCAGTGTGATCTCCGCCAGAAGGCAACAAAGGCCCAAGCATCAACACCGCAGTACGCCAGCCCAGTGTGATATCCGCCAGAAGGCAACAACAAACCCCGACTGCTTTAACCAAGTTTAGAGTTATCACAATAACTGCTTTAACAAGGTTTAGAGCCGTATCAACATTCACATATTCACAACAATGCTGGTGACTTTACTATTCATTTCTATATCTTCTGTTTTCGGCTCCTAGCTCAGGAACTACATGTGGTTTACTTTACATCTCAAACTCAGGAACCGCAATTTGGCACAAAATGATGTTATATTTCTCCCAAAACTAAAAAAAAACTAAAAAAAAATTAAACTATTACCACACATACCTTATTCATCTGCCCAATGTGCAAGGGCCAATTCATTTCACAACATATGTTACACAAAACATAAGGGTTTTCCGTTCTCTAATTATAATACCTAAAGAACATAAACTTACGATTCATGAATTATGAATCACAAAACATTGATAAGTACCAATACTCAATTACTTGATAGACAAGACTTTCCATTCTCAATTTATAACACACGAAGAACAGTATCTTATAAGTGTCTGATTATTATACACCAAAACACATAAACTCCAAATTCTCAGATTCAGGTACCTACACAAAGCTATAAACTTCAATTCTCTAATTATGATTCACGATGAACATTAATTTTCAATGTTCAAACCATAATACACAAACTGCAAACGCTAAAATCTCAAACTCAGCTACAGCCAGTCGTACAATTATAATTACTGGCTTTGAAGTTGGTGTTATTTATACAACTAAAATAATTGAAACACCCAAAACCAGCTAGCTGTTAGAGTTAGTCAGCGATGACGATTTAGATATGATACTTTGTATAGAAGTAATACAATCGTTTTTATTTTTACCCCTATAAATTGAAAAGACATGTAAATTATAAAGCGACTTTTTATTTTCCAGTTGTACCTATGTTCGATTACCTAATCAAAATCTTGGGTCACACGATAAACAAAATTGCACTTCTACTTAACGGCTTTTAAAACGTCTTACAGTAGTAACGTTGAAAACAATAAAGTATCTACAATGTTTGAGGCCACTTATAAAGGCTCAGTCCATTTGCTCGAACCCAGCACCGACAAACGCTCTCTTTCCACATAGCGTGTCTACAGAGGCAAAAATAAAAGTACGCCGAAAAACGGCATAAAGTTACACTTCAGAATGACATCGGCCAACAACAGAATAAACTCAAAACTGTTCATGTAAGAAGGAAACGCACATTGAATTTAGCGTTTGTCACATTATATTACCGAAAAACAAATATAACGGACACTCACATGACATCTAACCTATCCGTCATAGCATCGTGAGTCAAATAATCAAAACACGCACCTTTTTCACATAAATCTGCTTCCAAATTAACCAACAACGTACGTCTACGATACTCCAATAATTAAAAACAAACTCACCAGTACTAAAACATCAAAAACAGCTGATACAATACCAAATAGTTACGTAATTCCATCCCACAAAACAGTCATCTCCGAAATTTAGTCCGCCTATTGCTATGGTTCAACTTGGCACAAATTATCGCAATTTGTCAGGATTTCCAGCCGGCACATAGTTATATATAATCAACAACCTGCGTGCTCGAGTAAATTTTCCAATGTACCAAGTATGACGCATACGGTCTGGTTTTCTTTGTTCTTGAAATGTCGCTGAAATTCGTAAATCAAGAAAAAAATCGCATGGGCGAATTCCACTTCTGATATTAGAGGCACAAATTAGATGTACACAATTAGTTATAAGTAGTAACTATAACTTATAACTATAAAGCAATAAACACTGCGTTCAGCAAGGCTCATGATTAACCACTGATGTCCGACCGGGTATAACCGGTACGGCGGTACCTGGGACAACGTGAGTCATTACAGACATGCATACAGTGCGTATCCATAATAGGCCTGTCCTATTTATCCCTAACAAATGCGTTAATTGCTATCCATGTAGGGTTGCCAGGGCCAAAAATATATTTTGCAGGACAAGGGTTAAAAAATCCAGGACACATGTCAAAAACACAGGACACTCCTTATTTATCATACAAATTTTTAATAACAAAATGTAAAAAATAATATGTATACTTTGTACGCAACATTAACTAAAACATTTAAGGTATTAAATATAACATGCGAAATTATTTTTTCCAAAAAGTAGGTAGATTTTCTGTCAGACTGCAGCATGTATGGTCGAGTTACTATTAGTAGAGCGATGAAACCATAGTAGATCTCTCAGATATTAGGAAATACACGATGTAGTCTCTCTCTCAGCGCTCTACTTATAGTGGTACGACAACTGCAACGGTTTTTAAAGTGCGAAAATGGTAGCAATCTTTGCATGTTCCTTTACTTGAACTGTACAAGGTTTGTTTCGAGCATCCGACCAGGATTCTGTGCAAAACGAAAGTACTGTCTATAAATGAGAAATATAAATTGAATAATTTTCAGCAAATTTGGCATTTGTTATTTGCCAAGAAAAACTATACCCCTACTTTCAATGAGTACTATTAGCATTCTTAAGCAGTGTCAAAATCAATAACAAACAAATAATTCAGTGCCTATTTCGAAGAGTAACACATAACTAAATAAATGATTTAAGGATCATATATTGAGTTTAGACATCAAGTTATTGTCAGTAAAATCAAATTTTGAATCCAAATAATTAGCAATATTTTGATAAAATAAGAAAGTAATCCTTTGGCTCCGTTGAATTCATTGGGCATATTTTTTTGCGTTTTTACTACGCGAAATAAAAAAAATTGTCTTTAATCCATGGGTTAATTTTGTCCCTCAGAGATTGTATATTTGTAAAAATTCAAAGTATTCCATTTAATTGTTTAGTTATGTTTTCTTAGTCTTAGAATAAAAAATGTACAGGCTGTTCTATTTGAAAAAAAGAAAGGTTACCAAATTTACAGAATAAAATGAGCACTTTGAATAATGCAATTATATTTAAACGATAGGCATCAAAGAAACTTTGTTTGAACATTTTTTTAACATGTTTTATGGTTAGAGAATTATTTAGGTGTTCCGGTAATTTTGACTAAGCCTGTATAAGCACTATCCCTAAAATGCAGGACATTAAGCGTCCTGCGGAGGTCATACGAAAGACGCGTAAAATTTGGGCCTGAATCCAGGACACCTGGCAACCCTAATTCCATAGTATGGCTTTCATAATAACATATTTATTCATATTTAAAATAAGTAGGTGTTTAATCTAAGAATGTGATCTGATTAATAGCCCAACCTATTGATTTAAAACAACGAATTCTTAAGTCAAATAAGTATAGTATCCATTTAAAATTGTACAATCTTAAAGTCGGACAACCGGTCAAAACAACGGTTTTCTTCAATGAACGATATATGTTCTTGCGTATATATAAAAAAACCGTTGTTTTTGATTAACAAAGGAAGCTTTCAATTGAGTCAACGTTTCGTTGTGTGTAATCGAAATTAGGTTACTTTTGTCCTACTCATCTTCCAGTCGCCTGTTGCGCATTTTCCTAATCGATCTTAATCCATAAAATATTCAACACCTGTCTTCCGCTTACCTTCCACAACTGTTCATCATATTCATGTTCATATAGATTAGGCCATCACCAGTTTTGGTACGTAATTGTTAATCTGCAATAATGGTTAAAGTCTACGAAGGCTTTATCAAGCCATCATATTCATGTAAATTAGCCTGCTTGTTTAATAATTTCCATTTTATTTTGTCGTCTCATATCTATTCGTTCTATTTTTTTGGCTTTATTTCTTTTTGTCGTATTTAGTCTTCATCACTATCGTTCTCTTCTTCGTTCACATATAAGTTATGTACTTCTTTCTTATCGCTTCTTTACATTTCTCTAATTTTTCTAGTCATTATGTAATTCATGGATTAGCCTCTTGCCTACGCGAAATGTTAAACGTGTTCTCTCTCCTGCAAATTATACATACAAAGTTAATTAACCTAACATTAACAAGTAAACATCACTTAGTGTCAAAAAGATAAAATAAAACTGTAGTTACACTCACACATATGTTATTGCTTAATATTGTTTCAAAATCTTCTTTCAATTTGGTTTTTAATTTAACCCACATCACAAGTCCAGTTTCCTGTTACCACACTGATCGTTCTTGCTAACCCCTGTATTAATATGTTCATGCAGCATTTTCATCATAATGTCCAATTCAGTCCCCAACTGTGTGGCAAGATGAACGCCTATTAAAATTGTTTCACATCGCAATAGTATAATAGCGTACCAGGATAGTGATTGGTCTTTCGCTCCGGAAATTGCTTTGTAGGCCTGGTGCACAGATTTTTTTTATCATACACAAGATTATCATAATAAAGCAATTGGCTGCTGTCAAGTCTCTATAGAGAGGCGAAAATGACCACGCATTGAATCCAAAATTATATGTTTCCTATTGTAAGACAAAACTTGTAAAAAAAGTATTCCAAAAAAGTATTCCAAGTATTAACTATATTCTCTAATCGTTTCAGGTTTGGTTCCAAAACGCTAGGGCGAAATGGAGGCGTATGATGCTCAAACAAGAAGGAAAATCCGGAGACAAGTCTGGAGAATCCATGAGTGACATGGACATCTATCCAGGTCCAGGATCCATTGGAGGTAGCATCCAATCGCTGAACCCCCACAGTCCACCATTCATGATGAACCCAAATAGTCCTTCGTCCTCTCTGGACTGTTCCTGAAAAGAAGTTTTGTTGAAGCGTGGACTTGAAGCGTGAAGAAAGTTACAGTGTAAGATAGTGTACAAAGTGGTAGAGTGAACATCACGGACGTTACGAATTCAATTATTTATTCATTTATTATTTTCCTTTTTTTGTGATTTTCAAAGTAGAATCTCAAGCGCGCGTGATCGCGGGCACACTTCCTATTTGTAAATGGTGCAAAGGACATTAGCTGTAAGTCGTAAGATACCGGATCTAGTGCCCGACATACGGTATGTTACATCGCTGAATTTTTATAGAAATTCGACAAACACAGACACACACGAGAGAAAGAGAGGAGAAACGAGTTTAGTGCACATTTTAAGTTAGAAATACATTGTTCCTATGTAAGTTGTAGTTTTTTTTACAATAGATGTACACACACGGTATATATAAATTATAATTGATGGTTCACCCAAAAACCAAAATCGCATACGAAGTTTTAATTTGCAGGTTGAGATATTCTCTCCAAAATGTCCTATATCTCTTTTATATTAAACAACAAGAAATATCCATTAATTTTACAAAACTATTGTTGAACACTTTCTTTAACTATGCGGTTCTATTGTTGTGTCTGATGCCATTTTTTGTGAGAGAATATATCAGCTTCATATACAGGGTGTTGCATTATCCTATTTTTGTACATAAGTTGTTTTAATAAATTCGATGTTTTCTTGGTACACTTGAACTAACATCAAATTTAAACACAACAGCGGAACATCCTTACTAAAAAAAAACATAATAAACGTTTACCGTCTTTCTTCCCATGTTGAACTAAATTTTCAATGTTTTAATGTCAAATTAATTCTTATTTTAAAATTGTGCACAGTTTTATGCAAATATTCATTTTAATGTAATTTCTATCCACAATATTTAATTTATTTTGTACCAATCTAATTTATGACTTCTATCTCTGTCTTCTATCCATCCCAATATCTCTCTATATTTCTCTCTTGAGGTGAAAACCCCTTGTAAAATTTCCCTTTTATTTAAGTAGTTTATAAATATAATAATGTTTATCGGCTACCTCAGCGTTTAAAAGTTAACTAAATTATGGACGCTCATCCTGTTTTTTATTTGTTTTTGTACATAAAACGGTGGTAGCATATTCCTATTAATAAAAATGATTATTTTATTGGTGCGTTTTATTTTATTTATTACTGAACGTGAATGGCAACGATTGGTGGATATGGCTTGATAACCATGGACTAATACTTTGCTATAAACGTATGATATGGTAAGTAGTTATCAAATAATATAATAATTACACTATATGTACTATTATTATCCTTTAAGCACAAGCATTTTCCAAAAAATCGTTAGCGTCGATACTTGTGCGTGTGCAAGGTGTAAAAGATTACTTACTACAAACTTCTAGGTAGACAGAGTAGCCATATTAGATCAGCTTCAAAAATACCCAGAGTGCACCGTTTGTAAGACGTAGCGAGTTAAAGAGAACCTCAAGATTGTAGCAACTTTAGAAATATCATATAGGAAAACTAGGTCGTGTGAAGTGTCATAGGATACCGCTTTTAAGACCACGTACGTCCCGTCCGAAGCAGCTTTTATTTATCGTCATTGACGACAAATTAGAACTTGCTATTGAAATTCGAAAATTTGAAATCTTCTAAAATTAGCACTAGTATCACAAACGCTATAAACAGACCGAACTTATTTGTTTTTAATCCAAAAATTCTTCTTCTCTCTTTAAGAGTAAATGGGTATCCGATTACATGTAGGTTCAGTTCAAAATAATAGTCTGATGGTTTCCTGTTTCCGCTTCTTTGTCTTCGGAACCATAAACAGATATCCATACAATCAGTAAACCTAACCACCTCAGTATACCTTACCACCAAAAGAAAAATATATCCAATGCCTTCTTGGTCTCAAACCTTACATTTATTTCAAAGGAAATGGTTCTCGAAAACTGCTCAATACTGAGTCGCTTCCTAATTTAGTATTCTATATACCTAAAATTAAATTAGGAACCGATGATCTCATTGAAGATAATTCCTGAGAAAAGTCCCTCGGCTTAGATTCGCACCACGAGCCTACCAATTTCCGGTCTCCCAGTTGAGCTACCGAGGCAGTGGAAGTTTTCTGGCCAATTTAGATTAAGGAAACAATTCCAGGATTCGAACATATACCCAGGCCGAGGTATGTTTTCCACGAATTATCCTTACTTGTATGTGGATAAAAATATTTACGTTTCTATATACTGACGGGATTTTAGATACCATTTGTTTTTAATTTATTCTACATGGAGCTGGAAACACCAATACCACAATACAATTCATATTCCTTCATATCCCATAATCCTGGCATACTTTCCTTGAAGCGACAAAATCGTCTATAAATTTCCACTGCATCGGTAGCTCAACTGGCAGAGGTCCCGACAGAATCCTCACCTGGATTAATTAGTTATCATTAGCTTCCAGGAAACCGTGGGCCGCGCGCGCATGAGACATTCTCATTCAGGCGTGCTAATACAAGGTACTAAACTATTGGTACTGTGAATTATTTATTTAACCTGATTATTTTACTGTAAAAAGTGCATTTCGTGCGCAACTTCAGCCCCCTCTTGTCCCTACTTTCTTCAAGCCGGGCGGTTTATTTTTATGAAAGCTCCAGCGTGACTATAACGTAAAAATGCGTTACTAGTTTTTGGACTTAAAATTATATACAGTTATTAAAGATAATTAAGTTGCTGTCCGTAATTTTGTATATTATTTTTTTTTGTTGTCACTGAATTAATTCATTACTGCCGACAAAACAAATATCTATTATCGCCGCAAGGATAGGGAAGCAATCTGATGTGGCCAGGGACATGACTTTATCATACTATATATATAACAATATTTTGGAGACTGTGGCGAACTTAATAATAAAATTATAAACCCCTAACCACAACAAGTATTTTAGAAACCTAAATACGTATTTCAGCAACTATGTTGCCATCTTCAGTAGAACCTAAAAAAAGAAAAAGAGAGATTAGCACTTCATAGTATCTTTACTGGATATTCTCCAAGCAAATCACTAGTGGAAGTCACTTCCACTAGTGAGCTTCCACTAGTGGAAGTCACTTCCACTAGTGATTTGCTTGGAGAATATCCAGTAAAGATACTATGAAGTGCTAATCTCTCTTTTTCTTTTTTTAGGTTCTACTGAAGATGGCAACATAGTTGCTGAAATACGTATTTAGGTTTCTAAAATACTTGTTGTGGTTAGGGGTTTATAATTTTATTATACTATATATAAAAGTAATAGTTTGGCTGCATGAGATTTTATTTGATCGAGATCGGTCGTGTCTGCATTAAAATAAAAGTCGTTAGCCAGGATTGAATTCTATTGACAGTAGGTATTGTCAAAACATCAGCGTTTTACACTACCTGTCATTAGAAGGACAATATCTGTCATATTCTGGCTAACTAGTTTTATATTAATGCATCACGACCGATCTCGATCAAATCGAATTTGCTTCATGCAGCTAACTATTGATTTTACCAAAAAAAAGTCATAGACATAAATTATACCAACTTTCCTCTACTTTAATTTAATATTTAAGTTATATTTTTGTTTATATATAGTTTATATTTTGACGAAATTACATAAATGGCGGCTCATTTATAAAATCCTGCTTAGAGTAAATATCTAGTTCGTTTTGACCCATTTGAACAAAAACCTTTTCAGCTCAAGTTTGTCCTTTAATCTTCTAAATATGAAGTTTCGTCCCGATACCTTAAAGTAGTTCCTCCACAAAAAAAAATCTGATGTGGCCAGGCACATGACTTTATCATACAATATATAAAATTAATAGTTTAGCTGCATGAGAATCTATTCTATAGAGATAAATCGTAGGTATTGTCAAAGCATCAGCATTTGACACTACCTACACTACGTCATTAGAATAATAGTTATTTATGTCACAAATGCCGAAAGTACGGAATAGCGCGACGAGCGGTGATACAGCGCGTCACCGAAGGCGGAGTGTCGCCGTCGCATATGAGTGAGTCGCGCTATCTAGTTTTTGGCAGGAGCGACATCAACGTTTATTGTGTTGCTTATTAAGAAATACGTATTTAAAAAAAAAATGATTTCTGTATAGTAAATGCTAGGTTGGTACCACTTTAACGAAAGGTGCGTTCCGATTGGTAGGTAATGGTAGCTAATGGCGGTGGTAGAATACGAAATTATAGTATTTCTTACATATCGTGATAATGACACATATTAGTTTGCATGTATATAAACATGAGTCACTAGCAATTTTCTATTGGAAATACTATAACTGCGTCTGCTACCACTGCCATTATCACTAATGAAAACGCACCTTAAAAAGGTAATTCAAATTCTGACAGATTTATATTTGTTCATGACACATCCCTACCAACATACTAAAATAAAACTACACTCATCGCTATACTTTATTTATAATTTTCTCAATGTATCATTTTTAGAATTAGATATTAAGACGGGTTGATATTTCTTATCAACAAACAATCAAATTGGTGATCTTATTTTATTTGAAATTTGTATTTTATAATTTTGCGCACTACAGCGGCACGTTCCATAGTGGTTCTCCAACCTCAGATGAGATCAGCTGTTTTCGAATGTGACAACACAAGAAAATATTTGTCAAAATCCTGGCTACTATGTAATTTCATATCAATGCAGATGCGACCGATCTCGATCAAATAGAATTTGCTCTTGAAGGTAAACTATTAATTTTACCAAAAAATGTTATAGGCATAAATTATTCAAAATTTCTTCTACTTTAATTTATTAATTAACTATTATGTCGAAATTACAGAAATGGCGGCTCATTTCAAAAATCCTTGAAAAAGGCTTAGAATAAACTAAAAAGCTAAACTATTAATTTTACCAAAAAATGTCATAGGCATAAAGTATTCAAAATTTCCTCTGCTTTAATTTATTATTTAACTATTTTGACGAAATTACAGAAATGGCGGCTGATTTCTAAAATCCTTGAAAAAGGCTTGGAGTAAACACCCAGTTCCTTTGGACCCTTTTGAACCAAAAGCTTTTCAGCTCTAAATTTAATCATGAAACTTCTAAATATGAACTTTCGTCCCGATACCTTTAGTAGTTTCTCCGGAACCGTCGTCACAAAAATCGGGTACACACATACACACACACACACACACACACACACACACACACACACACACACACACACACACACACACACACACACACACACACACACACACACACACACACACACACACACACACACACACACACACACACACACACACACACACAGACATTTTTTTGGACCTTGGTCAAAAATGTTCAGGGGACCCAAAAAGACCTATTTCCGCTAAAATCCCAATTTTTTTTTTCCGGCACGATTACAATACTTTACCATACTGCGTATGATAAAGTAAAAACGGGTACACACTCTCATACTCATACAGACATATTTTTGTACCTTGGTCAAAAATGTTCAGGGGGCCCAAAAGGACATATATACGCTAAAATCTAAAAAAAAAAAAAATCGGCACGATACAATACTTTGTCATACATGCATGATAAAGTAAAAAACAATTCTTTATTTTTTTAAATTTCAGTGTTTAAAAACTTGACCAAGTTACGTAATTAGTCCACAGGATATTTCATAGTTTGACCACCAAAAACACATTTTAGTTCTTCTGGTATAGCAAGCTTTATAAGTATATTTTCCAAAATTTTAAAGGCGTGTGGTCTTACGCACTGGTGATATAATCATTAAAATCGATCAAATAGTGTAGCAGATATTAGACCTAGAATCTAAAATTGAAAGCTGTTATTTGTAACTGTGTATCTTTTACGAACATCCTAATATTGGGAATAATCAAGAGACAACATATTGGGAATTCAATTACTTTAATTACTCCACAGGTTGTCTCAAACTTAGACCGCCAAAACCTCATCTTGCTTTACCTGGTATAACATGCTCTTTGCATTTCTATTTTCAAAATTCCAAAATCCCGTGACAGTTTTGATCTATTTACTTACAATGTGCTGAAATAATCATAAAAATCGGTAAAAGATTAGAAACGGTATAAAACATCAAAGGTTGGCAAATTCTAAATGGTCGGTTTTTTGCCCTTTATTGGGGCACTTGTAGTTTGAGAACAACTGTATTTAAAAAACAGTAGAAAATACCTTTTAATAAGGATGCATTTTGAAGAGAGGCTAAAATTGCGAAGTTCCTACCGTTTTGAGGTAAAATGCGGAAAGCTTGCTAGGCTGTAATAATTGCGGACCGTAAAGGCAATTTTTTAAAACCCAACACTATTCGATTTGAATTCCAAAAGGGCAACCTTATTCTATTTATTTGTCTTTAAAGCCCATTTATTGTGTGATTTTGCTGTGTTCCAAATGTTCATAAAACTTTGCATTTAAGGGTGTTGAGTAATACTGAACAACTACTGATCGTAGTAAATAAATTTTTCGACTTATAAACGCTCTAATTGATTTCTTGATTATTTCCATTTACTTTGGTATCGCAGCTGGGTTCATATTTGAAGAAGGTGAGTACTTCTTTGGTAATAAGTAGACAATTATTTATCTGTTCCATATATTAAAAAAAATCTGATGTGGCCAGGAGCATGACTTTATCATACAAAATATAAAATTAATAGTTTAGCTGCATGAGACGCTATTTGATCGAGATCGATCGTGTCTACATTAAAATCAAACAAGTAGCCAGGATTTGACAGATATTTAGATTGATAATATTGACAGTAGGTATTGCCAAAAAAAACAGCGGTTTACAATGTACACTGTATGTGTATCTGTGAACAATGTACACAACCTACTGTCAGAATGAAAATAATTGTCGAAATCCTGGCTACCTAAGTTTTAATGCAGACACGATCTCAAAAAGAATTACAGCTAAACTATTAATTTTACCAAAAAATATCATAGACATAAATTATACAGAATGTCCTCTACTTTAATTTATTATTTCACTATTGTGACGAAATTACAGAAACGGCAGCTCATTAGCAAAATCCTTGAAAAATGCTTAGAGGAAACATCTAGTTCTTGGACCCTTTTGAACCAAAAGCTTTTCAGCTCAAGTTTGGTCATAAAACTTCTAAATATGAACTTTCGTCCGATATATTTAGTAGCTTCTCCGGAATCGTCGCCACAAAAATCGGGTACACACAGAAAACAGGTACACACGCACACACACACACACACACACACACACACACAGATTTTTTTTTGTACCTTGGTCAAAACTAACTAGGGGACCCAAAAACACTTATTACCGCTAAAATCTGTTTTTTTTTTTGGCAGGATTGCAATACTTTATCATACTTCGTATATTAAGTAAAAACTGTAGCGTAGGTCAAACGTAGGCCCTGACTCCGTACATAGATAATTCAGGCAAACCTTGCTCAAGTAACCCTGAACTACCATGTTACCATAGTAGTAGGCTACTTTGTTATATAAATTATATTTCCATTTTCCAGGAGTGTACATAGAGGCGGACAGGTCCGTAGGTAAGTGTTGAGAGGTGGCAAATTTTTCCCAGTACGGTAACGTTTTTGCGTCTCTGGCAACCTTCTATAAAAGCACACGGCTGGCCATTCGGTTAATATGAAATGAACAATGGTGGCACGCCATACAATGTCGATTCGCCGGTTTCTTCTGCGGTCTTCTGGTGCTGCTGTTGCCGTTTCGCTTCTTTCTCTTCTCGTACCAGAGAACCAGAGACTTTGTTCTTCCTCTTTTTGCACGCTCCTTCCTCATCGCGACATCCCGCTTTGTATTCAGATCGCAAACGGTGGAGCCGAGCCAAGAGAATTATCGTCTGGACTGGTAGAAATAGGCGAAAAAGAAATAAGGACGTGAAACGGACACATCTCTTTGACTGTATCCAATATTTGTTGGAATTTATTTTTGTATTAAGTTTTAGAATACTGATGTTTTTTAATGCTTTAAATGTATTGTTTTGTCTGTGTCCTGTAGCAGAGACATTGTCTGTGTACTGTAGCACACATACATTTCGTTAGGTATTATCTGTAGCACGGTGTGTCTAATAAAATTGGACATACAAGAACAGTGTACAAATTTGTATATACTTTGCATTGACTATTCATATTGCAAAAAATCTGATGTGGCCAGGCACATGACTTTATCATACAATATATAAAACTAATAGTTTTGCTGCATGAGAATCTATTTGATTGATATCAGTCGTGTCTGCATTAAAATAAAACGAGTTAGCCAGGATTTGACTGATAAATAATTAAATAAATAAATAATTCCTTTATTAACAAAACAATATTAAATGCACCATAATATTTATATTTAGGGCGATCACACTTGTTTCCAAATTGCCTTGCTCTTCCACTCAACCCCTTACGCAAACTAGAACTAAAGAGTTGTATCAATAATATAACAATTATTTCGAGAACTTATCAAAACAAAAATTACTCTAATTACTCTCTAATTACGCGTAATTGCAGCAAATCCAACTCAACAAAACATCGCACACGCCCATAAAAAATAAAAATTAAAACAGCCTGCGATGTGCGCTCAATGCCTAAAGTCCCCCCTGTTGAGCAAACAGATAACACTTGACCTTTCCCCCAAAACTGGTTAACGATAAGCTTTTCATATCTTCCCTGAGACCCAGTGTATATGTGACTGACCTGCTAAGAGAATGGCCGTTTATACAGCTCAGCGCGATGGGCAGGTGGAGCAAACAAACCACTGAATCTTAAATTAAGGTTATGGACATCCGTTCTACAGCGTATCTTCCGCATGAAGTATTGTGGGATTCTCTTGGATAGCAACTTATGAGATAATATTGCTGCATGAAACACATTAGTGTTATCCATGTTTAACCACCCCAAGTCCCCCAGCCCATTCGATACATGATCATACTTCCTCAAACCAAAAACAAACAGAACACATGCAGTTTGGACACGCTGAACACTGAACACTGAACACACGCTGCCGATCCGCCGCCGTCAGGCAAGGACCGTACACGGTATCACAATATGAAATCTTTTTACTACTGACAGTAGATGTAGTGAGATATTGTCAAAACATCAGCATTTGACACTACCTGTACTGTCATTACACATGCATTAGACCGAAAATTTGAAAAATCCTGGCTACTATGTAATTTCATGTCAATGCAGATGCGACCGATCTCGATCAAATAGAATTTACTCTTGAAGCTAAACTATTCATTTTACCAAAAAATTTCATAGGCATAAATTATTCAAAATTTCCTCTTCTTTAATTTATTATTTAACTATTTTGACGAAATTACAGAAATAGCGACTCATTTGCAAAATCCCTGAAAAAGGCTTAGAATAAACTACCAGTTCCTTTGGACCCTTTTGAACCAAAAGCTTTTCAGCTCTAAGTTTGGTCATAAAACTTCTAAATATGAACTTTGGTCCCGATACATTTAGTAGTTTCTCCGGAATCGTCGTCACAAAAATCGAGTACACACATACGCACACACACACACACACACACACACACACATACACACACACACACAGACATTTTTTTGTACCTTGGTCAAAAATGTTCAGGGGACCCATAAAGACCTATTTCCGCTAAAATCTCAAATTTTTTTTTTCGGCACGATTACAATACTTCATCATACTGCGTATGATAAAGTAAAAAAAGTTAATGTCAGCCTGAGATTGGTTGTGTACAAATTTGTATATACTTTGCATTGACTATTCATATTGCAAAAAAAAGTTAATGTCAGCCTGAGATTGGTTGATGCACATGGAATTGTGTACTAAAATGGATAACGAGAGCTAAGCATTACTCTAAGGATTTTATCCCAATGCACAAATAACTCAAAATATTTGTACTTTATCATACGTAGTATGACAGAATGTATTATATACAGCGGATCGGGTAGCAATGATTCATAACTAGAGATAAGTCATCATTGCATAAATCATGACGTCATGACAATGGGGTCTACTGCAACTTTTTGTAACATGCATAGCACGAGAATAAGCTGAAAGTAAACCTTAAGCTTCGCATGTATACATAAACTCCTTAGAAATGTGTTCCTTTGTGTCGTTGAGACCAAAACATGGTAAATCTGTTGTTACTAGGTATGATCGAGTCACTATTAGTTGAGTGCCGAGAATATAGTATATATCTTTCAGATATACAGAGACACACGATGTAGTCTACCTCTCAGCGTCATACTCTACAAATATTCGACCATAGTCTCACCGTTCTTTTTAAAAATTATAAAACGGACAGGTTTTGAAAATAGAGAATGGAAAAAAATGTTAAGAACTGACCTGGTGCATAGATAGAAAAAGATTTCTTATATTTAAGAAATATATTCTTTATAATTTATTGTTTTGGATCACAACATATTTGTTTGGCACTAACAATATTTACTTTATTGAATACTCTCGTTTATTTTCTCGTAGAGATTAATTAATCGAAATATTTATTTAAGAAAAACAAAAATTACTTTCCTTTAAAGTACCCAATATTTTCGTTTTGATTTAAAAATAAAATTCTTTACACCAAAGAAATCAAAGTTGGATTCAAACAAATATATTTGTATAAATATAATAATTTATCTCAAAGCAATATTTTTGCTTTGGTTTAAAAGTAGGTTAACTTCCGCCAAAGATATCAGATTTGTTTCAAATAAATATATTTTTATCAACTCATTCAACTGTATTGTTAGATGGCGCTGTAAACACGCTCCTCGCAGTTCGGCCTTATTTTGAGTATAAATAGTAGACTGGTGAAAGCCTACCGCTCAGTTGATGTGATGCGTCTGGCTACATTGCTAAAAAGACCGTGTGATTGGTAGTATACAGCACAGTGCAAGCAGGTTGAAGTTCCGATTCCGAATCAGCGTACAGTTGGTACCCTAACCTTGACAAAGAGGTTTCCAGGATAATTAGGAAAGCTATCCCGCCGAAGAGCTATATCACCAAAGAAGAGAAATACTTTCCGAAGACCATCAAGAACAACAAGGATATCATAGTACCACCAGCGGACAAACGGAATGCAACTGTGATATTGAACGAGGAAGACTACAACAGGAAGATGGACGATCTATTGCACCCAAATACGTACCGTAAAATTGCCAAGGGCCAAACAGATAAGATAGGAAGGCGAGTGCAGGAATTGGTTAAATCATCATTGATTCCCGAACAGGAACAAAGAAGCCCTTTTGTTCAACCCCCTAGAGCACCTAGGATCTACGGTTTGCCAAAGATCCACAAGGATAACGTACCTTTAAGACCAATCGTCAGCACAATAGCCTCCCCAACCTATTTGTTGGCAAAATACTTGTCGAAAACCATCCAACCGTTTACAGGACAAACTACTCTTTTGTCAAGAACTCTGCACATTTCATTCAGATTCTGAAGGAAGTTGTCATCGACCCGCAGGATATAGTCGTAAGTTTCGACGTAACATCACTCTTTACGTGTGTTCCGATAAAGGAGGCAGTCGAAGCCCTTCGAACAACACATGTCCCCCTAGGTCTACCAACCAATGTACCGGATCTGGTAGAGTATTGTCTATCCACCACATACTTCAAGTGGGCGGGAGCGATGTATGAACAGTAGAGGATGCAGCCTTGGGATCACCTCTCGCCGGTAATCGCCAATTTCTTCATGGAATTGTTTGAAGAGGAACCATTAGGTCAAGTCCTTACAAACCCAACCATTGGGTCAGATATGTCGATGATACCTTTGTGGTTTGGCCAAACGGTAGAGATAAACTTACTTACCTAGTTCCTTAACCACCTGAACAATGTTAGTCCTTCCATCAAACTCACGATGGAAATAGAAGAGGATAATCGGCTGCCATACTTGGATGTGCTGTTAGTTATACAGAACGTCAACGGGGAGGCTTGGACATATAGTTTACCGTAAGACACATACCGATCGGTACTTGAACGCCAAATCACACCACCATCGCAAACAGAAGAGAAGTGTTATTAACACTCTGTTCAACAGAGCTGAGAAGGTATGCGCTCCAGCACCTTGGACGACGAACGGAAACACAGAGTGGATCCTACGGATACACTAACTCGGACATACGGGGTGTCACACAAAGAAACCCGCACGTCTCAGGGGAGCCGCTAGTGTCAAAGGGGTTCGCTTGCTTACCATACGTAAGTGGGTAATCAGAAAGAATCGGTAGATTACTGAAGAAATCGGGTATCACGGTAAGGTACAGAGCACCAGCTAAGGTAAAGGATCTTTCATACCACTCCTGAAGAACGAACGGGTATACAATATAACATGTGAGTGTGGAACTATGTAGGACAGACAGGCGAAGCATCGAATGTCGAGTAAAAGAGCACAGTAGAGACATCGGGCTAGGCAAGATTCAACAGTCCGCTGTTGCTCAACACTGCCACGAGTCGGGGCACACTATTATATATTATTATACTATATAATTTCTATGACGGCAAGATGTTGGCAAGAGTGGGTAATTATCATCGCAGGCTTATTAGGCTAGCCACTGACACTGACACACGGCATAACCCGGAAGCAGTTTATTTTCTAAATGATTCTGGCCGTAAAAGTCTACGTACTCACTTAGGTGTATCAACAGTGTCTCCTCTTCCTCAATCAGCCACAGCCAGTTAGGGTGTCGGGTTTGATCATCTTTTGCATTTTCTGCCAGTTTTGCGGCAGCGGTTTCCACAAAGAACCTCGACTGGGTCTGCTCTGGGTTGCCGTCGAGTAACCCTCACGCCATTGAGCGAGCTGGCGTTTAGTTGGGTTCAATTAGAAGAACAGAGGTCAGTACTTTTTCAGTCGATGGACACTCTCATTGCCTGGTATGTCCGAGTTGTGAATGGTAACTGCCAAGATGCTTGCCATAGATTTATTTGACTAAATTCAAATCCAGCTTCAAAAGGTAGAGTACGGTGGGGCACATTTGGGGAATTGCAACGTTCCTCTTCATTCGCGAAAATATTGAACACAAATGTAAATATAGGTAGGTCCTTATGAACAAAAGGTTTTTGTATTTAGATTTTTTTTTTTTAATAAGTCTATTGTGCTTAACATATTGAAACTAATCTGAAAGATTAACCATCAATTTAAATCTGAATTCTTAAAACTAGGTACGTATTTAGATTTGTGTTTAAATATTTTCGCATATCACCAGGGAAATTTAAATCGTCCAAATGTGCTCAACCCGACCCTATATTGCCACTACAATTAAGATCGAATTTGTTTTCTTTTTTAAATAACACTGTCGCAATTTTAAGCGCAGTTGCCAGTTTGAAGGGAAAATTTTAATTATACATTTGAGCGTGGTCGAACTGCACATTTCTTTAGGAACTTATTATCACGGGGTAGAAATTATACGATATTCTTACCGCCTTTTTGCCGCATCGCCAACGTCATTTAATTTCAACGGAACGAATCTAATCACAATTTGCAACCGAAGCAAGCTCACATACGCAGACCAGATACATACATAAATTCTATGTATCCGCGCGTCAGTTGTGATATGGCCACCGCACAAGAATAAAGAAATAACGAGGAGCAGCGAATCCTGCAACGCAGGAACCAGAAGAAGGAAAGACAGATCGAGAGAGAGAACGAGATGACCGAACGAAGCACTCGCAAAAAGACGACACGGACACAGAACTGTATAAATTACGCATTTCCGAGTTCAGCGAAACTTATTACTGATACAACAATTTATTATGGCAAAACATGCATTATCGAGCCCAGCAGGGGTAAGGAGGAGAGTGGTGAGGTGCTGCGGCGGGAATGTCGTCCTTTTATCCTGTACTGCGAGTGTACATACTGAAAACATTTCAGCGCTCCGCCGGTGTACCGCTTGGTCCTATTCATGCGGTGGCTGGACAAAAGTGCGCCGATTTATTATCCTGTGAAAGGATGCTTGACAACGGGAGTATTCTTCGGCAAGGAGAATATCCTCGGCGACGTTTTTGTTCCACTTATATATAGGGTATAGTGGCGCAGTGAAATCATGGAGTAAGGATGAAATTTGATAGAGACTCAAATTTGATAATATTTCACTTGCTGCACTAGTCAATTTTGCAATTGATAGGAAGACCGTAGATAGTACTGCCTCGAATTAACGGTAAAAGTTTGATTTATTGACCTCACTTAATAATATGTATCGCTAAAACGATGCAACACAACCTCGCCAGCAATATCAGACACGTTAACGTATAGGTACATCTACATTATAGCTCAGTGAAATTAGTCAAATAAAGCTAGGGACATCGGAAAAATCGGCAATTTTTTTGCTGCAATGCGGAACTGTTTCATAAATTCTACGCACAAGGCAGTAATAGTGATCAATTTTTTTAGATGTTACAAATTTCAGTTTAAATCAAGATACTAAGAACAATCTTTCTAAATGTTGTGAGGCAAAATTCTACGAATCAAAACTGTACAGTCTACAACCTGAACACTGTGGATGATAAGTCAATCTAAGGAAACAACTGGAACCCATTCTGGTATGTCGGGGAACCAACTCCACTACTGGTGGAGGATATAATAACATCCTCGAGTGTGATAAGTGTGATAGCGATCTCAGACGTCACCAGGATGACAACTCGGGAAAAAATTATATAAGAATAGAAGAATAATAAATTATTTTCATGCCGTTTAAAACAGTTCTTTATTATTTTGTTTCAAATTTAGTCAACTGTAAAAAGGCTATTTTTGTTTTCAGCCACTTTTATGTTGCGTTAAATAAAAAAAAAATAGTGAACATATTACATTCGTCAATAAATTATTACTTCCATTAGGAAGTAAAATACAGATATCAGTTATTAGTATTATAGTAGCTAACCTACAAAAATGGCGCGATAGTTTTTTTCCGCCATTTCCGGCACATCGTTTTTTGTAATAAATACGTATTTCTACTTTGCGTTCGTTATAAGCTCATAACGAAACTGTTTTCGGTGTCGTTATGAAAACACTAGATCACAAACTTTCAGTAACTTTTAGTTTTCCAAGATTGATGAAATTGACGTCAAGTGTGAAGTAAGGCTGACATCTGAATCGCTATTGGCTCGCCTCAATCGTATTTGTGAATTTTACTACAACTACCAACTGTTGAAGAAAAAAATTACACTAGATTGTAAGATGACAACCGCAATTTTTGACATTTATGTAAAATTAATGTCACAAAGTAGAAAAAATAGTATATTATAACACTCGTTTTATAAGACGCATTGGCGCGCTCGTTCCATTTGGATCACAACTCGTGCGCCAATTTTAGTCTTATAAAACTTGTATTATAATATACTATTAAACATTCTTTAGATAAAAATGAAGTGTGATATTCGACGATTGTGGTGACATACGGACCATGTTAACTATTGAATTAGGTGTGCCAGACACTTCCGGCCAAGTGGGGTTGGTTAGACCAAATTACTATTATAGTTCATATAGTTTTCTATAATTCTGCAAAGTTCATATAGTTATTTTATAGATATTTTGTATCATCATACAAACCAGCATACCAGCATCTTTTAAATAACTGGTCTGCAAACAACATCCGGCTATTTCCGGCTAGGCACACCAATCGTTTCTGTTAATACTTAGGCTTAAACTTTCTCATGCAAAAAACAACTCGATGTACCTACGCTAATGGTGATGACATATCGAGTATGTTAACTATTGAAGTCGGTTTGCCAGCCACTTCAGGCCAAGTGGGGTTGTAGTTAACATATATAAAGTAACATATATTCTTCAATAATCGTGGAAAAATTACCCATATGTTTTGTATGCTAGCGCAGGTACCATCGTTTTTAATTAAGTGGTCTGCTATTTACTTTTGGATATTTCCGGCTAGGCACACTAACGTTCTTGTTAATAATTAGTTTTTTATTAATTAACAACACCTCACAGGTAGTTGACTATAGTCTGATGATTCCCTAGCTATATTAATCGAACCTAAATTGCTAAGTATAAAAGGTAATATTAATTAAGTGTTCCCCATTGGTGTAACTTAAATTGCGTTTGGATGCTGGCACATTCAACTTCACACACTGCACGTTGCTCTGCGTTGTTTAGTTCACCTATCACTCAGATAACACTGTGCTCTGCTTTTTTAACATCACTCCACTAACTCAAAAGATTTAGTTCTTTTGGGTCTGCGTTAACTGTCAGTATTGTCAACAAACTGGATTGCCTCGACATTCGTGTGCTGAAGAAGTATGTTTTCATGATTCTCGGCAAACTTTCCAATTTCATCGGTTACTAATTCCATCTCAAGATGCCTGTGGAGATTTTTGTTTCTTATATACCAAGGCGCACCCACGATGTTTCTAAGCACCTTATTTTGGAAGCGTTGAATGATGGCGATATTGCTTGGCTTAGTGCACCCCCGCAGTTGGATACCATAGGTCCACACAGGTTTAAGTATATGCTTGTATAGTATGAGTTTATTATACGTCGACAAAGCCGATTTCCTACCAATAAGCCAGTACATTTTTTTTGTATATTATGCACAATTCTTCTCGTTTCTTTTCAACATGTGGTTTCCAGCAGAGCTTGGTGTCTAGCGTCATACCGAGGTATTTTGCGGTGTTCCAGTAGGGTACGGTGGTGTTATTTATTTTAACTGGAACGTATCGTATTTGCTTGTTGGTAAAATTTATGTGAACGGATTTGGTTTCGTTCAATGTAATTAGCCACCGTTGCATCCAATCACTAATATCGTGGACAGCATTCTGCAGTTTTAGTGTTGCTTCTTCAACATTTGTATCTATTGCCATTATAGCAGTGTCATCAGCATACGTGGCAACGGTAACACCATCTGGGTACGGAAGATCATGTGTGTATAGAAAGTAAAGAATTGAGCCAAGTACACTACCTTGTGGTACTCCAGCTTTAATACATTTAAGAGTTGAGTACTCATTATCTTGCTTTATACGGAAATACCTGTCAGCAAGATATGATTTTAATAGTTGGCTATACTCGAAGGGTAGTAGCCGATCCAGCTTATAGACTAGACCTTCGTGCCAAACTTTGTCTAAGGCTTTTGCCACATCCAGGAAAATAGAGGAGTATACCTTTTTTTTTCTTCTAAAGTTCGTTCTATTATCATTGTTGTTCTGTGCACCTGATCAATTGTCGAATGTTTGTTTCTGAATCCAAACTGATGGGCGGGTATAATGTTTCTTTCATCTAAGATTGGCTTCAGTCGTTTTGCAAGTTGTTTTGACAACGTGGGCAGTAAAGAAATCGGCCTGTAGGAGGATGCTTCATTGGTGGTTTTGCTGGCTTGGTAATCATCACTACCTCCGCAGTTTTCCAAATAGTTGGCATATATTTCAGCCTAAATGCTGCGTTGCAGAGGTTAGTTATCTTAACTATAGCTTTTTTAGGTAAGTTTTGTAAGATATCATAATTAGTGAAAAGCTTTCTCGTGCTAAAAAATCAGCTCGATGTTCGAAGATGAAACAACAAACGGACAATGTTAACTGTTGGAGGAGGTCTGATAGACACTTCCGGCCAGGTGTGGTTGCCCGGTCCAAATTATTATGAAAGTACATAATCTATTCTTCTGTAATTATGAAAAATTCAATCACATGTTTAACCTTTTTTGATCTAATTTGATTGAACTGTTATCGCAATGTGTTAAACAAAACTATTTCCTTTATTACATACCTATATACGATGGATGAAACGTTAACTATCCTACTGATGTTTTTGACTAATGTATCACCAATCACGTATCCGATAAGTCTCACAAACAAGAATCAGTAAGTCGGGAATTTATAAGCTTTCACCTTTTTGCACTCTGGTGAAGTATGAGAATTTTCCAAGCTCACTCGACCTGTACGCATACCACGTGCGTCTCACCGTACCAATAAATCATCGGGACGTCAAAATTTTTCGTTACAGATCATCAATAAGGGGGCTTGTCGCATAGCCAGCGTCGACCATTAACGTTGCTCGTTAATGATCTTAGTTGGCTTCGTTATTTTTTCGGTCGAAAAATGCCGATCGGGCCGCATTCGACACCAGGATCGTGATACCAACCCCCTCGGAATGGAAGAGGACGTATAGATAATCATCGGAGAGGCCCTTGTGAATGAAATAAAAGATGCGGAACTGATAGCAACTGTTGTTTTTTTGTGTGGTGTCTACGGTGACTTGATTAGATCCATTGACTGTTCGGTTGTTTCCCTCTCTCTCTCCCTTTCTTTTTAGGGTGGAAAGAGGTGGTAATAAATTCGTCAGCGTGAAGGGGTTGGGCCATCAATTATGGGGTTATACTGTGCCGGTTGCGGTTATTTTCGGGTTAATCAAGGCAATTATCGCGTATTGTTGTTGACTTTTATGTCAAGCAGATGTCTCTGTTCTGTGTTCGTTCAAAGCCAGTGCACTTTATTTTTACATGTTATTGTGTAGGCTCCGAGTTCTTACTACTGGCTACAATGAATTAAGAACAGAAACAAAAAATAAACTCTTGTAAAGTAGTTCTATTTTTAGGGCTTAATTTACCTGGTCAGATAGTATTGCAGATAGTTTTGTAGTATTGGTTAGCAACGCTAGGCATAGTTAATCAGAAAACGAACGTTGTTATCGTTAATCACTTAACGAAAAAGTTAACATCGTTAACTGATAGTCCGTTAATTTATTACAAATGTAACGGTCGATCTACCGGTGAATATGAAACCCAAACAACTACGGATCTTTCGGTTGCATAAGTTAAAATTGCACATTGCACGATACACGATTTATAAAAGTAATTGAAAAGATCAACTAAAGCTACTTTTACATCTATGCAATTCAAAGCACGCGATTTTGAAAAATCGGATGCTATTTTGTGATAATTTGTCCACTGTTTAATCTGTGAAGTTTTAATAAATCGCATGTGTGTTTGCATATGTAATTGTTATTAAATCTTTGATTAAGCTTTTTTTCCACACAAAATTTTTCTTGTTCGCTTTCTTCGACATTTTTAATCACAGCAAACACTAATAAATAACGATTAACGAAATCCCGAATAGGTTATGTTTCGCGTCTATACAAGTGGGGCCATCACAACATTTTGTAAAACAAAAAATCACCTACGAATTGAATGATTAAATAGTGCGTTTGAGTTACACAGATGTAAATGGGCTTAAGGTTTAGCAACTGTTGGGTCAAATAACCGCATAAAATAGATACAATGGATATAAAATAGAGATTTTAACATACATGCTCTCCTAAACCGATGGTATATACAACCGCACTAAAATATATTGTAATCAACGCGGCTTGTACATTAATCACTTAAATAATGCACTGTAATCATGTTTGTTAACTCTTGGTGCCACCTTGTCGTGTAATTTCTCACTACAAATTGGTTCTGTATTTACAGTTTAGATAAGGTCTGTCTATTGTGATCTTTGTTCGTATTTGTTTTATTACGTGAATGCAAAAATTTTGAATTAAACAATTATAATGAACGGTAAAAGATGGTGAAAATAGTTACGAGGGACCCAGGGGACAGCAGTTAGTAGTGTATTACCAACTAACGGTGAATAGTGATGACCAATAGATGTTTCTGTGGGCTAAAAACATTTCAGGTCAAAAGAGGCAACCAGAAAAATAAGGGTTACAATGTACAAGACCCTTATTAGACCGGTGCGTTGAAACGGCGTAGAAGCTCAGACTATGATGGAAATGGCCAGCAACTACTTGGAATCTTTGACAGAATAATTGTGCGGAGTACATATAAGCCCATTAAAGAACACAATCACTTAGGTACGTATCAAATGCAACTTTGCACGGTACGCATTATAGCAGAAGCCCGGTATCACCATGTTAAAATCATGAGGCTACGATGGGCAGGTCATCTAATAAGAATGGAAGAATCCCCAAGAAACTGTAGAGTGCAGGCCTGAAGGTAGAAGGAGACGTGGGCGACCAAAAACACGATGGATGGACGACGTTGGAAGAGAATCTGATGTCTTGCAAATGTGCGGCTGACAGAGGGAGGGAAGGGAACGGAATGGCGACGAATCTTTGAGCAGCCCAAGACCCGAACTGGGTTGTAATAATTAAAGATATATGTAAAATATGTAGATAATGTAAATCGTAAATTGTCTTCGTAAGTTCAGTGTGTAGCACAGACGATTCAGCAGTAATATAATATAAGTTTTTTAGTATAATTCTATTGAATAGTTGAACGACAGTAAAAACGTAATTATTTTTAGGTCTCAAAATGCACCCTTCATAATTGATTGGTTTACCCATTTTCAATTGGATCTTATATACACCATTATGTCGGATTGTTCTCTATTGGGAAATCGAAATAAAATAGTACACACAACGATCCCCACCCAAAGATAGTATTGGGGGGTGTGTAATTTTGCACTTGTATTTCCTTTTACCCCAAATCACTTTGGTCCTCTTAGTTCGTTTCTTCAAAGATAAAAGTGCAAAAAAGGTAAAATTAATAATATTTATGGTTAAATTATAAAGTTAAAATCTTGAAATATTTTTTATAAACCTTCTCCCCTAATGTTTTAGGTTTCACAACCTAAAAAAAAATCTGTTACGGCTCTTGTTATTTTCGAAAATAGCAGTTGTTTTCACAATTCCTAGATTATGAATCATTTATACAATGTATATAGAATTTTTTGCCACATTTTTCCTGGTACAATTTGTCACAAGATACCCATTACAACAAAAAAAAAAAAAAACATGAACAATCCAGCAACAGTCTCTCCTAATTGGCAGTTACATCCCAACTAAGCACAAAAAACAGCTGTAGGTGCGCACACCTCTTTCATTATATTGTGCGTGACACAAGCCGAATCTAATGTCAAACACATTCATCCCTTCACAAAAAAAGCCTCCTGTACACTCGTCCCCTCATCATCTTTTTTTATATGTTTTCGTTCTGCTAGACGCTACTGTGTCTGTTGCGTCTGTAAATGTTCGCTTAATTATTTTTAGTTATGCGTTCTACGTTCCGCGTGAGAGAGGTCCACATAGATAAAAGCAATAAATTTTCTCGTTTTTTTCTAGCATTTCGCTTATGATTTACAGGCGCTCACGACACAGGCGCATATAAAAATTAATTATTATCCGGGCATCTCCACCTTTTACCGTTCTACCACTCTCTACGCCTGACCTTTTGTTCTTTTATTATTGCTATATTTTTCCACGTTGGACCGTTATGGTCACTGACTGCTCACCGTGGACATTAGCGGAGATTAATGTTGTTAAAATAGTTCCGTCTTCAAGCTGTATTGTGGTAGATAAAGTTTTCTAGAGAAGTTTCACTGTGTTATGAAATAGTATGTTTTGCCACGTTCACTAATAATAACCACGGTAACAATATCAGACAAAAAACAAAAATTTTACGGACATGTTACTTTTAATTTACATATCGTCGCCTCAGGATCGGAGTACTCTATGTCCAGCTTCTTAAATTGTTCAGGAGAGCACGTCAAAAATTCTCATTGTTCTAACTCTTCACCATATAACATTTTACCGTATTTTCAATGAAAAAAGTTATTACCAGATATTCCTGTACTATGATTGTTGTGGTTGTTTGTCAAAGTTATAGATCGTTTGAAAAAATAAGCAAGTGGACGCGGTAGTTTACGGGGGGATGAGGGTGCTATGGTAGTTGATGGGAAGGGGTGCGGTGGGTAGTTGAGGGAAATGTCGGTGAGGGGCGGGCGAGGCGGGAAGAGTGGAGGTTTAGGGATGTATGAAACCGCTCATAATGGGGAGTCATATGGTATACGGGTCTCAGGGCAAACGCGTGGATCCGTCATGGGTTATTGATTTTTAGTAACATATTTAAAATTTTGTGTTTGAGTATCTTACTAACGAGTATGTACTTTCGTTATATGGTAGATATTCAGAACCATAATCTTTAAACCTATCGGTTTTAGGTTTAGAGTTTAGACATTTTAATGTTGTAGGATCATATAATTACATTTGTTTTTGTTTTATATTTTTAAAAAACCTTATTTAATTGACACTGTAAACTAAGCACTTTAATGTTTCGATCGTTTGAAATCAAAACAGCGATAGCACACGTGGTACGCCGTACTGTAATCTGATTGATTGGATATAGTATATTCTGATCCTAAATATTAAGTCGGACGATGGACATAGAATAAAATAACTTATCTAGGATCACGTAACCAATAGACATAAACAAGTTTTTATTTCACTACATTGTAGAGCTATGAAGTGAATAAAATGACATAATAAAACCGATTTTCGAAAAAAAATGGACACAGAATAGTCTGACCCTGAAGCGACGATATCTAAAATAGTAAATCAATAATTTAACAAAATTACTTTTCATTAAAACATATTGGGCAGCTATTACCGTTCTTTAGCAAAGATATTTGGATATAGGAAATTGTAAAATTATTGATGATTGCGTACACTGATATTGAGCAAAAAAATACTATTATTATTTTACAAAGACACACACACCATCTAGCAATCATTTTTTGTAAAGATGGAGGAATTCAACAGCGTAAAAAATTTATTCAAACCCCATAATAATCAATTAATAAAATTAATAACATGACAAATAAATTCATTCTATGAACACGAGTGAAAATTACGATGAGAAACAAGCATCAATTTTGTATATCCGATGAATTCATTATCTCCTCTAATACAGGATAGAAGACATTGCTTGATAAACAGGTGTATACGCAAATTTACACGATTTTAAGTAATTTCCCTTAATGCTGTGTATTTGTCCCTTGATACACAACAGAATTCTTGTGATTAATTTATATTGTGTAGACAAAGCATAAATAATATAATAACATAATTAAAAAAATAAATACCTACGGCCGAACTACCTACTTTGATATAATCCTTTTCTGCATGTAAATGATATTTAGTCTGTCCTTTCAAAATATAGAAACCCGCCGTCACCGCGTCTTACTTTTTTGAACCGGTAGATTTGTTTTACGATACGATATGTTAAATAGAGAGCATTGTGTGTACATGAAAATGAATATTTATTTTCTCCATTAAAATAAATAAACGCCTTATGTGAGTTTGCTTTCTTGGGGCAATTCAATCTTTAGGTTTAAGATGGACTCCACAACAGTAACAATTTGTAGGAAAAAGTAAATAACAACGTGTTAAAAAAGCGAGTTTTTATGATGATTTGATAAACTCCACCCATCATTTGCGCAAATGTAGGAACAGAAGGAAAATAAACAAAAGGGAATGGAAAATATTGAAAGAAAATATAAGTAGTAAAAATATAGTTTGTTTACAGTTAGGTACTTTAATACTGCTGTTGCTTGCGATTTTGTTCCCGTGATTTTTTTTAAATTGGTACAAGTGTCTTCAAAGAAACGTTTTTGTTCAAAATGTAGATTACAGGCTGTTGTCGCAGTAAACACCTGTAGGCAATGGCAATGTCTCGTTAATCACATACGTTAGTCTATTTGATTCATATGTTCATTGAGATTTAGATACTTTATCAGTTTGCACTGTTCGGATGAAGGACAACTTTTCCTTGATGACACCGACACGATAGGCCCTAGTTTTGGCTATTGCCTTTTCACTATGTTCTTGACCAACTTGCGTTACACTATTTTTGCGTGCACGCACAAGATCGGATAAATAAGAAACAAATGCTCTCGCGGAAGAAACACGAGCGTGACCGTATTCCCAGCTCACCTCATGCATATTATAAATATTAATACGTCTTTTGTTTCAGCGTATATAGCTATATATCTAACAGGAAGATTATCGCGGCTCCGGATCTTAAGACACCAAATAATCTAGTAATTAATCAGAAAGAGGACAAAACGAACGAACCGCTTGTTGACCAGTACTGAGAGAGCTGATTATAATTATTAGTCGAGTTTGTGTGCGTCTGTGAGTGTGTGTGTGTGTGTGTGTGTGAATGTCGGATTGTTTTGAGCGATGGTCGCGACCAGAAAACGTCATAAATTTCGGCGTTACTTCTTCTACGGACACGGGCCACCGTAGTCATCAATCAAAAGAGCGTAGTCCGACATGTGTGTCGCATGTTTAACACGTGTGTCTCTCGCAGGAGAGAATGATCTGCCCTGGTCATTTCCCATGCGATGACGTCTTGGGAGATTTGACACGGTCATGTACCACACAGGCCAGTAGGCCTATGTTTTATTAGAGTGTTTTGGCGGCATAAAATATACTATTTGAAAACTTCAGGTCAATTTACATCTATATACGTACATAATATGGTAAAAAAATATGCCTAAATACTAGACACAATTATTAGGACTATTTAAAACGCAAGTCGATTTGTGAAGTACTCTGTGCTCGTAGAGTAAGCATCCAGACGTACGACACCGTGTAGACACACCCATGGGGAGTTTCCCCGAAAATTCGGAGATCTTTTGTTAAAAATTGTGTTTGGACAAAATTATGTACAATTATTTGATTGGAACATATACGCAGATGATATTACCTAATGTGTTTCGCCTTATAATCATTTTGCTACAAATGATAGCACCTGCATAAGCATGGGCAAACAGTTTACGATTGGTGCGTGTATTCCGAAACTCCACAAGGTAGGTAGCAACAATTGGAGTATTGTAAAAACAAAAGAGAACACTCGTTCTTCCTTGTAATTTCTCTCGATTTACTAGTTGCATATAACCTATAAAACGTTTTTGGTAAACTCATAACAGAATGTGCCTTTTTGACTATCTTCTAGATACATTTATAGTTTTATTGGAGAGATTTCTTTGAAAAATCTAGATTGATTAGCAGATTTTGGAGGATCCCCAAAAGGATCGACATACATCAATAAATATTCCTCAATCATAATAATTTTACTCTGTGACATGTTTCGCCCAATAATGGCTCGGTTTACCGCCGAAACCGGTGCAAACAAGACTAAACCGTAAGATTACTGAAATTACGCGGAAGAGCGAGAGTTTTTTTAATTTGTGTTTACAATAGTCCAATAGCTTACAAAGAGTTGCGTATGATTTTGTCCAAAAATAATGCCAGAAATTTCCGAATTCTGAACCTTCTCCGCCGTTTAACAGCTTACAAACTAAACGAAACAAACTACAACGCAACTTCCTTTGGGGACTCGCCATGCGTGTACCTATACGTGACACCAGTTGTCGCATGGTTGGCTGCATTATCCCTGAGCGAAATGTTTCAAAAGTTGAGTTGTGTTTTAAAAAGCACATTTTTTCACTTTTTCACACTAAGATCATTACAGATATGGATAATGCGGGTTTAAGTATTAGAATAAAGTTACCTCCAATAAAAATATCCAGTATCCCTCAATACCATTTACAGCAGAATTGAGCACCACAATTTAGGGGATTGAGTGTTCGGATTTGATCCGACCCACTGATGTTCGTAATTTTCAATCGGAGTTGAATATAGGATAATAGTCAATAAAATTACTAAAATTACGATTAAATATCATAATTTTTTTATCTTTGTTTTTTTGTAGAATATAGTATCAAAAAACAAGAAGATTTCTTAATAAAAAAATCTGATGTGGCCAGGCACATGACTTTATCATACAAAATATAAAATTGATAGTTTAGCTGCATGAGAATCTATTTGATTGAGATAAATCGTGCCTGCATTAAAATTAAACTAGTTAGCCAGGATTTGACAGATATTTTAATAGTCAATAGTATCAATAGCAGGTATTGTCAAAGCACCAGCATTTGGCACTACCTACTGTCATCAGAATAATAGTTATTTATCTCACAAGTGACGAAAGTACGGAATAGCGCGACGAGCGGTGATGCTGCGCGTGACCGCGCGTCACCGATGGCGGAGCATCGCCGTCGCATGTGAGCGAGTCGCGCTATGTAGTTTTCGGCAAGTGACATCAACGTTTTTGAGTTGCTTTTTGAGAAATACGTATTTACAAAAAAACCTAAAATGGTTATATTTCTGTATAGGGAATGTTAGGTTGATACCGCTTCTACGAAACGTCAAGTTTAAAAAGATAATTCAAATTCTGACAGATTTATATTCGTTCATGACACTGTAGATGTCACATCCGTACCAACATACTGAGATATAACTACACTCATCGCTATACTTTAGTTGCTTTCCTTTTGCATAAAATCTCAGATATATTTGCTCAGTTTAGTTAGGCTCACGTAAGTACGCGTTCCTTTTGCTTTTGCTCAGATAAATTGAACTGAGATTTTTACCTTCCCCCTTTCCGATGCAGCACTACCTCCAGAGCAGATACACATATCTGAGAATTATCTCACTTGTGAAATCATTGGTGGGGGTTAAACGAAATATGTCAAACTGCGCCTACGGCGTCTACTAGAAGCGAGGTTATGATTGTTTGTTTCACTTTGTTCTCGTCTGTGATCTATTTAAAAGTTTACTTAAAACCGTGATTAAAACTTTAAACAACATGTACAAGCTGCGATGGACAAAATAAGACTAGGAAATAATAATTAACGATGCCGGAGAAGTACTGCTTTTGGACACTGCTTTTGAACCAAAATGCAGCTGGAAATGTATGTGATGCATCTATTTTAGGAAATGTGCAGGAGACAACACCAAGTTGTTCTACGAGTGTGACAGAGTCACAAGTGTTCTGTTGATATTTTAGTAGATAGGTATATAATAAAACTGAACTTGTACTTAAATTTTGCCTGTTTTTTTTAAATAAAACACATGATAAGTAATTCTTTTTATTATTGCAATACAAAATGAAATTCCGTCAACCAAACATTTGCCTAAATAATTGTTCTCTTCTAGAATTTCTTCCAAGAAAGCCATTCGTAACAAGCGAATTTATAAAATTGCTATTTTGGTTAGGTATGCAACAGCACATTTGACATTTGAGTGAGTTGAGTAGCAGATTGCCGTTCCTTTTGAACCCTTATTACTCACTAAATCGAACTGAGTTTAACCTGAGCTGAGCGAATCAGATCAATTCATTTCAACTCACTTTGTTTGCAAAAGGAAAGCAGCTTTTATTTACAATTTTCTCAATTTATCATTTTTACAATTAGATATAACAACGGGTTGATATTTCTTATCAACAAACAATCAAATTCGTGAACTTGAACTCTGATGAAATCAGCTGTTTTCGAGTGTGGCAACCATAGACATTTCTGTGGTGACAGCAGGCGGCAATATACTATATATTACACTTTCCTGTCAGAGTGACAGTTATACATTTTTCTGTCAATGTGACAGTGTCCGTGTCAGTTTGAAGTAATAAATTTGCCTCTTTTGCAGTGGCGCCATCTAGCGGACTTTTTCAAATCACGGCTTTCGCGCCGGCTAGTTTCGTAAAACTTGGAACACCGACATCAAAGGTGCCGCCGCAAATGTCGTATTTTGATATTTCTAATCGCTGGTGACAGCACAAAAAAATATTTGTCCAGGCTACTATGTAATTTCATATCAATGCAGATGCGATCGATCTCGATCAAATAGAATTTGCTCTTGAAGCTAAACTATTAATTTTACCAAAAAAAGTCATAGGCATAAATTATTCAAAATTTCCTCTACTTTAATTTATTATGTAACTATTTTGTCGAAATTACAGAAATGGCTGCTCATTTGCAAAATCATTGAAAAAGGCTTAGAATAAACTACCTTTCGTCCCTTTTGAACCAAAAGCTTTTCAGCTCTAAGTTTGGTCATAAAACTTCTAAATATAAACTTTCGTCCCGATACCTTTAGTAGTTTCTCCGGAATCGTCGTCACAAAAATCGTTTACACACGCACACACACACACACACACACACACACACACACACACACACACACACACACACACACACACACACACACACACAGACATTTTTTTGTACCTTGGTCAAAAATGTTCTGGGGACCCATAAAGACCTATTTCAGCTAAAATCTCAATTTTTTTTTCGGGATGATTACAATACTTTACATACTGCGATGATAAAGTAAAAACTTTTCAAATTAAACCGTTATGAGTACGTTCGATAACCCCCAAAAAATAATGCGACGAACAATATAGTAGCTCAGCACAGGTTTTTAAAAGAACCAAAGTTGTTCCCACAATGTAAAGTAAGGTAATTCCACTGTGCACGGTTGCGACATAGGTATTTGCTTCGTAGCTTTAAAGGTTCAAGTTTTGATTTCAACCTACTGACATAATTCACGCAGAATTGAAATACATCATTCATTCACGTAACATTGGATTTCTACGTATCGTTTTGTTTTCACATTTTTAGTCCAGTAGAAAAAAAATTTAATAGAGTTCAAAGTCGGCTGTAATGAAAGCCTAAAATCTCGAGATTCAAGCTTTGAAGAAAATTGTGCTGTAACACTTCAAGGTGGTTTATAGTGGCTTCACATTGTTTTTCATGCTCGGGCACATTTGCGCAACAGGTTCCATAATATATGTTTTCATAGAGGAATTTTGTAAAAAAAAAATTCGGTGAACATGTTGGACCCATCAGTGTCACCAAGTCAGAGTTTCTGGCTTTTTGGTGTTTTCACCTTGTTCCCTTCCCATTATTATTTTGACGATTTAATCAGGGAGTATTGTGGTGTCATTCAGTCGCTTCCCATTGTTACTGCTGGTTTTGCGACTGTTTGAATTATTCTGTAGTGTTTCCCATTTGGGTGCCAGTTGCCGTTGAGTTGTAGCCTGTATGCCCCTAGCCTCTCTTCCACTTTAAGGACTATGTCGAGTCCAGTGGTTGGAGCTTTAACAGGGAGGCCGTCGGTGTGCTACCCATAGCGCCAGTTATGCATAGGCAAGGTAGCCGCAGTACTCTCGAGAGAGCTGACCGGGGACTTGGCCACGGTGCATACGTAGGTGATCAGGGGTTTTACTACCGAGTTATAGTGCCATAGCATCATCTCCGGTTGAGCCCCCATGTTTTTCCGAGTGCCTGCTTGGTTGTCATTAAGATCCTCTTGGCAAAGTCGGTTATATATTTGAGTTGTCGGTTCCAAGTGAGTTTTGAGTCCAGGTATATTCCTAGAAATTCCTCATTGTTAAAATAAAGCCTTTAATTAAAGAAGGAAGGTGGTTTCATGAAGGTTTTGGATGGATTTACGTACAGCCCCATTTCCCGGCACCAAGTTTCTACGTTTTTACAGGCGCTGGACATGAGCCTTGATATCGTTCATGGATGCTTTCCCTTGATGGAGGATAACGATGTCATCCGCATACCTTTGGCATTGTATGCATTATCGTTTAGTAGCTCTAAAAGCTCATCTACGATCATGTCCTAGAGCAGGCGAGATAGAACACCTTCCTGTGGGCATTCCTCCTAGGCCATTATGGTTAAGGTTTCATCGTATTGTTTCGTACTTAGGATTGGATTCTAGCCATGGGTTCCACTCCATGGTCATTGACAGCTCGAACGATGGTGGGGATTAAGGTATTGTCAAAAGCCCCCTAGATGTCCAAGAAAGTAGCCAGCCCAGCTCCTGGTTGTGCAGCGATTGTTCTATCCTTGTGATCAGCTGATGTAAGATCGAGTAGCATGATTTTCGTGCTTTAAAGGCATGTTGACAGGTGCAGTAGCCTCGCTGTGAGCGAGGTTTCCCTAATGTGCCTTCCAATTAACTTCTCCGTCGTCTTTAGTAAAAACGTCGTGAGACATATTGGTCTGTAGCCTTTGGGTTGAGCGGCGTCCTCTCCCTGTTTAAGTATAAAGAAGACTTTTACCTTTTTCCAGGACTCTAGTACGTATTTCAGTGCCAGACTTCCCCTGGAGAGTCGGCATAAGACTGATAGTAGGTGGTTGAGCCCGTAGTGTAGTAGCACTGAGTAGCGTATGATTTGAGATCAGATCTATAACGAATAATGCGATTCTGTGAACCATAATAGGCTATAGATACCCTTATAGATACTCTTAAAGATGCTTATTGGGTATCCTGAGCGATTCTGAGCACTTCTATAACGTCACTATGGCAGAACCTGTAAGCTGTTCATCACAAATGAAGATCAATCGATTGATCATGATCGATCAGATGGAAGATATCGACCTTTGTTAACTGATCTGATCGATTTAAACATATATAAGAAAACAGAAAAACAAATAAAAAGAAATGACGTGATAGAAATCGATCTGATTGATAAATCGATGTTCTTATCAGCAGTGCGATTCTATAACTGTCAAACGATTCACCGTAAGCAACTCTCCGGCGGATGACGTCAAATTGCCAAATTAGAAATTTTCTCATGGTTGCAGAGATATCTGTGGAAGAGCGAATTTCAGTAATTATTTAAGGATTTTGTTTTATAATCATTACAAGTAGATACGTGACCACCAATATGGGCAACTGAATATACACTAATTGGTAACACTGGCTTTGTGAAAAATACTATTCTCTAGTCTAAATAAAGAAAGCAGTAGTAATTACTTTTAGTATAAGAATGATGTCAACAAAAAGGTCAAAGGTTTTTTTCATATGAAAAGGGGATTTTATGTAGCTACTTCTCTGTGAATTTCCCAGTTGTTGAAAATGTTGGAATTTTTTGTGTTGAGGTGATACATAGATATGACATACAGACTGATCTAAAATGGCAAAGAACAGGTTAAATTTCCCGCCACATTGAATTTTTGTTGTAATGGTTGCAAATAAAAGCTGTTATTTTTGTTCAGTGGCGTAGGTATTCTTTTTTGCGTAGGGATTCATTCTCTGGTTATCATTACGTATATTAAATTGAAACAATGGGGGTTTGGAAGTATTTTAGTCCTTGTTAGTATTGGTAACGACATTGGACATGAATAAAACATTATCAAGACAGACATTATCAGACTTTTGTTTGTAAGTAGAGTTCACATTGTTTAGTGACTGTTTAACTGTAAAAATAAATATTAATTGTTGTATTTGATACTATTGTTCTAGGTCCTTTTCGTTTGTGTCGAGAATATAGAGCGATATTTATTGTGGGCGCCGCTTGCCTCGTTCTTATGTTTAGTGTTAGGATTATGTACGCCGTTCCAGTTGTGAGTTACACTGGTGTTTTATTGGTTCGTTGACATAAAACTGTATTTTATCTTGTAGTGCACAATCCGAAGAAGGCAATAAATTGATTGCCGAAAGCTTAGGGCTTAAACAAAGGAAGCTGGTTTAATTTCCCTCGTACCAAGGCTGATTCCCCCAGTAACTATTAAACCTTCATACTTTCACAGCCGAGAAAAATCTATTATCTTATTATCAAGACAGCACATTTTTAAACTACTGTATATTTCATAAATATAATATGTAGAAAATAAATTTTCAAATATAACATAAAAATAATATATCAAATAATAAAATCCTCCCATATGTAATCAAATGAAAATAACCCATTATCTAAATATTAAGTAAAAATCTCCTCTCATATCTTAAATCAAATAAAATAAATGTAGTTTTTATAACAAATTAAATTCCGAAGAGATAAAATAATGTTGCAGAGGAACGTAACCCCTACTGACAAGTCCACAATGCTATCTGACACTGATCATAATCTGTATCCTGCACGCATACCATCTTAGTAACACGAAATACGTTCAAAACGTTGCGGGAAATTCGAACTGTTCTTCGTCATTTTAGATCACCCGTTATATAACAAGAAGACCTGGGAGCCAAGGGTTTTGGTTCTTTTCCTATGAAAACGGATTTGGGTAAAGCTACTATTTAATAAATTTAACAATCATTTTATTTATTTTTAGTCGACATTATAAATAAATATTATGATTTATTTTTACATAAAGAAAAAAAAACAATGTTTTTGCTATTTTTAGTTCAGTAGTTTTATTTCTATATTTAAAATAATTCACGTTATATTTTTTAACATATAAACGAAAAAAAGCACAATGCAGTAAAATACACAATAAAAAATAAATTAAAAATATGTTCAAAATAGTTTTGGTTATAACATGCTTTTTCTTCAATCTCTGTATTAGTAAATTAGTTGATACGGTCAAAGTCCCTGAACAAAATGGTACAGGACAAATTTAAAAAAGAGGCAGTTATCAATGAAAAAACATCCGCGATAGTTTGTATTAAAGTTGTTGTTTTACCATTTGCAAACCTTTTTAAACTTAGCAATAATCATTTATTAATAAAACTAACTAACACATCATAAATAATTTAAACCAATTAAGTGCAACGGTTTACAAAGTAGTAGGCGAAATGCCGAAGGAAAAATACTAAGGTAAGTGGTAACAGCCAAATAGAGCAAAGCATACCAAGTCTTTTTCGACAATGTTTATATTCCATAAACTAGGTACCTATTTGCTGTTTACTTCTATAAACATAAAATATTATGTATGTAGTCTACTGTTGATTGGAGCGCCTCCAGAAAGTTGCAGGGGTACTTGTAATCGGTCTATAGCCCCTGTCATGGACATGCGTGTCGAAGAGAAGAAAAATCTTTCATCTCTAAGGGCACGTAAGGGCTTTCAAGTGTACTATACCTGAAATTCCTGAACAAAATGGTAGTACCAGGCCTATAATCTTGAGAAACTTGAGAATGGTACTTGTTATCTATAACCCCGAAGCAGGGAATCACAATATTTTGCAGGGAATGTTCACATTAAATCTCAACAATTCATTCGATGATCATGTGTTCAGAAGCTTGCGTCGCAACTTGATGTTATTAACGTTTGTATGAACGTAAATGGAATAAGTTTCAATCATGGAGCACATCATAAATTAGAGTCAACAGGTTCAATTATCGTGATTGATTCATTCCCATATCTGCAATTAATTAATAATAAAAATCATTGATAACATGTAGAAGTATCGTACATTTTTCAAACAAGTGTTTTGATTGTTTGTTGTAATCGCATTCCCTTTCTCGGTAGCATATAACTAGCACTAAAACCGTACCTTGTCCTTTAGTAATTCCTGTATGTGGATCATATATGGATTATTTTGAATGATTGAATGCTTGTAAATATCCTTCTCATTTTTTTGACTTGTTTATTTTACGTCGGTATATTTCCGCAACTTAGGCGAATCACCGACGCTGAGAGCAGGCTACACAGACCCAGCAGTTTAGTCAAACTGAAGGAATTCCAGCCTCCAGTAAGAGTTCTTTAACGTGCACGTCACATCATGACAGCACCCTGGGCGATCGGCTTTACTTCGTTATCCGATGGAAGGCGGCAAGCAAAGGTATTTGCTCCCTGCTTAAAATACCAGGACGGTCGATTTTAGTCCGAGCCAGGATTGGAACCCGGGCCTCCAGTGTAGATAGCAGCCGCTCTATCCTATACGCCATCAACCCCCCCAAACTGTTGATTTCATTTGGAACGTAGCGTGCATGATAGCCAATCTATAATTCTATTAATTTAAAAATTATATTTTTGATACAAAGTATTTCGGCCTACCAGATTCATTTGTTTTATCGCACTGATAAAACATCCTAAATTTCTCAACCGCTGAATGCAAACAGGGCGTCGCTTTGGTAAATCCAATCAGCTGATTCGGCGTCGCCATCTTCCCGCCGCTAAGAGATGTACACAGAATTGCTTTTCTATAAGAGAGTTATTTGAGAGTTATATAGTTTTATAAGGGTTTCCTATCGAAAGCTGTACGCTATGGATCTATAACGTTATAGAATCTTAGAGTGAAAAACAGAATCGACCCATAAGTCCTATTTTACTCTAGTTAGAATTTATTTATTTAATTTCTTACAGCGACTTACTACTGACATAAATAAAACTTACCCCCACGTTTGTCTTTGTAGATTAAAAAGTGACACACATATTTATTACAGCAAACAAAGCGTTTACGACTCAATCCATACATCCCTCAAGTACGACCCTCTCTCTTATCACTGTCAATAGATAAAATGAGCCCTTTGAGCGGAGCAAACCGGGAACATATGTCGGCTCTAATGCCCCTAATAGGCGGAGTAGTTACGGACCCTCAACACCAAAACGTTCACCCTTAACACACACTAATCCCTGGTGGTAGCCGGTAGTACCGAGGACAACGCTGAGGGTTGTTAACATGATCAAGTGTGACAGTAGAGCATTAACTCGCATTGTGAATCTGACGATGATAGGATCTTTGTTGGCTGGTACATTTAGTGATTTTTTGGCGAGGGATTGATATAGATGATATAATTAGTATAATATATAATATATACGCAACCATTCAGACAAAATACAAGAATCATCCAAAACTGTCCACGCGTTGTGGAATTATACATGAACATAAAATAAATACCCCTACATTAAGTGAGCGCATAGATATTGGAGATCTGACGGATTGTTATTAAAAAATGTCGATATTTAACTATCAAAACACATTTTTATGTAAAATTCAACCTTCAATTGCTACTGAAGTATGATTTTTTTCAATGGCAACACCATATTATTATTATATTATTAAATTTTAGCTAAAACATTTACGGACTTACATACCAAAAATTTAAAGGAAACGAGAAAAATTTTGATAACTCTGAAAAATAAATATTGATAACTTATGAAATATGAAAATATTTATAAAATTATTTGTCGAGAAGCCGAATCCGGACTCAAACATATCCTATCAGGTAGGACTTTTGGAAGAAGTGAGTACAACACTTAAAAAACGTTAAAAACTTTCTGTACCTGTAAATCTGTAACTTTATTCACAAATGTTTTTGGGCCATTTAGAATTTTTACTTGTATAGTAGACACATAGTAAAACACAATAACCTGACGTGATATGCAAATTATAAGCCCGGATCATATTCAGCGCAAATAAATTAATCACAAACGCATATTCGCTTTTCATCCAAATTTTCTGATGGAAAGCCATTAAATTTGAGATATTTGGTTATCCCCTTAAAGTCATATTTAATCTGGCTCTTGAAACGTCCACCTTTCCCGATGCGTGGGAGACTGCTCGAATTTCTCCTGTACATACGGAGGATGATAAAGGTGTTATCGGAAATTATGGACCTATTGCGATTTTGTCAAACTTTGCTAAGTTGTTTGAACAGGCTCTGTACTCACAGATTTTTGGTCATGTGAGGCCGCACATTTCCCAGCATCAGCATGGATTTTTTCCCGGTCGTTCCACTATCACGAACCTGGCAAGTTCTTCACAGTATGCAGCATCTATTTTGGAGGATGGTGTGCAGTTGGACGTCATCTACACCGACTTTAGCAAGGTCTTTGAAAGGGTACCTCACCCTATGCTACTTATGAAGCTTGGTATGTTTGGTTTCTGTCCGGCTGCTTCGCGGCTGATGGACTCCTACCTGAGGGATAGAAAAACATACGTCTTTTACAACGGATACAGAACTCGCGAGTTTTTTGACACTTCCGGTGTCCCACAGGGTTCAAACTTTGGTCCCCTATTATTCATATTTTTTTTTAATGACCTGTTAAATACGCTGTCCTGTCAAGCCTTGGCGTATGCGGATGACTTGAAGCTGTTTGCTCCTATACACACGCTCGAGGATGTACGTTTGCTTCAGTTGGAGCTGGATAGGGTCAATTCCTGGTGCGATACCTACAGCTTACCACTCAACATTGACAAGTGCCAGTTTATGTCGTATACTATCTGGGAACGCTTAGCAGGCGGTGACCAACGTAAAGGATTTGGGCGTGTGGTTTGATGGGCAGTTATCCTTTACTCATCACCTGGAATATTTATGTTCGACCGCTTCTCGTTCGCTTGGCTTTGTGTTGAGAATGTGCCGAATGTTTGAAAGTCCTGCCGTTTTTAAGTCACTTTTCTGCGCATTTGTCAGGAGCAAGCTGGAGCATGCGTCACTGGTCTGGTACCCCAATTACATTTCTCACCGGCTAGTTATTGAGAAAATCCAGAGGAGGTTTCTAAAGTACTTGAGTTATCGCCAGACCGGCGTCTACCCTCCGCGCGGCTGTTGCTATGAGGACTTGTTGGAACAGCATGGTTTTGAGGCTCTTCATGTTCGTCGGGAGACCCAGAGCGCAGATTTTATGCGTAAGTTAATCAGCAACATTTTGGATTGCCCAATGCTACTGGCTGGTGTGCGTTTCCATGTGCCGAGGACTGCAGCTCGCTATACAGCGACATTTCTGCCATTGCCATAGGCATACGAAGATATCTTCAGTGATTTGATTATTTTATTGCTTTTGCTTGTTTCTTGTGCTAATGTTTTTTTTTATCATATTTGTATATCGCTATGTGTTTATATATTTTGTTCATTGTAGTTATTCTAGTTTGTAATTTTTGTCCTCTAATTGGTACACCTGTTGGGCAAATAAATATATTATTATTATTATTATTATTAAATATGTATGCTATCACTAAGACAATTCTTATTTAACGAGCTAAAATAGCACAAGAAATCAGATCTGTCACATACTATTGAGACTATTGAGGACTTTTAGCTAGGAAAAAATACCAGGTCTTAATTAAACATATAATAACAAAACATATAATAGCATATAATATAACATATAAATAATATAACATATAATAACACAAAATTTCAGACATGGGCGTTCATAATGTTTTGCCGAACATGTTTGTATCGGGATAAAATAATACGAGTGCACTCTACAGACATAAAGGATTTTTACAACGACGTACCAACACTAACTTATGATTTTTTGAATGGAACAGAAGATGCTATGTATCCTAATCGTTTTGAGTTTTATCAACTGTTTCTGAGATATTGTGAAATTAATGTAAAAAACGTGCATTTTTCTAAAAGTAATTCAGGGAATTCTGAATATTTCTGTAAAACTAACAACGATAAATAAACAAAAGAACTTATTTTGCATAGTAAAAATATCGCTCTTTTCGACAGTTACCTACTATTGATTTGTGATTACAATATGACTCATCCCGAATAATGGAGGTTTGCTAAATGTCAAATAACTTAAGAATTTAAATGGAATACAGATCAGTAAACCAGCTTTCGAAAAATGCCTAACTCAACAGCTAGTTGAAACATCTAGTTTCAACGAATTCCAACAATCGCACAAATATAATGACCTAAAATGAATTAATTGCAAACTTCAATTATGAAATACACAAACAAATATAATCATCCAAAAGCTTGTTTGTTTAGGTACCCATCGAAAATTGTTTAAAATTTGTATTAAACATCTGTGGTCCTAATTATTTAAGGAATTATTAATGAGTTCTTTGTTCTTGGGTAGTATTTTCGTACACTTAACACAGTAATAAAGTAATACTCTCACAAGATACAATAGCTAAATAAAATGGTTACTGAAATAATTAGTTTATTCAGTTCGTGCTCATATTTGCCGTTCAGGTTAATGTGTTGAAGTCTTCGGATTCTCGGTGGATATATGACATTTCCCATCATTTCTACAGAAATCATTTGATAACTCTCCCTTATTCTTCATGTATATCGTAGTTGTGATTCCCTTATAAATTTCTCCCCATGTCTCCACTAGTAAGAAATCAAACAGGGTCAAATCACGAAAATCTAGTTTGCCCAGCGTTTGACTACATAAACAATTTAATGTCTTTTATTAATATTGATTAAACAATTTTGGAGTGGACAAATTTTAAACATGCTGCTGCACGAAGAGAAGAATTATTACAGTTGTGAGATTGTTGAATTTTGTCGTACCATCTAGATATTTAATATTAATTTATGAATTGTTATATGTCAATGTCGAATTAGATGCTTAATAACTTTTTACTAATTTATCGATAAGTATGTTAAGACATACTTGGAGTTCCATTTCAAATTTTTTGTTTTGTGACATTAAGCATACCTTCAGTTATTCGGGATAAGTCATATAGGAATCGCAAATCAATAATAACTGTCAAAAGGTGCGCTGTTTTTACTATGCAAAATGAGTTTTTTGTTTCCTTACTCCTTGTAAGTTACCTCAGAATACTTTTTTGAAAAATACAGACTTTTGTCATTCATTATATGCATATGAAAATATTTTCTTTCTATGGAGCGAATGATTTTACACAACTTTTCTATATGGAAGAATCGTGTATTTACGTCGTATATTATTATTTTCCAAAAGTTGCGCCGCTGGCTTGCCCGACCTAGATTCGTCATAATTTCACTGTTACACTGTTTCTGAGTGTATCGAATGCAATTCTATATCACAAAATCCAAATTTTACGCATTCAATATCATTATAATCACAATATGCAATTATTATCATAATCCAATTGTTATATTGCCGATAATTAACTTCAAGAGATACAAAAACTGAAAAATTAAAATAAATCCGGACGCAATCAAGCATATGTATGGCCCAAAAACTGCGCATACGTATACAAATACTTTTACAACATACACATACATTTGAACCGGGGGTTTCTGTTTCATTGTCAGCACTGTCAGTAGAACGATGACTGTGCAGTATTATCATATCACTTGTTAGGTGCTCAGGATGGGCGTGTTAGCTGTTAATAAAGACCTAATCTAGAAGGCCGCGCAGTTCTCGCTAGATAACTTTCAATCAGTCGTAATTAATTTCCTTAGGCAGTTACTATTATTGTGCTTCGGCTGCTGTGGTGTGACTGAAGGACGGTTTTTGTTTAGTAGGGTTACATGCAGCGTGAAGGGGGTTTGAACGAGAACAAGAGGTGTACTGATTGAGCCGTCACGAATAAAGAATGAACCTCTGGTCACATATTATACCGGTGTTACCCCTATGGATGGTATATGAAATGTCTTAATTCAACAGTACCTACATATGGGCACGATTTGTGTCTTGCCGCAAGTAATGCCTTCTATTGCATGATCATTTTGTGTTACATTGATTTTTTGCATTTGTCCCGATGTCCGGATTTGTCCAGAAATAAATAAAAACATTCGTCTAATAACTCTGTATGAATCGACTATGAGGTATACATGTCCAAATTGAAATATAAAAACTTAATTATAAAATATTAAAAACAATTTTGTTTCTTAGACGAACAAAAATACCATATGTCAAGTTACTAAGTTGACTCAAAACTAGGTTGACAAAGCGCATGGGTCAATGCACATTAAATGGTCCAGAAAAAAAGTAAGCGGTTTTTTACCAAGATGTATTTTATCCCTGGGACGTGTCTGTCGCAAATGGAGAACCAAATTTTGCTTTTCTTTTCCCCCCTATGCCGTTGGATTTCCATAACTTGGTCAAAAAACATACATTTTGCATATAAATCATAATTGAGTAGTAGAAACAGCTTATTTCCAACCTAATTATAATATACACTGTGGGCCAAAAAAACGGTACAAATTTTTAATCACTTGCATTTCCAATAATATTCAGTCAATTCAAATATTTCTTTAAACAACGAATTGCTTGTAGTGTGAAGATTGAAACCATACCATATTCGCAATAACAGAACTTTTCATTCCAAAGTTATGTTGCTTTATGTTTGGCTATGCAACATTTCTGACAATATCGGGTCAATTTAATGTGAAATGAAAGGTGTATTAAAATCAATGGGCAATGAATGACATTTGTCTTGTTTTGGTAAAAAAGGACACTAGGACGCATCGTATATAGGATGTTTTTTTCTTATACAGGGTGAAATATTTAAACAATGGTTTTTATTGTTTTTAGTTGTTAAAACCAGTGGAATATGACGTTTCTGCTAAGAACATTGCAACGGCAAGAGAAATCTAACAGTATACTTGAGTTATCTTTAAAGATCGTGGAGAAACCATTGGTGTTGTTATGGGTGTTGGGTTATGGATGTTTATGAATTTATCATTTTAGGTGGTCTTTTCGTCAGATTCAATTATGATAGACCGAGAGCCCGTGACCGCCAGACCTTCCTCATAGTATAAAAGCTGCAAATTTCTCTCCGCATTTCCCTAACACAGCTAAAGAACGATTGGCTACTATGAAGTTGGGATCATAGTGGCTTCGGCAAAGGTGTATAAAATTGTTACCCAAATTCGCCAAAGCATAAAGCGTAATTTCTTTATATTTTCTTCGGAATAATAGTAGAAATCTCGTTAACCATTGCCAGACACTTACTATCATGGCAACCCTTCGCCAGACACCCTCAAATTTTAAGAAATTGTAATTGTACCTTCGTTATTTTATAAAGGCTGAATTTTATATATGTTACTTGGGTAACTATTAGAAGATGTTTTCTGAGAAGCCAGACAGTTTACTATCTCACTCGCACCCGCTTGACCGTGTATTGCCTCAGCGCTCGCACCTACAACTGCCCTTCAACTTTATCTGGCAAGATGTTAGAACTGTCGAAAGTGTCTAGCTTCTCAGAAAACATTTTCTAATAGTTACCCAAGTAACACATATAAAATTCAGCCTTTATAAAATAACGAAAGTACAATTACGATTATTAAAGTTTGAGAGTGTCTGGCGAAGGGTTGCCACGATGGTAAGTGTCGGGCAATAATTAATAAGATTTCTAATATTATTCCGAAGAAAATATAAAAAAATACGCTTTATACTTTGACGAATTTGGGTAACAATTTTATACACCTTTGCTACCAGTTACCTACCAAAGCCACTATGATCCAAACTTCATAATAGCCAATCGTTCTTTAGCTGTGTTGGGAAAATGCGCAGAGAAATTTGCAGCTTTTATACTATGAGGAAAGTCTGGCGGTCTCGGGCTCTCGGTCTATGATGTATAACAATTTTGATTACTTGTAAATTTTTGACGTAGTTCTTGTTCTTTTGTTTGTTTTTGCGAAGATTGAATCGGAGCTGGAATCAACGTTTTTTGAGTATGTCACACTTGAGTATCCCTTCAAACCAAGTCTTCTTTTTACTTTATCATACGCAGTATAATAAAGTATTGTAATCATGCCGAAAAAGAAGTTGAGATTTTAGCGGAAATAGGTCTTTTTGGGTCCCCTGAACATTTTTGACCCAGGGGCAAAAAAATGTCTGTGTATGTGTGTGTGTATGTATGTGTGTATGTGTGTGTATGTGTGTGTGTATGTGTGTGTGTGTATGTATGTGTGTACCCGATTTTTGTGGAGACGATTCCGGAGAAACTACTAAAGGTATCGGGCCGAAAGTTCATATTTACAAGTTTCACGACTAAACTTAGAGCTTTTGGTTTAAAAGGGTCCAAAGTAACTGGGTATTTATTCTTAGCATTTTGCAAAGATTTTGCAAATGAGCCGCTATTCCTGTAATTTCGTCAAAATGGATAAATAATAAATTAAAGTAGAGGAAATTTTGTATAATTTATGTCTATAACATTTTTTGGTAAAATTAAGAGTTTAGCTGCAGGAGCAAATTCTAATTGATCGAAATCGTATCTGCATTAGTAGTAGGTAGCCAGGATATTTTGAAAGTTTTGACAGTATTCAGAACGTCAGCGGTTGCGAAACGTCAATTCAACACGCAAATGTATGGAGAATGTGTTCACAAAGTCAATGTGTATTTCAAATGCGGATAGCAATGTTGTTATGTTTTCGCGAATAAATGCAAGAAAGATAAAACTTATTTGATATATTAAGCATAATTCTTTATGATCTTTTGTAGTTAGCACTGAAGACGTTGTAATACCCGAAAATATAGTATGCTAGAAGCCAACATAATATCATCAGAATCAACAACCTTTTTTACTTTATTATATGAGATTTTAGCGGAAATATGTCCTATTGGGTCCCCTAAGCATTTTTGAGCCGGTATATCTGGAATTTCGTCGAAATAGTTAAATAATAAATTAATGTAGAGGAAATTCTGAATAATTTATGACAATGTCATTTTTTGGTAAAATAAATAGTTTAGCCGCATGAGCAAATTCTATTTCATCGAGATCGCTCGTACTGCATTAAAACACTATAAGTATTAAAACTGGTTAGCCAGGATTTGTCAGATATTGTGATTCTAATGACAGTAGGTAGTGTCAAATGCTGATGTTTTGACATTACATGCTGTAAATCTAAAAATATCTGTCTAGTTCTATTAGTTTTATTTTAATGCAGACATGGCCGATCTCGATCAAATAGAATCTCATGCAGCTAAACTATTAACATATGGTATGATAAAGTCATGTGCCTGGCCACATCAGATTTTTTATTTTTATGTCATGCTCAAATAGAGAGCACTTCCTACATCAGCCGGAAGCCAGCCTGAATACATTGTGTTGTTCCTTTTTTTTAGATATTTTTTATTTGAAGATGTAATTATTACGTGAAAAACGAACAGCAAAGACCTGACCGTCCGACAAGTGAAAGCAAACTGCCATAATTTTAGTTCAATACTAGTAAAATATGCAGGCCTAGTAGGCCTGCAAACGCAGATCGAGGTAGACGCGTGATTATGCTCCTACGTTTAACGCGAAGAGAAAAAATTTTGACAGCGCTGCAGAAAATCGACGAAATCGAAAGAAAATATATGCCTAAGCACTGAGGATAGGAATTTAGGAACGAAAATTGGCGCCCCAGGCGCCGATTTTTGCTTCTCCTGGGAGGAGTTCAAATTTCCAGTTCGCCGATTTGACTTTTAGTATGTAGTAGGGATAGGGATAGATAGATAAAAAACGATGTTTATTTTAGTTCCAAATCACTGCAAAAGCAAAATTGTATGTTATTGTTGCAAAACCATAAAAAATTGCAAAAAATCTACAGACCAGTAATTGTAGTACAATAAGGAAACCAGATAAGAAAAATCCTTCGAAAATTTCAAAATCAAACGGCGCCCATAATAAAACTAAACGTTGGCCATAGTTTCTCCACCATCTTTAGAGATAACTCAAGTTCGGAATTGGACTTCTCGTACCTATGCAATGGAACCGTTTTTTTTTTATTTATGCAAACGTCCAATTCAAATGAATTTTTGAGTAAAAACAGCTAAAAAACTATGTTCCAAAATCTCACCCTGTATACGATGGTATAAAATCTCTACTGTTCCTTTTGGCCAAAAGAAAACCGATGTCATTACCGAGTAATTTCATTACACCTTTCATTTCACGTTAAATTGATCCAATATTATCAGAAATGTTGCATTGCCATACATAAACCAACATTACATTGGATCAAAAGTTCAATGATTGCAAATATGGTGTGTTTACAATCTTCACATATAAGCAATTAGTTTATCAAATAAATGCTTGAATTTAAGTAATATCTTTGGAAATATGAGCAATATAAAATTTGTACTGTTTTTTTTGCCCACTGTGTATATTTCTGTTATATTATGTACATATAATTTTCTATATTTTTCCCGTGGAAACGGCCATTGACCGGAGTCCTTCGGCCGAATCATAATTGATCTAATTAAAGTAATTAATATTATAGTAAAATGTAATTAGTTTAAATAATTATACTCTTCCAACTTCAAAAAGGAATTATCCTATTTGTTAGTAAGCGCAGATTAGTGTTTTTCCACATTTTCATGAGCTTGTTATTCCAACCAAAGTGGAATATACAAGAAATTTTTTTATATATTTTGAAACATTTAACTAAGATAAATTAGTAATAAATTGTATAATAAATAATAAATAGACAGTTTCATATTTCAAGTCTGGTCGCACCAGAGATATTAGGCAATAATTATCATAAAAATAAATCATTTTCGAATTTCAGTAGCTTGCTATAAAAAATGGGAAGGAGTAAGAAAGCTATTTTTTATTACAAGCTCTTTGCATACAAAGTTATACATAAAAAATATTGAATTAAACACATTAAGTACCCCTTCATATCGCCAAAATCTTTATCTTTTTAAAGTGATTTTTAATAAAACAATTCTTTTTTTCTACCTTGAAGATCCCATAACATCTTGACGAAGCATTTCTTCCTAAGGTATGTTGGGTTTCATCGGTCACATTTGACGTCAGAAAACTATGTTCAAGCTGTGACCCATTTCCAGTCACCTATATATACAGTCCCGTAACTCGAAGGATACGGCTTAAGCATTCTTGGGACCTAAACAATGATTTGTTCCAACTTAACTATATGCAATACGATTTTAGTTATTCGTTATACTGCTTTAATACTGTTTTCAAAAGTATGGTTCTAGTACAACTAAGGTGCTTCTGAACCGATTTAGTTAATATTTGGGACAATAATTTAGGCAGATACTCTTGTCATTGTGCCATTAGTGTGCAAAGCATAAGTGCCTATTTTCGTATTAGACTTAGGTAGCGGTTAAATTTTCTTTGTTAAATAAATTGTTACATGTTCGAAAAATGTAAAAAGAAATATGATCAGTAGTTATTCTTATTTTATTATTATTATTCTTGTAAATCGTACACAGATATGTAAGATAGTGAGGATACAAAGTTATCAAATTTGAATCCTAATTTTGGAAAAAAGCGAAAATTGTCTACCTTACCATAAAAAAGGTTACGTCTTTTAGCATTGCGTATATAAATGACATTAAAAGCTGGTTTAAAGATAATAGTAGTCGTAATCGTACTTTCCGAAGATAGGACCATTTCATTTCGAAATAGACGAGCCTTATACCTCTTTGATATTCACCTATGTGAAGTTAGCCCCCAGCCCCCTCTTATGGGAATTTACGTGTATAGAAAAACTCTAATTACTCGAGTACCGTTAGAGATACCGCAACAAAACTAACACTGTTCGAACGAACGTTCTTCTGCCAATCTAAATGTGGAAAAGTCCGATCCGAAATATGTAAATTAGTGTCCGTAATTAATTAATAACTGTTTAGGTGACACGGAATATTTGCAAAAATCGGGATTTTCATTGGGCTGTATCTCGTTAACCCTTTGTTCAATCTTAATAAAACCAACACCATTCGATTCCCCGCTTCTTCGACTATAGGAATCTCAAAAAGTCCGATCGCAATTAGATGTGTTTGAGGTAGTATGCGTGGGCGAAGGTCGGCATGTTTTGCGACAGCTTGCGTTGTTAAACCGGCCGGCCGTCTTCCAGCCCCCTTTTATGGGAATTTACGTGTATAGAAAAACTCTAATTACTCGAGTACCGCTAGAGATACCGCAACAAAACTAACACTGTTCGAACGAACGTTCTTCTGCCAATCTAAATGTGGAAAAGTCCGATCCGAAATATGTAAATTAGTGTCCGTAATTAATTAATAACTGTTTAGGTGACACGGAATATTTGCAAAAATCGGGATTTTCATTGGGCTGTATCTCGTTAACCCTTTGTTCAATCTTAATAAAACCAACACCATTCGATTCCCCGCTTCTTCGACTATGGGAATCTCAAAAAGTCCGATCGCAATTAGATGTGTTTGAGGTAGTAGGCGTGGGCGAAGGTCGGCATGTTTTGCAACAGCTTGCGTTGTTAAACCGGCCGGCCGTCTTCCAGCCCCCTCTTATGGGAATTTACGTGTATAGAAAAACTCTAATTACTCGAGTACCCTTGTAGATACCGCAACGAAACTAACACTGGTCGAACGAGCGTTCTTCGGCCAATTTAAAAGTGGAAAAGTCCGATCCGAAATATGTAAATTAGTGTCCGTAATTAATTGATAACTGATTAGGTGACAGGGAATATTTGCAAAAATCGGGATATTCAATGGGCTGTATCTTGCTAACCCTTTATACAATCTCAATAAAACCAACACCATTCGATTCCCCGCTTCTTCGACTATAGGAATCTCAAAAAGTCCGATCGCAATTAGATACGTTTGAGGTAGTATGCGTGGGCTCTTACTAAGGCATGTTTTGAGACAGCTTGCGTTGTTAAACGGGACGTCCGTTGGATATTGATTGTTGCAAATGTATATACCCATACATTCATGGTGCTGGATCCACTAACAAATAATCCTTCCACAGCCACATACTTAGATAGAATGCAAAATTTCTTAAATCAGCTGCTTTTACGCACCCATTTGTGACATTCAAATGCAAAAATATTTCATACCCAATTCAACGCGATTCATATAACTGTGGTGTTTACATAATTCATTGCGCTGAATGTTTTTTCAAAGAAAATTCGATTGCAACACACTTTAATCCAACCTCGTATAGAGCATATATAAAAGACACCATTCTAACTTATTCTGAACTCACAGTTAATTCATGTATATACTGCGGAGAAGGTGGAATGGAGCCTACACATGAATGCAGTAAATGCAACAGGCAAAGTCATCATGTTTGTTATGGCAACTCAATAAAATATTTTGTGTGTGATTTTTGTGGTACATCTTAATTGACAATCATTAACAGACTTTATCCACCCATATGCGTGGGCTAAGGTTGGCATGGCAACACCATACTAACTTATTCTATCGAATTTTATAGTGGGAAAGTCCTATGAGAAAGTACATTTTATAAAAATTGACTTGTTCTGCTTAAACATAAAAGCTGATGTGGACTACAGCAATAACAACGTCATTTTGGACAAAACAGGTATTGTCATCGTATGCCCAGAAGAAATTTCGTCAGAAGATTTTAACATTTTTATCGTAGAGCGCAGATATTCGACTCGGTCACTTGAACCTAGTAAATGTGGAACAGTTCGGTCATAAATAAGAGCAGAATTTGAGATATTGTCTGGTTAATACATTTTTATTGGATTTTTATGCCAAAATCCAGATGGGTGGATAAAGTCTGTTAATGATTGTCAATTAAGATGTACCACAAAAATCACACACAAAATATTTTGTTGAGTTGCCATAACAAACATGATGACTTTGCCTGCTGCATTTACTGCATTCAAGTGTAGGCTCCATTCCACCTTCTCCGCAGTTTATACATGAATTAACTGTGAGTTCAGAATAAGTTAGTATGGTGTCTTTTATATATGCTCTATAGGAGGTTGGATTAAAGTTTGTTGCAATCGAATTTTCTTTAAAAAGACATTCAGCGTAATGAATTATGTAAACACCGCAGTTATATGAATCGGGTTGAATTGGGTATGAAATATTTTTGCATTTGAATGTCACAAATGGGTGCGGAAAAGCAGCTGATTTAAGAAATTTTGCATTCTATCTAAATGTGTGGCTGTGGAAGGATTATTTGTTAGTGGATCCAGCACCATGAATGTATGGGTATATAAATTTGCAACAATCAATATCCAACGGACGTCCCGTTTAACAACGCAAGCTGTCTCAAAGCATGCCGTAGTAAGAGCCCACGCATACTACCTCAAACGTATCTAATTGCGATCGGACTTTTTGAGATTCCTATAGTCGAAGAAGCGGGGAATCGAATGGTGTTGGTTTTATTGAGATTGTATAAAGGGTTAGCGAGATACAGCCCATTGAATATCCCGATTTTTGCTAGTATTCCCTGTCACCTAATCAGTTATCAATTAATTACGTACACTAATTTACATATTTCGGATCGGACTTTTCCGCTTTTAAATTGGCTGAAGAACGCTCGTTCGACCAGTGTTAGTTTCGTTGCGGTATCTATAAGGGTACTCGAGTAATTAGAGTTTTCCTATACACGTAAATTCCCATAAGAGGGGGCTGGAAGACGGCCGGCCGGTTTAACAACGCAAGCTGTTGCAAAACATGCCGACCTTCGCCCACGCCTACTACTTCAAACCTATCTAATCGGGATCGGACCTTTTGACATTCCTATAGTCAAAGAAGCGGGGAATCGAATGGTGTTGGTTTTATTAAGATTGAACAAAGGGTTAACGAGATACAGCCCAATGAAAATCCCGATTTTTGCAAATATTCCGTGTCACCTAAACAGTTATTAATTAATTACGGACACTAATTTACATATTTCGGATCGGACTTTTCCACATTTAGATTGGCAGAAGAACGTTCGTTCGAACAGTGTTAGTTTTGTTGCGGTATCTCTAACGGTACTCGAGTAATTAGAGTTTTTCTATACACGTAAATTCCCATAAGAGGGGGCTGGGGGCTAACTTCACATAGGTTTGATATTCCCTACTATTGGTAAGAGATGGATAAAAGATAATTGCGTAAATAACAAGATAGGGCAATATGAATTATTTATACCTATGGTCAATGGATATTGAAAACTTGAATATATGTTGGATTTATTATAACATTTCATGGGCATAAATCTGAGGGTGACGTCTATTGTAGGATGGTATTGTAGAACACTCGTACTGGAACAAATATTATTTATATGAAAGGAGCAAAAGCAGGACGAGTTAAAAATCTTGAATTAAAACATGCCATTATAATTTTATGTATTGCTTGTATGTATGTAAAAGCACAAAACTTAGTTTAAAAGCGTTGGTTCTAGGATTTGTTACTTATTACTATTCGAATTTTGATAGTTAATTTAATAATTCACAATCGATGGGATAATTTAGTTATTAGGTTGTATTAGGGTATTATTCTGGTCCTTGAGGATTATTGTAACCTATGTTTTTGTAGATTATGTATATCAGCTGGTTGCTAACTAAATAGATGTATGTACTAGTTACCGTTTGTTCTAATCCAGTAGCTACAATTAAGCTGTTGGTTGAAGAGCTCTGTAGATATTGCATTACTATTAACAATGTAGTCAATGTTTCATGCCGACATCATCAAAAATGATATAATGTAACAGGCGATATAAGAAATCCAAGCATCTGCCTGCCGTTGGATCGCTCAAGCATGAAAAAAATTCATCAGAATCGGCTATCAGTCGCCCATATCGGTTGTGTAATTCCTGTAACAGTCGCATTTCATTAAAAAAAAAAACTCCGATGTAGAAGTCTCTATGCAAATTTAGCAGTTGGCACGTAAGTTTTTTTTTGCTTCGGCAACCGTCCGCTAGACTGGTACGTTAGGAGTGGGCCTCAGCGGTCTATCTGAATTTATAGGGGTAATTTTGCCAGTAATTAGCCAATAATAAAAGAAACGGAATGGTGGATAATCAAATACTTCATCCTTGGTGCAAGTTTATGAAAAAAAGTACTAAATTATACCAACATAACTTTATTTTCAATTTTCTTGTACCTAGTATCCGGATGATTGGCGGCCTGCTGTCCACTTTATGTGTATACGTCCACGTTTCTATTATCGTAGGTATTAGATCTTATAAAACTCGCAATATACAGTATTATACTAGTTTGAAATGGTTCAAATGTGGGGATTAGATGATAAAGTATTCATGCAGTGGCGGCTCGTGATCTAGAAAAGTGGTTTAATGACATATCAGTTTTATAGAAAAATATCTTTATTTGGGCACAAAAAAATTATATATAATTTAAATTATTTTTGGCTGCTACATCCCATGGGTCTTAAATCCCAGTTATTATTTACTACGATACCCGGTTTCTTACTTTTTGTCCCGCAGAACTTTTTTTCAGATAAAAAATGTACATACTGAGTAAAAAGTTTCATATGGACTTATAAGTTTTTGAATTAATTAAACAGCTACAGCCGTTTGAAATATTAACAAATCGATATTTTAAACGGCTGTAACTTCTTAAGCAATTGAGAAAACCAATAGACTTCTTACTCGGAATATTATTTACTTTCTAGAAAAAAGCAGTAAAAGCTTTTATATATTTTAATATATTTGTCATGTTTTGCTGACAATGAGTTCTTCTTTATTCGGTCGGTTAAATGATTTAAATCTGCAATACCAGTTTTTGTCCACCGGTAATCGGCTCCAAACAATAGCAATTTGACGTCCCACCACAAATCCACTCATTTTTACTGTAAACATCAGCATTAAATGTCCTTGTAAATGACTATATGTATTTGGTCGACACGCATTGTTTTACCACTAAATTAGGGGTAGGCCTCCCAAGCTTTTTATTTCGCTCTTATCGATGCAACTTAGACTGCTACATGGTTGATCTAATAAACGCTGCACTGCATTCATTGTTTGTTTTTAATTTCTTGTAATTAGCACTTTACGGGCAATCAAACTCCACAGCGTACGAGTGCAATGACGTCGCTTCGCTTCTAGAGTTCTTGACACCATTGGGGGCGTGGTCCAGTAGTTCTGGTGTACTGGATACTTGCAATCATTTCAGAGTAAACAAACCAATCGACGCGGCGAAATTTGCTCGCTCGCGGGCTAGAACGCAGGCGTCGATACGTAGTGTAGTGGTAGCAGACGGTTGCGCCTTGCTACCCTAGGCCGTATAGCCGACTTGCGCTTGGAATTCTCGAGAAAATGCTCGATATTTTATTCAATTATATGTTATAGATTGTTGCATATTGACTATTACACTATTATTTACATACAATTAAACTCGTTTTTTCTTGTTATTTTTGGGGGTTGCGCAAACCTGCAAGCCAATGCACGAGCCGCCACTGTATACATGACACTCGCACCAACATTAGCACCATCACAGAGAAAGTAGGCGGTGTAGGATATCATGGTACACCTTTTTAAAAAACATATTAGACGAAACTTACAGTGTTTTAGATGAGTTATAATGTGATAACTCATCGGGCGTCACCGCCAGAGTCCTAACTACCTTTTTAACAGATTTTGGACTATATCTGCACACCGCACCGTTATAAATTTAAACGCTTTGTTACAGGCTATTGCTTCATTTATTATTAGTAAGTTTATATCGCGGTTTATCATCTATTTCAATTTTTTTATGGAGGTATGTGCAACAACTCAATTAGCCACAAGAAACAAGTTACTTTTGAGAAGTGAATAAATAAGCTTGCACAAAGATAAGATAAAACTGCCTGGAAATATCCTTGTCTTTCAAATAAGAAATGGTGAAAAACCGACCACAATTCCACGGCACCGCCTGATAGACACACATCGGATTTTCATTTGGGCCTAATGGCTCTTTTGCTTCAACTTTGTACGTCACAAATACAAAGAAAGATTACATAGTAACAACATGCTACCTGCTTTACTTAATAGTACAATACTATATTTTATAATTATCCTGATAGCACTACCACCGCACGGGTCTACGCTACGACACAAGGGGCCCACCGTCCCTCATATATTATTTTTTATAAACGTTTAAAGTAGGCATGTGCAACTTTAAAAAGACTGCAAGTCGGGCAGCGAATTTGCAATATTCACGGGAGCTGGGCATTTCTTTATAAGATATTCATTGTTCTATTTCTGCGGACATTATCGTTATTTAGGGATTGTTCGCCGTGGAGAAAAACTCCGAGCGTTCAAAGGTAAATAGTACCTTTAATTGCCTATAATTTGACGTAATTACGGAAGTTATGTAAAAATGTTAGCGTGTTTTGTTCGTTCATAGCACTTCTTAGTTGCAGGGTGCGCCAATTTCTTGTATTATAGTCTAATGAGTAATGGGGGTAGGTGATATTAGGGGTAGTGCCTACCCAATACCATTATTGGGTGTATAATTTTATGCGCTTTTGAAATTTGTAGCACTTGTGCAACTATGCGGTTGTTGCAAAAAGTTATGTGCAATTATTTATTGAGATGACAAGAGCTGTTATCAGGTGACGCGTAACGATTAAATCAAATTTCCGACAACACCGTTTGATGACTCTTGGAGCAAAACTGGCGTATAGTACTTGAACACCCATATCATTGGGTATATGTTTCATAACAAAATTCGAAAAAAAGTTATAGCTAAGTTTTCTGGCAAACTACTCCGCTGTGCCACGCACTACAAGCCACTAATAAAACTAATAAAACAACTAATAAAACAAACATATTTGGTAAATTTGCTTCCCTTCTTGCATGAGAATTTTTGGTCGACCATAGGAATTTTTATTGGATTAATTTATACTTTCCGTGGGCATTTTTGACTCATTGCTCCAAAATAAATAAACACACTATCCTGACCTATGATTAGTATGAATTAACAAAATTCAACCCTCACCGATTTACTTCAACGAAAGTACAATTTCTATCACCAAGCAAATATCTAATACATAGTACCAAAAACATTTTAATACGATTAAAAAGTTTCTAAATGTCTCAAAAGCCACTGACGGTATAGGGAATACCAGTATGGAATGATAGAGGATCTTCTCAAACATACGACCAGTGAAACTTTCATAAATGTATACACAAATATTGGATCAAAAACTTCTAATGGAACAGTTCCTTGAGATACACTGCCTATGTGGTGGATATTGAAGATAGCCGTTACCGGTTACCAACCATTTTGAAGGCAGTAAACCCAACAAACACAAATAACTAAGATAAATGAAGGACAATGGCCCATTGTCACTGGCCCAGTCAATGTACGTACTTTAAATCGAAAGTGATAAAAGGGATAAAAATCATCTCAGATTCTTGGTGTCACTTATATAAGCAATAAGTATATGTATTCTCAAAACAGTCGGAAAACGTCTCTCGTCATTATGTTTTCACTGTTCGCAAAATTGATGTCTTAACGTTAATCGATGTTGACATGTGGCAGGTAGCTCTTGTAAACACTGTATTTCACATATTCGGAAATAGTGGGGCTAAGCCGATGTTGTCGTTCATTCTCCGTAGTCTTTAAGTTCTGTTTTCGCAATAACAGAATCTACAATTTGTGGTAAAATTATGTTAGGATTTTACCACACTCAGGAAGATTGAAAACTTTGGTGTGCCTAGCAATACTGAGAAAGCGCAGCAATTTCAAACGGAACTCCATCACCATCAACTGCAGGCAAAACGTGGAACACCCTGTATTCTTAACAGTCTGTGGATGCTTTATTTGGTTATTTTGGTATCGACTTTTTTTTTAGCTGGAGATATGGTCGAATTGAGGGCAGGTGGTCCGAACACATCGAAGTGGGCTGTGTAAATGCACGCACACACTTGCATACACCGAGTAGAAGGCACAGCGGACTCTATATCGGCATCTGATTATTATTTATAAGACATCTTGCCGTTTACATTTTAACGCTCTACCGATGCGAAATTATACTTGCTGAGGTCGCTCGTATATTATACGGCTCTCGAATGTGAGTAAGAAGTCCGGTGCGAATCGGTTCTTAACTTGGCAAAACGTGAGCGAACTGCGTAAGATCCGATACGATCTTTTCCTAAAAATAATCGGAAGCCGTTAATGAGACTGATAACCCGGTGTTGGTTGGTCTTTGATGTCGACGAACTGAAAAACATGCACATTTCGACCACGTTCGATTCAATTACAATATATAAATGGCAGTAGGTATATTTTCGCGCGCTGATCAACGCCGGGCTGGAGACAAAGTTTCGTTCTTTCTCCTCAATCTTTCTCAAAATGTTCATCTTGTGTTAGAGCTATTTTGTTGATCTTTTCACAAATTTCTTATACCTAAATGCAAGAAATATATTGAAATATAATTTGAATATTAAATAATTATTAATATTGTAAATTGGATTTCTGGCTGACACTCACTGGCTGGAACAGTATGAAAACATTTATACATTTTCTTACATTAGGGATATTCTGTTTACTCTGTAATATGCCGGGTGGTCCTTTTAACTTGAGACTCCTAAATATCTCGAGAAATATGCATGGTACGACAAAAGTGTCTTAAATAAACTTGTAGGACTCAAAGGGGGAAATGATATGACTATATCAATTCCATTACAGATGGCGCTGCAATTGATGAAAATGAGGCATGATTTTTTTTAAATGGGAATACCCAAATGTTTTGTCAAATTATGATTTTACGCTAAATAAGAACAATCTTTTGCCGGAATTTTTTTTTTTTTCGTACGATGCATCTATTAAAAGTTATTGACGAAAGAAGTTTGTGGCGGCTGCGGTAATAACGACCGCTGCCACTGCATGGGATGCGCTCGCCGTCTAGCAGTCAAAGCGACGACTGATGTAGTAGTGATGTAAAAAAGTAACTATTAGTTACTTTGTAGCGGGTACTCGGCGAGATTCGAAGTAAAGGGTACCGATATGAACGTTTACCGGTTACTTTTACTATCGGTACTGGTTTTGCGTGTTCTAGCGGTCGCGTTCTACAGTCGCTCTGCACTCACTACTACCATCGATACTGATACTACCCGTATAATAACAACTAAAAGTCAACTTTCCGCTAAGCAACCAAGCATACCCCGTCACCTCTTGGTTTAAATACCAAATAAGAACTTTAGCATAAAGTGTTGTAAAATTTTCCTTTTGAAAAGTAATTAGCTGTTCCCCGTTAGATTGTTTGATTGTAAAACTTGTTCCATCGAAAAATTTTAAGTTATGGATACTAAACCTGCGCTATCTATTAGGAAATAGGACGGTTCAGTTAATAGGAATTCGTTCTGGCTTTGACGTAGTCGGGTAAAATAAACTGCTGAAGACTTATGTGAATCCCGAAACATTGTATCGTAACTCGTAAGACTCCATTAGGTTCAATCCTTTACAAATTGTTGTTGGATAGCAAGTCATTGAGCGCTCAAACATTTTGTGGTTTAATAATAAATAAATCTGACAAATTAGACATAAAACTAGTAAGTTTTAGGAATGTTTTTAATGTAGTTTAACAAAAAAATTCAATTAATTCTTAGACATACCATGTCCGCGGAGCAAGAAAATAAAAAAGGAGTGAAATTTGGCTTCATTTTACTGCGAAAGAAAATAAAAAGCCGTCTGCAATGTGTAAAAATGAGTATTCGTACAGAGGGGGGACCACAACCAATTTAAGAAAACATTTCATTTCAAAACATCTCACAATTCTCAAAGAAATATCACGGACTGGACCAAAACAACCAACAACATCAAAAGGCAATTTCTGTATGATTTTTTTGTTTGTTTGTTGGCACTTCTTATTTAGCGTAAAATCATAATCTGATAAAAAAATTGATGTTCCCATTTAAAAAGATTAAGTTAACCTCATTTTCACCGATTGCAGCGCCATCTCCAATGAAACTGATATCGTCGTCTCATTTCCCCCTTTCAGTCCTACAAGTTAATATAAGACACTTTTGTCGTACCATGCATATTTCTGGAGATATTTAGGAGTCTCAAGTTAAAAGGACCACCCGGTATAATTATTTTTACGTATAAATGAAAGAAATAATAAAATTTGTAGTCTTTATGTAAATAATTTATTTTAAAATATTCTTGTTGTAAGATCTTTTACCCTTTTATTCGCTTGCATGTCTTTTCTTATGCACCGAAACCGCATTCAGCACAAAACAACATTAAATATGTTTAATGAAGAAATTACCATACAAGATTCGCAAATCACGCTGGGTTGTACCACAAGTGCACCGTAAAGTTCTGATTTTACAACACAACGTGTGTGTCCAGTTACACAGGACAAATAATTTTCAAAAAATAAATTACATCTCTTAAGAATCCATTATTATATATAATATTATTATTGTACACAGGCTGTCTCATGGAACATGATGTACATGGCGATCTCAGAAACTTTTAGAGCCACGATGTCGGTTACATGGGAAAACACTTGCGTAAATAAATATAAACGCTTTTCAGAACAGCTTTTGATTGTTTTTATGAATAACTTCACTATTGCGATAAATATAAATAAATGTAATATTCTTACATAAGCGAATACTCTGAACTAATTTTTGTTGTCAGATTGCCCGTCAGCTTTTGCTGGGCGTGAATCAACTTGTTTATTTCTTATGGAAGCCTTACTTATTTTTTACTGATTTAAATAGAATATTGAAAATGCTTTTCAACCATGTGTTACACTTATGAAAATATTACAAAATATGCATTTAGGTGGCCTGCTAGAACTATGAATGATACAGTGCAGGACCTTCCGGTAGTAGTAAAGAGGGTTTCTAGGAATACCTAACAGAACTAATAGCGACCACTAATAACACTAACAACTAACAACTAATAATGATCAAGTTAAGAAGTAATAACGAGAAAAGTTAATGTGTATTATATATTTTCTGCTAAGAACTATTTTCTTAGATTGTTCGTAAGTAATATTAGGGAAGTTTGGGGAATTTTTAATATGTCATTAAGAATAAATAAAGCAATGCCTTTACAAGACCTAAGTAATAATACTATTTTTGTAAAATTATGTTAGTATGTGAACATATTAGTTCATTAATTTTAACATTTGAACGTATATTTAACATTTTGTGAGAATTCTATTCTATCGTAACTATATCCGTAAGATATTATACAGCATTATCGATGTAAATGAAAAAACCGACTATTAAACATCGAAGATTAACATACGATTATTAAAAACGATTATTATAAACCGATTATTAAAAACCGATTACTAAGAATCGATTAATTAAAGTCGATTATTGAAAATCGTTTCTTAGAAATAATAATCGAGATATTTCGATTATTTCATGAACCGATTATAATCGATTATGTAATCCGAATGCGCCCATCACTAGTGGTAGTAATCAAGAATTACCAATAACAGAAGGTATTTTATCAGTAAACACTGCAGCGTGTAGCTTCTGTATAGTAGGTATTACTGTTCACTACGTATGCTAGTTTATCTAGCCTCATAGAAAAAAAATCTGGTGTTTAAGTCTGGTGATTTGGCAAGCCACCTATCATTTTAATTCGTGATTATTTCATGAACGCGGTAAACATGGTTGTAAAGCATTTTAAATATTCTATTTAAATATAAAAAGGTACAATAATGCGTTCATAAGAAATAACAAAGTTGAATATCAGCCAGCAAACAAATTTCTGACAACAAAAATGGCTCTGATGTTGTATGCTCTGATACAAGCATACAACATTTCGACTTTATATTTATCGTAATAGCGAAGATATTCAAGAAAAGAGAAATTAGCAAATTATACTTTTTCCCTAATTTCTAGCGATTCGCGAAAAATATTTTAAAATCAGAAACTATCGTGAAAATAGTCAATTTTTACGCAAGTTTTTACCCATTACCGACATCGTAGCAGTTTCCGAAATCCCCATGTCTGTCACGTTACGTGATACACACTGTATATTAATAAATCCACTGAAGGTCTGGAACAATCCTTTAGGAACAAACCTCTCAATTATTGGCTTGAATCAATTGAGTTACAAGTTACAATGTTTCATCGATTTATGACATGATGGGCAGCAAGGAGATAGGTGTCTAAGACGTTGTTTCATGTGAAAGTTCCCATCATGATACTCAACATGATCACCACTGCCACTTCTACAGTTGGCCTTATGTGGAAGCTGCTTAAGTACCTCTCTACTTATCAAGACATAACCCGTAGTTTTTTTTGGGATTAATGTCATGGTTAATGAAGTTCTGAACTTATGTTGGCATAGTAAACATGATATACGTGCCTTCTTGTCCATTATCCTCCGTATGGATTTCTTCAAACATTTGCTTAAAATAACAAAGTATCATCCAAGTCAATCCTGTCAAAAAATAAAATAAAATAAAACAACAACATTTGGGCCATAAGTTACTAGTTCTTTTGGGCTCTTAGTAGAAAACAAACAAGCGACAATTTCTTGTCAATACATTCGAAACTAAGACACAACGTTATATTTAGATCATATTTTAGATCAAGTTGATCACTGTAACTTTTCCGTATACATAATTTCAAGAAAACGGTTGTAGAATAAGTAGTACGTTCTAAGAGAACAATAGTGTCACGCCGAGAAGACATGCATGATCACGAGGACGCATCAAACAATCCTCGCGAAACGAGGACGGATACCAACTATACTATGAATACACAATTCTCGACGTACATTTATTTTAACCTTACATTTATAATCAGCAACACTGTTTTTGTGTCTCTACGACTAAAATTATTCAAGTAGTTCATATTACCAATATATTTAGTTAAAGTTTCTGGGGTTTTCAAGATAAAGAAAGCAAAAAAGCGCCAACCTCGTCGTTAACCTCCTTTCTTGATACCACATCCCACTAACTATGTAGATGACATGCACATAGCGTATGTAATCAATAATATTATAGAATTGCAGGTGAACATCTACCTTGATAACGAAAAATGCATGTAAAAGAAGCATATTTTGGCCATAAATAAGCAAATAGAACTTAAAACTTAAAGAACTTAAAACGTAAATAGATTGTAAATACAGTTATTATAATTATAAAAGTTCCTATTCACATACCTGTCCAATTCGTTACTATCATCAATATATATTTTTGCTTTATCATACGTATTGTAATCGTGTCGATTTTTTTTTATATATTTGCGGAAATACGTCCTTTTGGGTCCTCTGAACATTTTTGACCAAGGTGAAACAAATGTCTGTGTGTGTATACTGTATACGGGGCGATTCAATTTCGAGCCTCACCATGGGGATCCCGCTTATTAGTGGTTATAGAGCCTATGTTTAAATTTGGGACAACAAAATTCGTATTTTTGTGCTAATCAATTATCTGAAAAGAAATTTAAGCTATCATTGAAGATATCCACAAAAACGGTAATGTACCCAACTGGAGCTTGGTTACAGACCGCCGTAGTCGTTGCCAAGCAACGCCAACAAAATGCACTTGGATCAAGCGGCGCCCTCGTTTGCTATTTAACCAAATAAACCTTAATTGTGGTTGATTGTGGATGTAAAATGCCGTTCACCAATAACGAAAAGCGTAATATAATAAGGGTTTATTATTGTTCTCTTAGAAATGTCGCATCGTACAATATTCCTAACATTGGACGAAAATTTAGCGGATCATGGATCGTTTACTAAACCCTGCAATTCTTATAATCCTCATGGAAATGTTGAAACTGATCAAAGAGGTATTTTAGAAATGGTAATCGTTAAATTACCATAATTTGCTATGCTTCAACTACTGGTTTTTAGATAAATGTCGATCCTCGGATTTTTAACCGGGAAGTAGCCCTTAATTTAGAATTGCCGCAAATACGTGTTTGCAGACCATTACGAACAAAGAAATTGAAACCGTACAAACCCCACACAAGTCAAACTTTGCAATTGTACGAAATTATTTAAATCAACAATTTCCAAATCGCTGGATTGGTAATGATGGAGTGGTGGATCCCCTGATTTAAGTCCTCTGGACTATTTTCTTTGGGAAATGTGAACGACGAAATTTATCACGATACTCGCAGAAATATCGACGATCTGCGGAATCGAATAACAAATGCGGTCAATGCTATTCCGGGAAGAACAGTTAGAAGAGCATATCAACATGTAGAAAAGCGGGCACCCTTTTCTGCCTTCAAGAAAATAGCGGATAATTTGAACATTTACTTAAAAAATAATCTTTATGTTGTATAAACTTACTTCTTTTACAATCTGAATGTTTTTAGTCCAAAGCACTCTTCGTCAGTCCGGCGCCGGCGGTCTGTAACCAAGCTGCAGTTGGTTACTTGATGAGCACGACAAACAACAAGAAAAATGAAACGTTTTTTATTATTAAACCATTGCTTTAAAAAATGATGCCAGCATGTTATACATTTCGGAAATTTGGTATAACTTATGTCTATGACATTTTTCGGAATTATTTATTAATCGTTTAGCTGCATTACCAGATTCAAAATCGAGATTGGTCGTGTCTGCATTGATACTAGTTAGCCGGGATTTGACAGATATTTTGTTTCTATTGACGGTATTGTAAAAACATCAGCGTTAGACACTGCTTTATAGTATGATAAAATTATCTGCTTGGCAACAACAGATTTTTTATTTTTAGTTGTCATTAGGATTAAGACATTTGAGCAAGATTGGACAATATCGATGGCGTCCAAATCTGGCGCAAACAATTGTAAAACAGATCTTTAGGTTGAGTTTAGAAGGCAAAAGTATGTTATACGATCATGTTAAAAATTGTTAATAATCCTAACGCATTACAGGAGAGTTTGATAAATCGACAAATAAAATACTGTTAGCCTACAGTAGATATCCGTTTCATGCTGGCGCCATCTGGCGTTTCGTTTGTGGTCGCGTTACACCGCCGAAACATGAGAATCACGTCCCTGGGGGCGGACGCCACGCACCATTTACTTTCTTTAACTGCGGCCCTGAAACGCTTCCAACAATTCCGCTAACGTAGCGGTTCTTCCATCTCAAATTATGTCGCTTTCAGTTCTATTCAGTGGGGAAGAAAGAAGTGGGATGGGAACTTTTGGGGAGGTGCTTTTCATTAAAATGATTGAGTCCGGATGTCAGCCAAGGTCACAGTAGTGGCGCCAGCGTGGCTGCAGTCAAATTAGACACAGTATATATTTTATGGGTAGAATTGTGCGGTTTCGATCTGTGTGGTATTCCGAGCAAAGTTGATAAGATGGAAATGGTTATCGTATTCGTATAGCCAGTAGGTCAATAATAATAGCTAAACTGTGAATACAATCAAGATTTTTTTTAAGAATTTTTTTTCTTATACAAAAACTTGCAGAAAAACGTCATTTGGAAACGGAAATTAAACTCAAAAATATTTCTAATTTTTAGAAAAACAAAAAAATAAAAAAATGCGTTTTAATTTTGAAACTTATTATTTTTATTTGAATTAAACTAACCTGCCATGAGCATTGATAATGTGTCTCATATGATAATTTCATCATAATTTTTAGGAATTACTAACGGCCGTTTCACACGGGACACGGCGCGGCGTTTTTATCCGTGTACGGATAATCATTGCGTTGCACGAAAGTCCCAATAGTGCACATTTAACGCGAATTAATTCAAATTTCTGAAATCTGCAAAAGCAAAAAAAATAATACAGGTTTACAGTTAAAGATCTGAGCTATAGTAAAACGAGAAAATTATCTGGCGAAAGTTGGTATTTTTGGAATATGACAGCACCAAACTTAGGAAACTGCGCGCCGCTCATTCTATAGTTAAATAATGGGTTATATTCACTTGTCATTTCTTTGTTACCATATGATTTGATTTATTTCTACTATCCATTAGTAATTGGATTAGACTATTTACATTAGGTCTACGACAAAAAAAACGGTTAGTTCCTATTTCTGAAATGTTTTTATCCTTTTTAACCAAAAACACACGGTCGTCAGAATACGCGCTTTAGAAAACTCGGGCGATATAAGACACGCCTTCCAAAAACACGCGTGTCAGAAAACATCCTCTGGAGAAAAGGCGAATATTATAGTACAATTCTAAACCGTTAATCGAAATCAGTTGGACATAGGGGGCATTTCACGTGAAACGGACAAGGAAAAAACAAGAAGTTATTAAATTCATTCATAATCGGCCCAATCGTACGTCTAGAAGATATAAATGTGCATACAGAATATTTTTACTTTATCATACGCAGTATGTAAAGTATTGTAACCATGCCGAAAAAAAAAATTGAGATTTTAGCGGAAATAGGTCTTTATCGGTCCCCTGAACATTTTTGACCAAGGTACAAAAAAATGTCTGTGTGTGTGTGTGTGTGTGTGTGTGTGTGTGTGTGTGTGTGTGTGTGTGTGTGTGTGTGTGTGTGTGTGTGTGTGTGTGTGTGTGTGTGTGTGTGTGTGTGTGTGTGTGTGTGTGTGTGTGTGTGTGTGTGTGTGTGTGTGTGTGTGTGTGTGTGTGTGTGTGTGTGTGTGTGTGTGTGTGTGTGTGTGTGTGTGTGTGTGTGTGTGTGTGTGTGTGTGTGTGTGTGTGTGTGTGTGTGTGTGTGTGTGTGTGTGTGTGTGTGTGTGTGTGTGTGTGTGTGTGTGTGTGTGTGTGTGTGTGTGTGTGTGTGTGTGTGTGTGTGTGTGTGTGTGTGTGTGTGTGTGTGTGTGTGTGTGTGTGTGTGTGTGTGTGTGTGTGTGTGTGTGTGTGTGTGTGTGTGTGTGTGTGTGTGTGTGTGTGTGTGTGTGTGTGTGTGTGTGTGTGTGTGTGTGTGTCTGTGTGTGTGTGTGTGTGTGTGTGTGTGTGTGTGTGTGTGTGTGTGTGTGTGTGTGTGTGTGTGTGTGTGTGTGTGTGTGTGTGTGTGTGTGTGTGTGTGTGTGTGTGTGTGTGTGTGTGTGTGTGTGTGTGTGTGTGTGTGTGTGTGTGTGTGTGTGTGTGTGTGTGTGTGTGTGTGTGTGTGTGTGTGTGTGTGTGTGTGTGTGTGTGTGTGTGTGTGTGTGTGTGTGTGTGTGTGTGTGTGTGTGTGTGTGTGTGTGTGTGTGTGTGTGTGTGTGTGTGTGTGTGTGTGTGTGTGTGTGTGTGTGTGTGTGTGTGTGTGTGTGTGTGTGTGTGTGTGTGTGTGTGTGTGTGTGTGTGTGTGTGTGTGTGTGTGTGTGTGTGTGTGTGTGTGTGTGTGTGTGTGTGTGTGTGTGTGTGTGTGTGTGTGTGTGTGTGTGTGTGTGTGTGTGTGTGTGTGTGTGTGTGTGTGTGTGTGTGTGTGTGTGTGTGTGTGTGTGTGTGTGTGTGTGTGTGTGTGTGTGTGTGTGTGTGTGTGTGTGTGTGTGTGTGTGTGTGTGTGTGTGTGTGTGTGTGTGTGTGTGTGTGTGTGTGTGTGTGTGTGTGTGTGTGTGTGTGTGTGTGTGTGTGTGTGTGTGTGTGTGTGTGTGTGTGTGTGTGTGTGTGTGTGTGTGTGTGTGTGTGTGTGTGTGTGTGTGTGTGTGTGTGTGTGTGTGTGTGTGTGTGTGTGTGTGTGTGTGTGTGTGTGTGTGTGTGTGTGTGTGTGTGTGTGTGTGTGTGTGTGTGTGTGTGTGTGTGTGTGTGTGTGTGTGTGTGTGTGTGTGTGTGTGTGTGTGTGTGTGTGTGTGTGTGTGTGTGTGTGTGTGTGTGTGTGTGTGTGTGTGTGTGTGTGTGTGTGTGTGTGTGTGTGTGTGTGTGTGTGTGTG